>CM028379.1:33119692-33159193 GCA_013146195.2 Codonopsis lanceolata
GGGTACTAAAATTAGAAAAAATTTGGGATTAGTGGAGAAGCAGCACTTTTGTCCCGATAAGGTTTGCACATCCTCTCCTTATGGTGGCAAACATTCGTAAACCATGGCACTTGTTAACTCTTCTTAATTAATCCATTGGGGAACCCGATTAACTTCTATCACACATTTATCCCCCTTCCTCCGATCGAATCCTTCGGGAATTGTATATCAAAATTTGTCATCGCCAAAACATAATCTCAACTAACACCACAATTGAAGTTCGAGATGTGGATTCTATTCGGTGACAAGACTCCCGACACGAAGAATCAATTTTCATCATATCCTCCCACATGGATCCACCCTCAACTCGACAATGAAGGTTGGTACTTCCACCATTATTTATGTGTTTTTAGCAACAAATTTGAGTGTTTGCAATTTTTGATCTGATTTATTTAATTTATTCGTAATTATGGGGCATATGTCTATTTCTATTGGATTTCCTCAAAAATGTAAATTAACATCGTCATTTAAATGTTAAGTACAAGGATGTGCATGCTTTACTAGGATGAAGATTTTGCTCTCGAACTATGTCAATCGGATTTTCTTATTTGCATTGCCTCCACAAGCCCAATTGAAATCGCTTAAGAATGATGCAATTGTATTCGCTGATACTGCTCCATATTCCTCGTTGTTGTTCATATATAATCTTTTGACCTTCTGTCATCCAGTCCAGTCTGTGTTCGATATATTGTTGTGAACTTTGTTTTATCTTTAACTATTTCGTTGAATCTCTTCCTGGTGAACAAAACCAATTTGAGCTATGTATCTCATCGAGGCTCTTTTACGTAGTATAAGGGTTGACAATGAAAGTTTAATATCTTTTAGGTGCATAACATCATTTTGTTTAATTGATAAGCATCATGTTATCATAGTACTGCTACTTATGGTCAAGTCTTGATTAAAAAAGTTGACTAATTAGGGAAAAATCCTGGCTACACCCATGGCAACCTTAGGCATCAGGAAGATTAGGTATAAATAGAAGACACTCATTTATTGTAAAGGTAAGTTATTTCTAAGATATCAAAACTCCCTTATCACAACCCCTTGTCAAACCACATATTATCACGACACATTTATTACTCGTCTTTTTACCGGACCTCTTACTCATACGCCGGAGGGTTCTAGTCGGGCCACCCCGACTGTAACAGCCCGACCCGGACTCCAATGCGAAATCCCAAGGTCGTGCCGTCAAGACAAGCTAAAAGATGGACAAGCACCCGCTAGGCGTAGTGGTGCGAGTCAAGAGTTGAACCAACAAACTCTAAACAGGAATGTAAAGTCATAACGGCAAAACCGAATAACCAAAAACTAAAATCTGCGGAAGCGAATCATAAGTGGGACCAAAGCCTATAATTAAAAACTAAGGAATAGAAGGCCGAGAGATGACTATCTCTCGACAAATCTACGACTCGCGTGACGCAACATTGCGCACGTACAACAAACCATCGGCAACCTAAGGCCGGCGATACAACAGAACCCAACCTGATAAACAACAACTCAACGGCTGAAACATGCCGGAGGAATAAATCAACTAAAAGAATAAGATATAAAATACTAACCACTAAACCAATGTCCCTCGACTAAAGTTGTCGGGGACAGAAATAACAATAGCAAAATACTGGAATAAGCGAGCTATAACCTTGCTCGGAAAGATAACGGAATAACTTCTAATAAATACAACAGCTCGACCCAACAAGTCGGCTCCCAAAAATAAACGACAATAAAATGCTAACATATCTACCCAAGTAAAGTTTACATAACTTCACATCCGTATCTCACAAAATGGCAAATACAATAATACTAATAAACCCAAGTTATCGCCTGAAGACCACCATTATCGATCAAGCGCCCGAAGCTTCAACGCTGCACTAACGAGCTTACTGCAAAAACTAAGGAAAACAAACACACGAAATGAGTCATAATGACCCAGTAAGTTACTAAATGCAATAGTATGGCATTTCATGTCATGGCATGGCATAATGCGCAATCATATATAAAAATCATGGTATCATACTAGTATACCAATAATAAACATGTACTTAGTTATCAAAGCACATAAACTTCATAAACCACATAGCACATTATCTCTCATATAAGTGCTCATAGTAAGCCACATAAGGGATAGATAAGTTACCCACATAGTGTCGTTGTTCTGCTCCTGCAATACACATGTTATACTTTATCGTGCCATCGATGTTTTGTGAATTCATCGACTCATACCGAGAACCTACTCGATTTAATTAGCAGCCAATGCGGCACGTATTGTTACGGCAAAGGGGCTACTTCCCCATTGCGGCCAACAATGGAGGTGTGTGTGAGGTCCCAGGTACGGCGATCCATAGCGAATACGAATCTTACGATTCGTATAGACGATGTATCGTCCTACCCTGACCTAGAAATACCAATCCAAATAATACCAGATGGACCTTTATGCAATGTACAAGTAGATATTTACTCGCATGCTAAAACAAGAATCAAGTCCGTCCATAACGGACTTAACAAACCAAGTAGGACATAAAGCTCTACACACCAATTCAACAATGCACATATTTGCACATACTTAATAGATCCAACCAACTTATAAGTTTAGTCGAAGAACCACATAATGAGGTACTCATATTCCTCAAGTTATCACCAAATCAAAAGTAGCATATATAAGCTCAAGAAATCACAACACGAGGTCTACCATAATCCTCTACTCGAGATTAAACCAAAGACTATTATTTTAGTCTAGCTAAGAACAACCATAAATCAAGACTTAGCATTTAAGCTTTGCTTAAAGGTTCACCGGACTCAACCATAGTCCCAATCGTCATATATACTTGACATCCTCAAAACCAATCTCAAGGGTACCAAAACCAACCCATAGTCATAACCTCTCGCAAGTGCTTTCATGTGCACACGACTAAATTCCCTAAGAGAGAATTCATTCAATAACCATTTCTTAAAGATATTCGAGATCATAGGTTGGATTCTAATGCTCCGTGCTCTACGAGCACGCTCTAAATAAATCCCCAATAAGCCTCTATATCATGGGTGTCCCAAATGGGACACAATTCGAGATGCTCGGGCACCCACAATCAAAACCAACCAAACCCGAACATCGTAGAATTTCAACATAAGGCTCACTAACATCTATTGATCCTAAAACAACTCCATTGAGTCTTAATACCACATTTCATTAAATACACATTTCATACAACCCAAAATTAGCACATCATTCAAGTTTATAAAGATTATCCCAAAAATAATCCGGGCTTATTTCCCAAGCCTAAAATCCAAGAATTCATCATAGACATAGTCAACGAAACCCAAATGACGTAGGACTTCAACCCGAGTTCGTTAGCACAATATCGAACTTATTACGACTCCGTAGAGTCTACATACTAAGTTTCATTCTTAAACCTTTCATCCATATCAACATTAACACCTGCTTCAAATAACAACAATTTCTCCAATATTTTGGGGGTTGATTCTCAAGCCTATAATTCATAACAAAACCCAACATGGATCACAACCCATTCCATAAATCATATAATTTCAATTAAGTGACCATTCGCATATTATATAGAGAGTTCACAAATCCAAAGCCCCAATCAAAGGCATACTTTCATAATAAACCCAAATATAATGTAAACATGATTTCTAGCATGCTCACAATCCTAGAAACACAATATGGAGGATAATCATACACATCAACAATCATAGAAGTCATCTACAAATGTTCCTAACATGTTCATACTTCCAAAAATCCCCAAAATTGGGCAAACATAGCATAACAAGTGTTCATTGCCCACAAATAGCATATAGATTGTTTTCCTTAGGGCCAATGAACCAAAATCAAAAGAAAGTAACTTACCTAGCTTGAGTGAAAACTCAAGAGAACACAAATCCGATCGGTGAAGTTGTTCTACTCGTCGAGGGCTTCAAGATTCCGAAGTTTGAAGGCAATCGGTTGGTCGGATCGTCTTGGATCGAAGGAAGAATGAAGCTAGGGCTTGAATCTCCAAGTCTCCTCCCTCTCTCTCTAATACGTATTGTGGAAGAGAAGAAATGAAATGGTTTCAGCAAATAACAAAGGGGTTGTGGGTATTTATACCCCCAAATTAAGGAGGGCACATTAGACATTTCCCTTGCACAATTAGTAGGGATTAGGGGTAATCAAACACTAATCTAACCTTAATCAACTTCCAACTAATGTTAGGACATGTTTAGGGTTAAGTATGAGAGGTTAGGAAGGGTTTAGAGGGGGTTTAATGAGGGTAGAATAGGTACAATTCGTCCAATCTCAAAACAGGCAAAATCCGTATCAGAACCTGGGGTTGAGGCGGGCGCCTCACCCCTTTCCATGCGGCCGCCTGGGCTCTGTCCAGCCAAATAATGCTTCTGAAGTTGAGGCGGGCGCCTCACATTTTGAGGCGGGCGCCGGAAGCCGAGGCTGGACAGTCAATCTTGTAAAATCGACCATAAATCGCTCACAACTCCAAATGAGGTGATTTTTGATTTTTATGAAACTAGACTCATTGAATTATATTTTAGGATTTTAAATTACTCCATTTGGACTTATATACATCAAGATATGGTTACAACAAAATCAAGTACAGAAGTTGCTTTTCTGAAAACTGAATTCTGGCACAGCCGTAAGTCAAGACCTAATTGAGGTACTTAGACACCTTGGAAAATTACCAAATTTTACAGAGAGTATCCTAATGTATGAAGGTAAAACATACTAAATTTTTAGAAAATTCTATTCAGTGGATTAGTACCAGAATTTTCCCGAAGTTTGCCCAAAACATGACTGGCCTAAAGGAAATCGCTAAGGGCAAAACAAAGCAAGAGGGTTTATAAACTTCCAAATCATCGATAGGTTTAGGGAATACCTCCAACTTGAAGTCTAACACATCTAAACATGTTAATAAACCATCTTAAAGAGGTCTAGGATCCAAACCGAGGTCACGAACACAAAACGCAAGCAAACCCTCAATCGCGTCGCATTCCGACCATCGTCGAGTCACGACTTGTGACTTTAGCAAGTCAACAACTATATGAAGTCTCGTAATAATGTTTTGGTCTTAATGTGGTCTCTCAAACACATCTAGACCCTCTCGCAAACCAATCACACAGTCGACAAAGAAGAAGTGCAAGTATAGCACGCAAACCGAGATAACGAAGGAGCGGGGCGTTACACCCTCTCCACCTTAAAAAGAATTCGTCCCGAATTCTAAATCATGATACAAACCAACATTAGGTCCACACTCAACCACCCTACATCGAGACAATGATCACTGTGTCTCTTAATCCCGAGTTAACACTCGATCTCAAAACCACCAACCTTGACTCGAATCTCCGAGTCTACCACTACAATATATACGAGGGTTAAACTCTAATAATCCAAATTCAAAAGTCTACGAACTCTCGATAGACACAACAACATCAACACTTACGATCGAAAATAACATGACTCATACTTGAGTCGCGAATACACATATGAACGACACTATGCCAACCGAGTAGGCAAAATCCCAAACTATAACATGGAAAACATAATCGAGAATATTTCAACATCCAACTACCGAAACTATTTGTCTCGGGGCACAACATGAAATTCGATCACAAAAGATCCTAAGTTACAAGAATTAATAATTGCCTATGGAACAATTTACAAACAAATCAAAGGTAATCAAATCGGCATTTCAAACAATGCAAATCATACTCGCGATTTCCCTATCGTGGGTAAGAACACACAAGAGCACACAATGCCATGTTTTGAAAATTCTTTCCATTCATGTCAATTCCATTTGGTAACGGGTGTAGTCAATTTCTACCATAATTCATACCAATCCTAGTTCAACAACGAACCACTTTTGATCACCAATTTAGGTACCGGCTAAATTGATACTCAAAAAGCTTCCCTGCAAGGATGCGAAGGTTCATGATTAAAAGGTTTTAAGCATCCTTTAATAGTCTCCTATGCTAAGGAAATGAATGAGCAGGAGATAATAATGATGAAATGAGAATTTAGTATACTACAATGTAATGCATCAAGTAGGTGTTTCCTACAACTAATGCACGTAACTGTATAAAATCAAACCAAGTAACAAGGTCTATTACCTTGCCAAACAACAATCATATCTACCACAAAACCCGTGTACCTAGTACACTCACCAAGATAATTTCTTAATAATCACAACGAATCGACAAGACTACTAATGCCCGAAACGTCTATACTCCGCAAAACTATCCTTTCTTAAGCTCTAGACCAAGTCTACAACCAATGTACTAAGCATCCTAACACAACGTTAACATCTCACACTACGAAAAAAATCGGTATTGCCATGGACACATTTCCTTGGCAATTTATACTAATTCCTCGGTAAACATATTTTACCGTGGAAAAAGTTTCCTTGGCAAACTTCTGAAATTTCCTTGGCATTTGCTCCCTTGGTAACGTTGCTGAGGAATTGTAATTCCTGGTAATTGCCTAGGAAATTGCCATGAATTTGTCCTTGGTAATTTCAGATCTATTATTCGAAAAATGAACATGTTTTCCTTGGGAATATTTTTCCAACGAATTTCCTTGCTAAATTTCCATGGCAATATTTATTTTACCAATGAATATTTCCTTGCTAAAATTCCTTGGTATCTATTTACTATATATAATATATTTATATTTTCAGGATTTCCAAAGAACTTTCCTTGGTAATATTCCTGACTAAATTAGACTATTAAATAATATTCCTTGACAAAATTCCTAGGTAAAATGATGGCATATTTATTAATAATTATAAATACTATTTGTACCTGAATAGATATTCAAAATCTTACTAAACATCAAAAACAATATCTAAAACATATATTCATTTGAAACTATATGGAACAACTACTTGTTCATTCAAAACGATATCTAAATATCCACATTTGTTCATAATATCTAGTTTTGAAGGGAACTTGAGAATCGTTAATTCTTGAAAATCTGAATGATCTCCTTTGAGTTGAGTCGAGCTCAGTCACTTCAGAAAAGTACCAATTTATGTAAACTTGCGAAGAAGTGTCTACTTGAAGTCCAGAATCCAAGATAAGAGGGTTGGATGTGCTCGATGTGCTGATTGCAATTTGTAGCACTGAGTGAGGGGGGTCATCAACATAGGTATCATCAATGATAATCGCTTCGTTTGTGACCTTGACTTGCCCATTTCTAACGTTTGCTGGTTCCCAAATTCGATCATAAGAGTCGTCAGTGTACCTACAATCCATTTTTGGCAAATGCATCACTAATCACGAGAATGTATACTAAATTAAATCATTGTCCGAGCTTAAAGAGATAGATTTGTAAAGAGGACATAGGTTAAGAATGCAGACCTAATAGCTGAATCTGCACCATAAGCAACTCTAGTTTGCAAAATCATTGCAACACTTGAATTAACTTGTGAGTACATATGGGAATCCAAGCCACGTACTTCAAGAGCAGAAATGAATGGAAACTAATTAGGCTTTGTTTGGGCAACACAAACACTCAAATAATTCCTTTTCACAACGTACACCACTTCATAGTAAACCATGTTAGTGCCTGAAGTCTCGACTGTAACCAAAAAATTTCCATCGAAGTGGAGATCAAAGGTTGGAGGAGACGACTTCTTGTCATAGTTCCCATAGTTAAAGCTTGCGCGGACAAGGACTTGTGTGTCCTTGTCGACTTTGAGATTGTAGCAGTTCTTTTTTCGGGAAGTAAAAACCCTAAGCGTATCCATAACTTCAGATATCGAGGAGCTAGATTGCACCTGTTGGGCAGAACTACCCGTTTGAAAGAAGTCACCGTCTCCCATCCATGTTATAAAATTGGCGTCAGTGCTAAAGGTCGTCGCAGGCGTTCCACAATCTATGCTCCAAAGTACTACAAAATCATGAAAAAAATTGGATTTTCAAATGGTTAGCGACTGAATCTTGCAGGTAAAGAAAAGAGAATGAGCTGGTATGTAGTACGTACGCTGAGAAAACTTTTAAGGCTTCGTAAAGAAGCCTTGAAGGTTTTCTGAACCAATATAAAATTTTCATACTTACAATCTCCGGAGACGGAGAGGGAGCAAAGAGCCAAGACAAGTAGTAACTTGAAATGGATTGCCATGATTAATGGGTGGAGGAAGATGAGGGAGGAGAGATTATGACAGATTCATATATAAAGGGATGGATGTTCTTGACAGTGAAATAATAGGCTTTAATTAATCTTCTTTATTGCTGATTATAGACTGTGAATTGAATGACAAGGTTTTCATGTGGGATTATTCCATTTCCAATTTTCCACCAAAGAATCTTACCCAAATCACTTGGGCTTACATAAGGAATTGTCTACGCTTGATCATAAAAATAAATAAAACACACACACACATACCTTTGGATTTTTTCTGGAACTGAGAAGAATGTTTGAGGGCTTAATGTCTCTATGAACAAGATTTTTTCTGCACTGATGATCTTCAGTAGTCTTGGCCAGATCTCGGTTATCATCCTAGTGTCAACAACATTAAAAAAAATAAAAGAGAGGAGAAGAACGAAATATGAAAGTTTCATGCCAGCATCATCAAGCACAACACTTTTACTTCAACCTATGAATCAAAATCCATTTTTGTTCTTCTCACCATTTCCATCACAATTCGGACTCACATAAAAAAACAATTCAATTAAAATTCAAGAAACACTCTTATAACCAATCAACAATTAGCACCAAATTAAACAATGAGACAATTTGCAGCTACAAAAACAATGATAAGTTTTTACAGAGATTTAAACTTTGCAAGTCGTGACACCATTTGGCAATTATTACAATCTGCTATCCACAAGAAGCTTTACAGAATCATATTCGTATATGTTTCTAGTCTTACAGTTGCAATAATCTTAGTTTTAGTTTAATTTGACACAATGATATGTGTTTGACTCTGCAGCAGAGGACCGGACACAGCTAATTCCATCAGGTCCCCACTTCCATCCTTCTTGACGTACCATACTTCCTCTTTGGCTACAATTCATAGCCCTTTACCAAATTTAACAAACATAATCCCAACTTATTTAATCAACTAAACTGCGAAGGCGACCAAACCCAGAGTATTTAACTCCATTAAATTTTCTGTTTCTTCTTATACCATGTGGAGTTGGACTTGTAGCATGCAACATCATTTTCCAAAACATATACTGATATACTCCCTCCTCTCCTAAATAAATGTCCTGTTTTGACTTTAGTAGTATAAGATAGTTTAACTAGTTTTTCCTGCATTAAAGCTTCCTTTTTTTCAGAAGAATTTACATTGCTACTTGACTGCAGTAGTATAAGTTAGTTTAACTAGTTTTTACATTGCTACTTGCTGTAAAGTATGATCATTTCTGTAAAATGTTATTGTATCTAGTACAGAAAATCAGAGAGTTTAAGTTGGGTGCAAATTTTTATTGCTAGTCGGAGTGTCTTCAACCAAACAGAATGTCAACATATGCAGGCACAATACTGAGGGGAAGTAACAAATGCAAGCGAGACTACCAACTTTAAAAGCTTTATTCAAGAGGAGCCAAACTATATCTGAAGCTTAAAAGGCTGCATTTTTTTTTAACTCCATTAAATTTGTTTTTTTAACTCCATTAAAACCAAACAGAATGTCCATGAGGGGACAACAAGTATTTGGGTGGGAACTTGCTAGGTATGAACCCACTGTTTGATGTTCTCCAACTTACTAGGGTAAATATATTTGGCCCTAGTAAGTTTCCCCAAGTCTCTATGCATTCCTCAATATACATTTCTCCTCTAAACAAGAACCCCTCAAAACATAACAAACAGATCACAGATTAAGAAATTCACAAGGGATACCACTATAAACCTCAAAATATCAATTAAATCCATAAATATTAATTAAAATTCAGAAGATCCTACATACTGACCAATGTATACCTTAAAATATCAAGAAAAGTCCTAAATTAATGAAATAAAACGAAAACCTAGAGACCTCCCCCAAATTGCAACCTTTGACTATAAACCCAGAAACCAACAAAAATGGTCAAACAAGAACTCGATTGGAACAACAAACACTACAATTTCTGCAACAAATCGACCATGAATTCACCAAAAACAAACCCAATTGAGGAATGTGCAAGTTCTTGATCACACTGAATGTAGGAAAATGAAAAGGAAAAACGAACCCAAAAGAAAATTATTTATCAATGAAGAAGCAAATGAAGAAGTAATGAGGGGTGGGCAAAAGATTAGTGGAATACCTTGTTCAATTCGGCGGAGAGGGAAGCAGACGTAGGCATCAGAGGAGACGTAGGCGTCGGAGGAGATGCTGGCACCACCAATTTCGCCGGAAGCAGACGCAATAGTGGAGAGAAGACGCAGCAGTTGAGAGAGAGAGCAAGAGCAACGGCGAGAAGAGAAGGCAAAATAACAGAGCATTTGATGTTTGTCTAGGTTAGGGTGTGAACTAAGGGTAGGTTGTCGTTGTTTTACAATTTAATAAAATAAAAATCATTTAAGATTAATTGCAAGTTTGCAGAAATTGAATTGAGGATTTGAAACAAAAGTTTAACTGTTTCAAAATTCTTCGCAAAATTAAGCGGATTTCTTCCCTCCAAACTTTTTGTCCAAAACAAAACGTTAATTTTTTTAAGGTCAAAATAAAAAAAAAATCTTATATTAATAAATGCAACTGAAATTGAAACCGAAAATTAAAACAAAAGTTCATCTGTTTCAAAAACCATTGCAAAATTAGACGACATTTTTTCCTCCAACTTTTCCCTCGAAACAGGATGCAACAAAATAGTTTTCCATTGCAATATGAGTTGCAAAATTAATTATGCACGTCAATTTCCCTTGAGCACATTTTACACTGAAACTGATTTTAATTCTGTTTCAAAATTCCGTTTCAATTGTCATGTTTTCTTGTAGTGACTTAAATATGAAATGAGTCGAAATGTGTCAGTTTAAAACAGGTCGACCCGTCTTAACCTGACTTTTTCCCAAAAAAAAAAACATGAATGCTTAGTATGAAAAGTCGTGGGTCGAAATAGGTAACCCGTTTTGACCCAAAACAGTTTTATTTGATTTTTTTCTTAATTTATACTTTCGATTTATAGTTTTTATCTTTAATTTAATTTAATAAAAAAATATGTGTGTGTGTGATGCATAATATAATACTACTAGATTTTTATGCACGTGCATATGACACGGTGCCAGTATATATGAGGGGTACATTGTTTCAGTAATTAACTTGTATTTATACCTAGGTTTTTTTTTGTTTTTTTTAATTTGCATTTTGATGGTAATTGAATTTATTTTGTCTATAAAACACACTAATAATTTAATTTAATAAAAAAATATGTGTGTGCGTGATGCATAATTTTGTGAATTTTTAAAATATTTTAAAAGTTTAATCACTCCAATTAGGGGTGGGCATTTGGATTCGGGTTTTTTGCATTCGGGTACCCAAAATTTTGAATAAATATATTAATTATATATATATATATTAAATAATTAAATTGATATCTGCATTCCTTTCCAATGGCTATATCATTTGGATTTCCAATAGTCACAAAAATGACTGCTAATGAAAACTGTCACAACCGAATTTTAAATATCAAAACCAGTCAGCGAGACCCCCGTCAGGGTTATTCGTTACGAAAACAATAAATCGAAAGGAAATAGAACACTTGATTATTAACACCTGTAAGCCCGTAAAACTTATGTGAATGTGCACTCCGCACCCCCAGATTCACAATGTAGTACTTCTTAGGGGAAGAAAGTTGTTAATGACAGCCAACCTTTGGTGGACCGAAGTGAGCATACCACTGGTTGGACTGCAGCCAAATCTGAGAAAAACCCAATGGTCCATCGTAGTCCATTATACCATTTCGTTAATAGGTGTAGCGTGTTTTAATGTTAAGTTACGTTAAGTTACGTTACGTTAAGTTAAGTTACGTTAAGTTAAGTTAAGTTAAACTAAGTTAAGTTAAGTTAAGTTAAGTTACGTTACGTTATGTTAAGTCGAGTTAAGTTATGTTACATTACGTTACGTTAAATTAAGTTAAGTTACGTTACATTCCCCTAAGGGGGTGGCTCAGTGGTAGAGATGAGACCTCACAATCAGGTTCGATCCCTTCCCATGCCCTCGTTAGGAGAAAAAAAATTAGTAAAAAAAATTTAAGTTACGTTACATTACGTTAAGTTAAGTTAAGTTAAGTTAAAAATCAAAAGATTAACTAAATGTATACCCATCCCATATATGCAAATTCAATTAATGATAAAAATTAATTATTAATCAAATCTCACTATTATATTGTTTTTATTTTTTAAAAAAATAATACGCCCTCCGTCCCTAAATTATCGTCCTCCTTTCCTTTTTTGTCTGTCCTAAAATAATTGTCCACTTTGAAACTTACCTTTTTAGAACATCACTTTTACCACATTACCCTTACTTTTTCACTCTACATTAATTATGAGCCACATACACATGGATGGTGGCAGACTGGGAAGTCGAAGAAAGAAAGGTGCACCGTGGTGGCGCTAGTTGATGATGGAGCTCGGCTATGAAAATGAACTGGGGTGGAGAAGCCACAGTGAGTGGCTGGCGAAGGAGGCGGATTGGATGGATAGAGTTGAAGGGGAACAGAAGAGGTGAATTGGACATATGGAATACAATTATTTTTAAAAAATAATTTTAATTATTTTAAAAAATTATAATTCAAAATTATTTTAAAAATCAAAAGATTAACTAAATGTATACCCATCCCATATATGCAAGTTCAATTAATGATAAAAATTAATTATTAACCAAATCTCACTATTATATTGTTTTTATTTTTTTTAAATAATATAATTTTTCAAAAGAAATTATTTTGATTGTTATAAAACAATTTTTCACTTAAAATATCCAAAATATCAACTAAATGATGAACTATAAATTGATAAAATAGCATTCATTGAAATGATTATAATATTTTTCTACTAAGAAACAATTATAATTTATTTACCAAAAAAATCATTAATTTTGTATAATAGTGACGGAGAAAACCGTCACGATCGATGACGGATCGGGCGGCGTATTCGTCAGCGACAAGGAATAAATCAATTAGTGACGGAATCTCCGTCACTAAATTCGAATGAAACAATTATAATTTATTCAACAAAAAATCATTAATTTTTTATAATAGTGACGGAGAAAACCGCCATCGATGGTCAGATCGGAGATGGCGTATTCCGTCACTGATCAGTGACGGAATAAATCAATTAGTGACGGAATCTCCGCCACTAAATCTGACATGAAACAATTATAATTTATTTAACAAAAAAATCATTATTTTTTTATAATAGTGACGGAGAAAACCGTCACTGATCAAGTGTTTTCCGTCAGCGATCGATCGAATAAATCAATTAGTGACCGGAAACAAACAATTACCAACGGAAACTCCGTCATTAAATATGGCGCCATTTCAAAGTGATTTTGCCGACGGACTTCGTTAGTAATTTTAAAATTAAATCAAGAATTGGTCGAAAAATTCGCCAAGTAATATTCCGTCACTAATTAATGACTCACGGATCTCCGTTAGTACTTTTCAAATTCCGTCAGTAATTGCTGACGGGAAAATTCCGTCAATAATATTCCGTTAGTAAATGTCATGTTTCTAGTAGTGTTATATATGTAAATATTAACTAAGTAATTAAGATATATGTGCATATTTTTATATATTAGGGTTTAAAGATATCTAATAATAAATAATTTTTTATATAAAAAATAATTTTCTATTGAGAAACAATTATAACACACACACACATATATTACAAAATCCCAAGGATTTCACCAAGGAAATATTTCCTTGCAATTATTCCTTTGGAACTTCCTTGGTAATTATGGCGGGAATCTTCCCACCAATTTATTTTTAGGTTTTTCCTAATTGCCAAGGAATATTGTCCTTGGTAAATTTGGAGGGAAGTTTAGCATCAAAAAAAATACTCGGTTCCATAAAATTTCCCGATGAGAAAAATTTCGGGGTAATTTTAGAGGATTAATTTCCTAGGTAATTTCATAGCTAAATTTGGATTAAATCTTCCCAAGGAATTTAAAAAGGATATTTTCCTAGGAAATATTTTCCTAGGTAAATTCCTTGTAAATTCCTGTAAAAATAATTTTCCTCACTAAATTCGTAAAAATTTCCCATGGACAATACTTTCCTTAGTAAATTCCTTCCAAAAATACCCAGGAATACATTTCCTCTCTAAATTCCTTGACATTTTCTAAGGAAATATTTTTCCTTGGTAAATTCCTTCCAAAAATACCCAGGAATACATTTCCTCTCTAAATTCCTTGACATTTTCCATGGAACTATTTTTCCTTGGTAATTTCCTCGACATACTTGGGAAATAAAATTCCTAGGCAAATTCCTCAGAAATTACAATGGATTTATAATTCCTTGGTAAAGTGTCCATGGCAATACTGAGTTTTTTCGTAGTGTCAATACTCACGGTGAAACGTCAATCTCTCCCGTGCAGCCGTGATTATCCTCTAAATCGCAACCTTCAACCTTCTCACAAGTCGAGTGGGTTTCCTACTCGTATAGTAACCACTAACAATAATATAGTATTATATTATTCATTACATAGTACATATCTTCGTAGAATACTTAAACATCATACCAAACCGATAAGTATCAATATACAATTCATACTTTATATATATTCATATATATACATATACATACTATGGCCCTTATGTATATCCGCACAAAACCACAACTCCATATATAGCATAGTCTTATATATACATAGACTAATCAAGAATCCATGCACCACATGCGATTACCTACCGGTAATCCACAAAACAAACCATGTAATATATCGATCTCACATTGGGGTATTATTCCCGATCGAGCAAATAACCAATAATACACAATACACCATATAATGTATGTATGAATGCACATGTGCTACCGATTAAAACGTGTACTCATAATAACGGTAATAGTAGCAACGGTATAATTTACGAATATATATACAAGAATATACCTTCCTATTTCGGATAGGTCTCGAAACTCCGCAATGGCCAACCGCCATGCGCGCACGACTTCAAACTCTAGGCCGTCCACCACTGTCTCTCTTGGAGCCACTGGATTGTTGACTAGTACTCCTAGACTGACTAACTCTCCTCTTCGGGCAATCTTTACGAACATGATCACCGCCACAAACAAAGCATTTTCCGTATTTACTCCAACACCTATTCTCGGCGTGTCCTGTTTTCTTACAAAAGTTACATGTCAACTCGTCACCTCGTCGTCTCCGTCTAGAGGTAGAAATATCACTCCTAATAGTCCCCGAGGTTATCTCCTTGTTCTAACGATAGGAATTCCATCTCTCCTCTTCCTCGAGTTACTACCGGACCAAACCGTACCATAAACTCCTTGACAAAGTTTTCCCACACTCGAGGCACTCCATGCTGTCTCCAATGATCTCGTATTTCAAGCCACCATTGCTCGGCCGCACCATCCAATCCAAACACCGCTAAGGTAACCATTTCTTCTGATGTATTACCCAAAACCGCAAAGATCTTCTCCATGCTTTCTAACCATTGTTTCGCCTTAATAGTATCTGGCTCTCCATCGAAACTTTCAGGTTTCAACTTCAAGAATCTCGCAAGAATGGTAGAATCGTCTTCCCTTCCAAACATTTGTTGAGGAGTCACACGCGGATCCATAACATTCTCTCCTCTCTCGCTGCCACGAGTACCAGAACGGGGTCTACTAGAACTAGCTCCACGCCAAGTTCCTGACATATCACGCCTACAAAGAACACTCATCGTTAATAACTCAACAATAAACCCAACCCAACTAGGCCAAGGAACCTATCCTGGCGAAATAGCTAACCTATAGCTCTGATACCAATCTGAATGTACCGACCATCCTGACTCCAATGCGAAATCCCAAGGTCGTGCCGTCAAGACAAGCTAGACTCATTGAATTATATTTTAGGATTTTAAATTACTCCATTTGGACTTATATACATCAAGATATGGTTACAACAAAATCAAGTAAAAAGTTGCTTTTTCTGAAATCGACTTGCACAGCCGTAAGTCAAGACCTAATTGAGGTACTTAGACACCTTGGAAAATTACCAAATTTTACAGAGAGTATCCTAATGTATGAAGGTAAAACATACTAAATTTTTAGAAAATTCTATTCAGTGGATTAGTACCAGAATTTTCCCGAAGTTTGCCCAAAACATGACTGGCCTAAAGGAAATCGCTAAGGGCAAAACAAAGCAAGAGGGTTTATAAACTTCCAAATCATCGATAGGTTTAGGGAATACCTCCAACTTGAAGTCTAACACATCTAAACATGTTAATAAACCATCTTAAAGAGGTCTAGGATCCAAACCGAGGTCACGAACACAAAACGCAAGCAAACCCTCAATCGCGTCGCATTCCGACCATCGTCGAGTCACGACTTGTGACTTTAGCAAGTCAACAACTATATGAAGTCTCGTAATAATGTTTTGGTCTTAATGTGGTCTCTCAAACACATCTAGACCCTCTCGCAAACCAATCACACAGTCGACAAAGAAGAAGTGCAAGTATAACCGAGATAACGAGGGGCGGGCGTTACAACTCATTAATGGTGTTTGTTTGTTTGTCTTGTGCGTTAGCAAGGAAGCCAACGGAGGACAGAAATGGAACCCACATCATCCCCCGATCTGGCGACGCGGACAACAAGACAAGGTCTCCACCAAAATAGCGTGATCATATATATATATATATATATATATATATATATAGCATCCATAACTACTTTATTTACATTATATTTATTATTTACATTACATGCATAATATTAATATTCTACATTTATATTAATAGGACAAGACAATAAATTAATATTTACCTCTTGTAGTATGAATGTCTGACCGGTATATACGCCTAGGCTTTAGCCCACTAGGCACTCGAAGACTTTAAGTGTGCTTCTCATGCCCTTCTAAGAAAGAACACGGAAGCCATGCTTCACAAGCAAAGATCCGGAAACTAAATTCTTCCGAATCTCAGGCACATAGAGCACGTTGTTGAGAGTCAATTCCTTCCCATAAGTCATCTTCAAGATCACTTTCCCTTGACCTTTGATATCAGAGGTGGCAGAATTTCCCATGTAGATCTTTTCTCCATCCTCGGCAGCTTCAAAGGTGCTGAACATCTCCTTGTTAGAGCAGACGTGCCTAGTGGCACCAGTGTCAATCCACCACTGATTTGGGTTTGAACCCACCAAATTAACCGATATCACCGCAAAGAAGGTTGATATCTGACACATCTTGAGCAATGCCATCCACAAGATTGGCTTCACGCTCCCTCTTTTCTTTCTTGCAAACCGTGTACTTGTTACCCATGCCTCCACAGTTGTAGCAGTTTCCATGAAACTTCTTCTTAGAAACTCCACCCTTGGGACCTAAGTTTGTCCCTTTTCCAGCTCTAGCAAACATTCCTTTGCCTTTGGAGCTTTGACCATGCTCCACAACATTGGCTTTAGCAGCCATAGAAGTGACCGTTTTCTTATCATTGCCTCTGTTGTCCTCTTCTATGCGAAGACGAACAACAAGCTGTTCAACATCTCCTTTCGCTTATGCTTCAGTAACTCTTGAAATCCTTCCAAGCCGAGGCAATTTTTCAATAATTGCAGCCACCTTGAAGGTTTCACTAATTTCCATCCCTCTGTCTCAATTCTCGCAGTAAAGCACTTGCAGCCTCCCTACTTGACTGTACATAGATTTAGCATCCGTCATTTTGTAATCCAGAATCTACTAACTATGAACTTCTTGGCCCCAAAGATCCCTGAGGTGTACTTGTGGTCAAGAGAGTTCCATAGTTCCTTTGCCGCTTTTTCTTAAAACGATAAACTTGCACAACAGTCTTCCAACCCGCTCGGTACATAGTTCTTGCAAAGGAAATCAACTTGATTCCATGCATCCAAAGCACTAACGGCTTGGAAATCAGCATCTTCACCAACATTTGGCGGGTCTTCTTTCAGAAACCTCGCCAAATGAAGCGTGGTCAAGTAAAACATCATCTTCTGCTGCCAGCGCTTGAAATTCAACCCTTTGGATTTCTCCAGTTTCTCACTATGGTTCACCGGCAGATGTGGAACAGTTACCATTTGAGCCATGGTTGCTGCATTGGTCATAGTAGAGTTCGAGTTCGAAGGGTCTCCACCACGCTTTTTCGGCCCAGCCCAAGAGTGGGAGCTAAGGTATTGTTCTCGTTAGTCATATCTGAAATACGAAAATAATTTGTAAGATTAAAGAGTTCTCTATAGAAGAGATTATTGTTATCTAAAATAACAATAATAACCAGAAATAAATAACGTTTCAAGATTGTTGGGTAGAACCCTATACAATCTTACAGAATTAAAACATAAAAGAAAACAAAACCGTTAGATGCTGGTTGAAGAAGACTTGTGATGTCTCGGCAGTGACTTTCTTCAAGTCCGCCGGCTTAGTTATAAGTCCGCCGGTGACTCAACCAAGGTCCGCCGGTGAAGGTCCGCGTAAGTATAATCAAGGTCTACCTACGGTGGATGGTCTGGCGGAGGCACCGGGTCTACGGTGGAAGGACTAAAGTCTTCTGGTGGCAGTACTGGAAGTTTACCAGTGGAAGACTGATGTCTTCTGGTGGCAGTAAACCGTACCGAGGCCTGTGTAACACAAAATTTCCTTGAAACGTTATACGTCTCACTCCCTGTAAATGCCTGGAGTTCTGACTTAGGACGAACGTCTCCCACGATACAACGGTAGTACCGGATGACTTCGCACTTAAGGTCCGGCGAACTGAATCGATGCCAGAAATCAATCACCAAACAAGAGGCCAAGGAAAAACGATGATCAATATGCAATGCAAATGCAAGTGTTTCAGAGGAAGAGAAACTTCGTGTTTTTCTATGTTCGTCTTCTCAATTATGGAGAATGGTTCCTTTATATAGGCCTGCAAATCAACGCGTTTTAATTACTAAAACCGTTTTGATTATGCCATTAACCACTCAATTAAAGTGGACATTAAGATGGAATTAATCTGTCCATTAAAACAAAATTATTCTACTCTTTAATGCTGAAGATACAAAACTTGAATTTAAAATTCAAAAGAAAAATGTGAAAAAGGCGGGTTTGTCTAGGTATCACAATTTGGTCCGACATTCGTGTCCACCAGTCCAAGCCAAATTGGACCTTGATTTTCACCCCCCTTGCAGGCGCGGGAGGGATAGTACTTTTTATACAAGCTTACCCAACACCAAGGGAGCCTTTGTATATAAACCCTTCAAGCTTTTCACATTTTCCTAATGTTGGATAACCCACTTCCATTCTCCGATTGTTCGCGACTCGCTGATTCATTTATTTGATTCTTTGGTCTGCCGTAATTCCTATAAATCTCAGCTTGGTGCGACATTGATGGGTATTTTTATATTCGGATGCTGGGAAATTTGGAAGAGTAGATGTCAAGCTGTTTTTGATGGGCATCCTATGGCGGTGAATCTATTTATCGCTGCATTCGCCATAGGATTCGATATGGGCAAAGTGTCTATAGGCCGCTGCTTCTCGTAGGCCTAAGATGGAAGGGTTAGCCTGTTAGCTCTTCATATTCCCATTATTAAGGTTCCGGTTCTTCGGGGGAGTTGGATGCACTGGGAAAAACCTCGGGAGGGTTTTAAACTGAATACTGATGGATCGGCTGCTAATGGGGAGAGCTCAGGCGGGGGCATTATTCGGGATTGTGATGGTTTTCTTGTAGCAGCCTTTTCAGTATTTTTTGGTTTAGGTACGAATATGTTTGCTGAGATAGGTGCTCTTGTCTATGGTCTCAGGTTATGCAGGGAGATGGGTTTGGCTAGGGTTGAGGTGGAAACGGACTCAAAATCAGCCGCTTTGGGTATTAATGGAGTTCATCAATTACCATGGAAGTATTTGTAATGAAATGGAGAGTTGCAAAGAATTGGGAGTTGGTTCTGGTGTGTCATGTTTATAGGGAGAAAATTCTCAGAGTAGCATGCTTTGGCTTGGCTGGCCTATACTCATCGGTCTAGTATTTCTTACAGCCTGCTTGAGCAATTACCCCGTCAGGTTCTCTGTGCTTATCGTCAGGATCTTTTGGGTTTCCCTAAGTTTCGTAAAGGTAGATAATGTTTTCTTTTGTTCTTTGTAGGCTAGAGGTTAGGCCCCTTGTCCGCCCGATTTTGGGTGTGACGGGTTGTCCCCCTCGTTGTATTGCTCTTTGTGTTTCTGAATAAATTTGTGCAGGGTTCCGTCCCTGTTTCTCAAAAAAAAAAAAAAAAATAACCCACTTCCAACATTTCAAATGTCCTACTTTAAACCTCTATAACTTATTCATCCAATATCCGAATTGGACAAATAAATATAGTATTCTTATGTACTCACGGAGAAGAACATAATTCCACAATTACCATAGTCATTACATAAACGACTCACAAATAAATTATTGCCTCAAAGCCCCAATTTACTTCACTTAAAAACACTAGTTTTCCAACAGCTTTTACGGGCAAAAGAGAGTTGTGTGCGTGAGTGTGCGTTGAGGAGTTGTTTTCCGTGTGGAATGCAGAGGCTCAAGGCCTCTATTTATAGGCACAAATTGTACAACATGGCGCTAGGTGGAGGCAGGGGAACGAGACAACACAGGACGCACGAGGCGCCCAAGAGAAACGACAGCGTTTCAGTTGGATGGGAAAAGAAGAAAGGTGGAGCGGCACCCTACCCTTTGGTGCTGATCCAAGGGTGGGGAAACAACACCCCCTTTACTTTTTTCCTTCTTCCTCTTTTGCAGTTTAGTCCTTCCTGCTTTGCTTTCTCCGTTAGGCTCAGTTGAGTTCTGTTAAGTCCCGTTTTCTGAAACATAACGGAAAGTAATATCATTTAGTCCATTTGATTTATAATTTATATTTTGATTATAGTTTTAGGAAATTGTAGTGTAGGGGTACGAAATTGGGGTGTCTACCGCTACTAAACTCTTTAGGCTAATAGGTTTTCAACAATCTTCGAGCAGAGTTCATTACTCAACTCTGGACAAGTCTGTCATTCTCTTCAAAAGCAAACATGCTTCCTTAT
Source organism: Codonopsis lanceolata (assembly GCA_013146195.2). Classification (NCBI taxonomy): domain Eukaryota; kingdom Viridiplantae; phylum Streptophyta; class Magnoliopsida; order Asterales; family Campanulaceae; genus Codonopsis; species Codonopsis lanceolata. The sequence continues at coordinate 33,140,838 of CM028379.1, forward strand.
AAGACTGCTTGTGCCATGTGAAATGTTTTATTCACATACCACTGACGTGCACTTAACGGTAATTTTAACTTCCAACTATTCAATTTTTATCTATTTATTTTTTTAAAATTTAAAGTGTTTAAATTAAAAAAAAATAAAAAAACACAAAGAGCTTAGGGACTGCCTAGGGTTCTAGGCAATCCCTAAAGGGTGGATTGGGCTTGGGACTGGTTGGGTGAGAGTTCGGTTGGTTGGGGGGGGGTAGGCTTAGGGCCTGGTTGGGTGATAGTTGGGCTAGGGGTTGTGGGCTTAGGGATTGCTGGGTTGACAGTCCCTAAAAGACATCTAGGATTGGGTTTGGGCCGCTTGAAGGCTTGAAGGCCGGGTTGGAGGGATTGCCCGATGGGTTTGCAACCGGGCTAGGGGGGGTTCGAGCGGGCTAGGCGGTTGGACCGTGGTGGTGGTGGGCGGGTAGGTGGTGGTGTAGCACGTTGGCCGGCGCCGTCTTCAAATTATTATTATTATTACTTTATGTTTTTTTGTTTTAATTTTGTTGTTTATATATATGTGACCAATGGTAATATAGTAATTTTATAACCAAAAATGTTTTATTAAGTATTTAATATGTACTGTATTAAGTATGCTGCAGCAAAAAAAAAAGAAAAAAAGAAGAGGTGTGGTGGGAAATTTTTGAAATTTGGATAGTCTCACCTTTTTTTATTGTTAAATTGTTAATAAATTATTAAATGGTTGAGGGCAAAATTGGAAAAAAAAAAGGGTGCTCTGTTAAGCATGTGGGTGCCCTATTTTACTTTCGCAGATCCTCCCATCCCAAATCCTCCAAGGAAAAAACCCTAACGATACAAGCAGAGAGAGATGCGACAAGTGGGTATGTGGTGTTGGGTACGGATCCTTTCTTTAACTGGGGCAGCAAGTCCCGATGGGTTTGCACATCCTTTCCTTATGGCTGGCAAACATTCGTAAACCAAGATACTTGCAAACTCTTCTTATTCAATCCATTGGGGAACCCTATTAACTTCTCTCACACATTCATCCCCCTTCCTCCAGTCGAATCCTTCCGGAATTGTATATCAAGCTGTCATCGCCAAAACATAATCTCAACTAACGCAATAAGTGAAGTTCGAGATGTGGATTCTAATCGCTGCGCAATTTTTCAGGTAAGGTAGCTGCTGCACCGTTTACCGCCACCGCAGTGCAATCGCCTTCACCTCCACGACTGATGCTGCCTCTAGGATCGGTTGGCGACTCCGATCGTGACAATGACTCCCAACACGATCACGAACATTATCACCTCTTTAGCGTCGCCGAAAAAAAGTACTAAAAATTAAGAAAATTTTGGGATTCCGTGTAAAAGGCAGCACTCCGATGGGTTTGCACATCCTCTCCTTATGGCTGGGAAACATTCGTAAACCAAGGTACTTGCAAACTCTTCTTATTCAATCCATTGGGGAACCCTATTAACTTCTCTCACACATTTATCCTCCTTCCTCCTGTCGAATCCTTTCGGAATTGTATATCAAGCTGTCATCGCCAAAACATAATCTCAATTAACACCACAACTGAAGTTCGAGATGTGGATTCTATTCCCTGACAAGACTCCCAACACGAAGAATCAATTTTCATCATATCCTCCCACATGGATCCACCCTCAACTCTGACAATGAAGGTTGGTACTTCCACCATTATTTATGTGTTTTTAGCTACAAATTTGAGTATTTGCAATTTTAATCTGATTTATTTATACCACTACAAGAAAAATGAACTCATGTGACACTTTGTTAGAGGCTTTTTTTTGAAATGCCTCGTAAAGCTATCTATCGAGGCTTTTAAAAGTGTCATTTTACAAATTGTCAATTTTTATTTTGAAATGTCTCGTAAAATTATTTTTGGGGCTTTTATAAATATCATTTTACTAAATACCACATTATTTTTTGAAAAGCATAATAAAGTGGCCTATTAGGGCCTTTTGAAGTGTTACTTTAATTAAGTAATGTCTTGAGGTACTTCACAATTAGCCCAATTTTTGTTGCAGAACACCTAAACGCAACACCTAAAAGACTAAACGCAACACCATTTAAAGACTAAAATTACCTAACTACCCCTACCTACAAACATTCATTTACACCCCCTCATCATTAAACCAACACCCACCCACCCACCCACCCCCCCACCCGTCTCCCTCTCTCTCTCACTCTGGTCCCCGTCCCCTGCCTCCCTCCTCTCACTCTCCCTCTCTCTCTCACTCGTCTCCCTCTTTCTCTCTCTTTGCTCCCAGAAAGAAAGCAGCGGCCCTTTCCTTTCCCCCCCCCCATCTCCCTCACTCATTCGGCTCTCCCCCCTTCTCCCCCATTTCTGTTCTCTCTCCCTCACTCACTCCAACAATCCAACGTAGATCTACCCTAAACCAAGCATATAGCTCAATTCCAGGTATGTCAATCTCTCACCTCTTCTGTTTCAATTTGGAATAAATTACAGCTCTGAACGAATTAGGTCTTTTTTTTTTGAATCTGGCGTAAAAGAGCCGCGAATTTGGAATAAAATATTCGCGAATTTGTTTGGACATGATTGTTAGATAATTTTATTTTGTTTATTTCGGCTTGTTGTGATGCATTTACTATAACACTATGACTGTGCAAATTTAACAAGTATTGACCCCTACACTTTTTGAAATTTAACAATTCACCCCTACACTTTTTGAAATTTAACAATTCACCCCTACACTTTTACAAATATAACAATTCACCCCTACACTTTTTGAAATATAACAATTAACCCCTCTATACTTTTACAAATTTAACAATTCACCCCCTATATTTTTAACAAATTTAACAATTCACCCCGTACACTTTTTGAAATGTAAGAAGTCACCCCCCGCTATTATACAAATTTAACAATTCACCCCTACACTGTTACTTAAAAAGGTACAATTAACCCCCTACACTTTTACAAATTGAACAATCCACCCCCTACACTTTTTACAAATTTAACAATTCACCCCCTACAATTTTTGAAACTTAACAATTCACCCCCTACACTTTTTGAAACTTAACAATTCACCCCAACACTTTTATAATTTTAACAATTCACCCCATACACTTTTTGAAATTTAACAATTAACCCCTATACTTTTTGAAATTTAACAATTAACCCCTATACTTTTACAAATTTAACAATTCACCCCTACATTTTTTGAAATTTAACAATTAACCCCTATACTTTTAGGAATTTAACAATTAACCCCTATAAAATCACAAGAGGATAAAATATCATTTTAATTCAATTAATGCTAACGGCAGATTAAGGGTACATTTTAACAATCTGCAAGAAACAATATATTAACTCCAAGTATTTGGTTGCCCCTCTATTATAAAACAGCAACGAGCCTCAACATTCTACCAAGCCAAAAAAAAAACTAAAAAGAATTTAAGAATTTGATGGGGGACATTATGGAAAATCGAAAGAACCCAACAAGTAACCTTAAATTTTGGCTATTGTTCTACGATTTTATTGTAATTTCTGATTTTATTGTTATACACTTGTAGGGGGTGAATTGTTAAATTCGTAAAAGTATAGGGGATTAATTGTTAAATTTTCACAATCATAGTGTTATAGTAAATGCATCACAACAAGCTAAAATCAACAAAATAAACTTATCTAACAATCATGTCGAAACAAATCCGCGGATGTTTTATGCCAAATATAGATAACTTATCATTTCATAACTTAACTTGTATTTTTTTTTTTGTAATAGATGGATTTCGAACGTCGACGAGGGAAACGTCCAGTACAGGCAGAGGATCAGGGTCGACTACGTAACAGGGTTGTCACTGCGTCAGAACGCTGAAAGCTGCTAATCATCCAGGACATGCATCCACTAATGAGGGGGGTGAGGGTGCTTATGCGCGGACCCCCGTTCACGAGATGATAGGAGTTCAGACCCCACTGATATTCCATTTGAGGCTCTTTATAATGCTCCATTGAGGGGGATAGGGCATTCACCGATTACGAGAGAGGATCAGGAGATGGAAGTCGAATTAAACATGATGGGTGGCATGGCTAGTATGGGTGGTATGGGTGGCATGGCTGGTATGGGTGGTATGGGTGGTATGGGTGGCATGACTGGCATGAGTGGTATGGGTGGTATGGGTGGCATGACTGGCATGACTGGTATGGGTGGCATGAGTAGTACTTCGAGCATGTTACGTGGGCGTGGAAAAGGTCCAATGAATGCTGATGTATATACTACAATACGAGATAGACACCGGTTAGTTGATGAAGAGGACGATGAGGAGGAGGATTTGGGTTTTGGTCGACGTCAGAGAGCGGGCCGAGCACATAGTAGAGGCAGAGTAGGAGGTCGTGGTGATGGTGGTGATGATGACAATGATGATTCAGACGATGATGGTGATGCGTATGGTTGGATGTTGATGGAGCCACATGGAGGTGGACCCGAGAACACTAAGCTACTTTCTGGATTTCGTGGTCATATTGCATCTGCAATATGGAATGGCGAGGTAATTAACTATATTGACCATGATAATATTGACAAAAAATTATTAAATTGACTACGTAGTATTGTTTTAATATTGATGAGAGATTATTTCATTATGTTCAACAGGAGAGGCCAGTATTGAGTTGCCATAGCTCCGTGGACCGCCGAACAACATTGTCTTGGACTATAAATAATATGGAGAGTATTCAGTGGATCACTATGAGTAATCTGGGACACTTTAGGGAGTGCATGCTGCAGCACTTGAACATGCCATTGATATCAGCCTTTGTGGAAAGATGGCAGCCGGAAACCAACAGTTTCCATTTACCGTTCGGGGAGATGACGCTGACGTTGCACGATGTGCATTACATTTTACACATCCCAGTGGTTGGGAAACTCATTTTGGCAAGTACGAAGTTAGCCCAGATCAAGTCATCTCTAGCCATTCTCCTACGTTTACCTACTACCAGGGTGGACAGTGAGGTGAGGGGAAGTGGTATTAGATTTTTGACATTGCAAGAATATTTGGGTGGCGAGATCAGATCAGCTCAACCGAGGACGGTTGGTTATTTTTGTCAGGGTTGCCGGGACGACGTTGTTCATGGACAAGTCATCAAATCGGTAAATGTTCACTTTCTACCGTATGTGCTGGATATCTGTGATATGCCCAATCACACTTGGGGTGCAGCGACTTTATCCTTTCTATACCGGCAACTCGGTATAGCATCGAGGATTGGTTGTAGACAGATGGATGGGTGCTTATCTCTTCTACAGGTATAAAAATAAATTGTTTAGATACTATAAAATTTAAATTTTTTTATTCGACGCTATTTTATTTGACATTATTTTATTTGACGCTATTTTATTTTATTGTAGGTCTGGATATATGAATACTTTCCTCAATTCAGGCCAAGTATTTCAGCGACATGGACCTCTCGAGAGCCATATGCTAAGAGATGGACCAAGTAGAATTAACATATCGAACAACTGCTTGAGTATTTGCCCACTCTTCTTCCATATCTCGACAATGTTCTATGTATTCTTCCCCAGTTCTTGACTCAATGATATCCATCCACCTCTTCATAAATATTGCAGTATATTTCCTACTTCTCAACAGGTTCCTTACATACTTCTCGACATCCTTCGCTATGTGTCTCTTACACAACATATGCTGAGACGTTGGAAAGTACGCTCGTATTGCATTCATGAGAGTCAATTCCCTATCTGTGACAATGACATCCGGTGGGCGAACATGAACTAATAAAGCACGCAACTGATGTAATGCCCAACCAAATGTTTCACTTTTCTCATTCTTCAAGAATGCAAATGCGACATGAAAATTCTTCCCCACTGATGTAACTCCAATGATTTCCAATAACGGCAAATCATATTTATTAGTCTTGTATGTTGAATCCATAAGGAGAACGTATGGAAATAAGGCTAACATCTCTTCAGCCTTCGGATGAGCAAACATAACATCAGTCAATAAAGCTTTGTTTTTTTAGGCAAGTTTCTTTGACCTGAACCAGTAAATATATCCAAGTCGACACATCTCATCTAAAAAATACTCCATTTTTTATTTATTTCCCATCTTCTTCTTTCTTATACCTACCAAAGAATTCTCTACATGCTTTCTCGAACTTCTGTTATCAGGATTTTCCTTTTTCAATAGATTCAATATCTGTTTCGGCTTCACATTAGCACTATAAAGTTGATCAACCCTTTCAATCTCAGCCTTTGTCAACTTCGATGCAGAAGTGTGTCATTTTTCTCCCATTGAAAGTGGATGGTTATGAGCATTGTTAAACTCGCTAACTTTAACTCTTCAACCATCATCTTTTATTTCCTGCAAATACACTTCAAATTTACAAAGAAGCTTCTTCGAACCATTTTTCTTTACATCATTCAAGTCTTTTTTACCATCGTACCGAGGTTTTCCATCATTCTCACAACTCAACCAAATTTTACGAGTGTTATCAAATTTACTTTTACTTCTAGACACATAAAAGTACATATTCTCGACACGTCCGATATCTCTAACCCACTTTTCTTCTGCTTCTCGATAAATAAAATTGTCATCCGTCACAAAAAATGAGATACATCCGAAAATAAATTATTCTCGTTTTCGAACTGGTAATCCTATTAACAAATAACACAAAAATCATATTAATAATAAATAATGAAAAAAAAACATTTCCAGCAAAATTCACTAAAAGAGCCGCTACATAGTAGCGGTTCTTCATATAAACAGCCGCTAGTAAGAAGCAGTTCTAAATAAAAACATCCGCTACTAAAAAACGGACCAACCATGAAAAAATCGCTACTAAAAAATGGACCTACCTACAAAACAACCGCTTGTCAGTCGCGGTACTTTAGCAAAAGGACCGCTGGTCAGTAGCGGTACTTTGAGTTGATATCCGCTATTGTGGCGACCCGGCCCGGGCCCGAGGTGGGACCGCGGGTCGGACCGCCCAAATAGGAGGGAAACAAGTAAACATATAAACATGCAAGGACTTAATTAAAGAAAACGACGTGACGCAACACTGGAGACGTAGCACGCCTCGGCACCAAAAGGCCGGTATTTTTAAAACTTTTCAAACCTGATAAAACAGTTAAGCAATTTAAACCAAGTCATCGGCGACACTACATGCCGGAACCCAAGCTAACAGTTCATGGACAAGAATTAAATAAGAGCTAATATGATGCTCAGCGGAAGACTTGAACGTAGTGGAATATTAACAAGGTAACCAAAGCTCGGCTTACACAATGCCGGCACAAAAGGGATTACAAGTACTACAAGTGATATAACTACCAGCTAACAAGAGTTACAAGATCAAGTTCTATACAAATACCCAAGCATAGTCTAATTGACTTGCTTTAACCCATCGTCCTTACAAAATATAAAACAAGAGGAAGAGGGCATCTAAACCACCTCTTCAAATATCAACGGCGGACCAAAAAGGGCACAAAGCACGAACACAGCAAATCTCAACGAAAGCAGACTCGTCTTGCTAGGATCTAAAGCAGTAAAGGGGAAAGGGTAAGTCATAAAGACTTGTAAGCTATCAATCATGCATGTCATGGCAATATGCAACATACAAGGCAAGATATCGTCACATAAGCATAGAGGTCATATATCCATGATGCACATTGTTTCACATAGGTGCGCATAATTAGATCACATAGGATAAGGATATATGGAGAGCCGGGCCGCTACGTAGTTCCTGCATACAAGCGTTATCTGGAATGTGCGGGTATCGAATGTGTGTAAGTACATCGATCTTCCGAGGAGATGCCCGGGATAGACACACCAATGATGCTCTAATGGTTACAGCAAGGGGCTACATTTCCCCGTGGCCACAGTGGAGGCGTGTGTGAACAAAGACGGGTATGCCAGCTGGACTCATGCAAATGCCAAGTAATGTTTACTTAACAAATTCTCAAGTAGTGAACGAGGTCGACAAGAGCGATCTCGTTCATGACAAGTAAATTATTCTCATCAATAACCAAGTAGGATTGAGTTCGACAAGAGCGAACTCACATGTCAATTAGGCATTCTATAATATGACATTCAAAATCAAGCATGGTAATCAATCCAAGTTCAAGAGTCTAGAATTATTATTCGTAGGGAAACGTGTTTAGAATGTCGTAGGGATTGATCGGTGAGCCGGTATTGTTCAATGGCTCGCTAAACTTGACTCCGTTGAGTCGTCTCTAACAATTCATCCAATAGAGTTTAAATGCTAATTGCATCCAAAACCCTTTTCTAAGTTCTCGTATACGATAGACTAGGTCATTAATCCTCTTAACAACCATAGTCAACAATTATCAAAAATTCAAATTCAAGGGGACCTTAGAATCATTATTTCAAAGGTTAATAAAATACAATGGTCCAAGAACATTAGTTATTCCTAGGAGGACATAGAACACATTTAATTCTAAGCATAGGACCCAATTCAATAGGATGAACAATTCATAGCATATGAAACCCTAGAAATCATAATCTCTAAGAGTTGTCAAAATCCATTAGTCCAAGAACAATAGTTGTTCCTAAGGGGGCATAGAACACATTTAATTCTAGGCATAGGACTAAATTAACAAGATGAACATATTATTCAAATTCTCAAAAGATCAAATCATCCTCAATCATGGCATGGGCATGGTAGGAGCATAGGAATCACAAGAAGAGGGGGACATGTCATTTCTAGCATACATCCTAAGGGGAATCAATAGCTTACCTTACACCAAATAAAGAGATGGAATGGACACAAACTAATCGGATGGAATCGTGCTCCTCGTCGGTAGCTTCACATTGGTGGTCTCGGTTTGGCAATCGGAGTTCGGGAGCTCAAGATATGGGGGAACACACACTAATCTCCCCTCACCATTCACACACAAAAGCTTGGGGAAGAGAGAGAAGGAATTTTCAGATATGGGGGGTTTATGGCTGATCACAAAGGTGGGAGGCTTTTATATGGCATGCAATTTGTGGGTGGAAGTCCACATGTCACAAGGAGGGAGCTTCCAAATCCACTTGTCAAGTGGAGGTTGATTGAGGTTAGGCTTAATCCCACTCAATTAGGGTCTAATAGGATGGTTTAGGGTCAATTAGGATGGTGGTTTAAGGGTATAATCGTTCAACAGCCAAAACAGGGGAAAAATCCCGTAAACAGCTCTCAGAAGATGAGGCGGGCGCCTCACAAGAAGCCAGGCGGGCGCCTGGGAAGCTGAGGCTGGAAGCTGAAATTGAAATGCTCCCAGAAGTTGAGGCGGGCGCCTCACTAAAGTCGAGGCGGGCGCTGGAATGCTAAGTTCATGACCATTTTTTTGAAAAGTTACATGACAGTCAATCTTGTAAAATCGACCATAAATCGCTCACAACTCCAAATGAGGTGATTCTTGATTTTTCTGAAACTAGACTCATTAAAATATATTTTAGACTTTTAAATTACTCCATTTGGACTTATATTGATCAAGATATGGTTACTACAAGTTCATGTACAGAAGTTATTTTCCCGAAAACTGAATTCTGGCACAGCCGTAAGTCAAAACCTAATTGAGGTACTTAGACACCTTGGAAAATTACCAAATTTTACAGAGAGTATCCTAACATATGTAGGTAAAATATTAATACAAGAAAATAGTTTGGCCGAAGTACAGGGATGCGCAAGACGTTACAAACATCCTGGTCCCATAACTCACTGTTCTGTCCTGATGTTCTTTGTTTATTCAGCTAAATAAATAGATGAATATGCTAGTCTCAAGACTAAGGTAGCATAGTCAAAAGAAGTCGTTGTACCTATGGACCCCAGGCTGGAGGCAATAGTTGAGAGAATGCTTGAAAAGTACATTGGTCTCTACATTTCACTGGTGCTTGTGTTGTTTTCCACCATCTTACCAGTATGCTTTTTGTTATAGGTGTTTAATGGATGGGAGATATCAACAAGCTATAGGAATAGCCATTGAATACCGAAGATTAGATAAGCTTGAGGAGGCGTTAAAGAGTGATGTTGTTTAGTCAACTCGCTCGTCTTGTATGAATGTCTCTCATGACTTTGTTAACCGTAGGGAATATAAGCACGAGGTAATATGATCTTGAATCTTCAAAATCTTCTTCTTTTCATAGTTATGTTATTTTTTCATGGGTGTATACGTCCAACCATAAATTTTCTGTAAGATTTTAATCTGATGAATCTGGTGGTCATCTTCATACTTCCATATTTGCCTAATTTTGATCAGTTGTTGGTTTCAGCCGTATCTTTTTTGAAACTGTCAATAATAATATTGTCAACTGATTAGGAGTAACCTTTTGAGAAGAATCTATTGGGACCAAATCGGGGCAATAGTGATCGATAATCCGTCCCTCCCTACAATTGAACGACAATTAGACATGAAATTCATCATAAATAAAAACTTTTGGACATCGAATAATGAAAGATACCTCGTATACTTTTTGAACTATATGCTTACAATCGAATGCGGATTATGTCCATAATATTTTTGTTAACCGTCTATTGTTCGTGCTGCTTTTGACTAATTTCTAATGGGATTATATTCTAGAATGGCATATAATGAGTTAAAAATGTTGGTCAATGCATATTTTGTTCTTAGCTCTTAATGAACATAAATAATCTTTAATTTTGAGCAAGATATTTGTCTTGAGAGTTATGTTTATCAGATTGTAGTGCGTTTCAATGCAATTTCATACTGGTCATATGGTTCTGTTTCTATGCAATTTCATACTGGTCATATGGTTTTGTCACTATGCAATTTCATTCTGGTCATATGGTTCTCTGCTTGAATCCTTTTTTACTTGATACCTAAAATTTCTTGAAATCACGGGTTAGGGGATTAAAAACTTAAATCTTACAAGACACAATGGTGCGAGAAAAATTTACACCAGCCTATGACTCAAAAGGATAAACATGCATCCACCAAAATGTCCACGAACCCGAAGATATCATTGGACCAGACGAGCTAAACTCGTTCTATCATTGATTCTCCTCTATGATTTGCTTTTAGCTGCAAAGTAGAATACTCGAACAGATGAGTAATGGATTTCTATTAGTGCATATCAGCCAGATTTGTTTCTTTTTCTGTTTGATGAAAAATATGTGTTCTGATGGCTCATGAATCATTTATATGTACACGTGTGTATGCACCTGCATATTGTTTTTTATTATTTAGGAACACTGGAGAGAGAATAGCGGACACAACTTATACTCAAACGGTGCATCTGTGCATGCAATATAAAAAAGAAAAAAAAGAAAAAGAGAAGAGAAGACAAACAGAAAAATTTAACTTAGAAGAATTATTGTGTGGCAGTAACATAATCGAACTGAACTGCAGATTGTCTTGAAGATGAAGATTAGGAAGCCGATTAGGAAGCCATGGCTAGTGGACATGTACCTGAAGCAGGAACTTTCTTGAGCAACTACCTTACTCTTGCTTGAGTACATAAACTGATGGCAGGGGCCAACTTGATGTAGTAGGAGACTACGATGGTTAATAAGTCTTTATATAGTATACAACTGTAAATGGACCTTTAATGGTTCCCTTTCCTCTTTGTTTTCTGAATATGTAGATTACTTATTAAAAAAAGAAAAGAAAAGACTAATGTTGATAACTATAGAGTGGAAAAGAAATAACCTTTTTCCAGAAAAAAATATGTCCGATCTTTTTTTGTTGTGGATTGGATGGATTATGAATAATGTTTTCTTGACCAATTGCTTGGACATGGTCGCTTAGTTGGTATCAGAAGTACTAACTATGTTCCCCCTTAAATATACATTGGGATGTCTATCAATAACATTAAGCAAAAAGTTTTTCCCCATTATTTTCATTTATTGTTGTCAATGGTGTACCACTACTAAACGAATATAGCTAGTCAACTCTGGAGTAATCCTTTCTTTGGTAACTATTTGAATCTACGAATTCCGAGTAAATGGTATGGATCAAGTTGTTACATTAGTGATGGCTATTATACTAGTCCTCAACTATTCTTGGGGTTACGTCCAGTGATTCGCCATCGTCAAACTTAATGTTAAAATCAGATAAGTTCCATTTTTGTAGCTGGATTCAGCTTAGTCATTGGGCACTCTTTTGTTTTCAGGTCTTGCCCCTATCTGCACATACTGTTAAATCAACTGCTTCAAAGTTCCTACTGAATTGGATGTCTCAGGAAGAGCATGAATATCGCCAATGGTCAGCTGCAATTTCTCTCGGGGTGATCTCAAGTTGCCTACATGTGACCGATCATAAGCAGAAATTCGAAAATATGAATGCGCTCCTAGAGGTACACAACTTTGAGTAAAACTGATCTCAAGAAATTAGGTTTTGTACTTCCGCAGATACTAGATTTTTTTATTTGCATAATCATCAACGCTGATGCAAAAATGAATCATTCAAGGTTCTTTTGTTTCATTTGTTTGTAGGGTCAATATATATGTAGAAAGCAGGTAGCATCCAGCACTTAAAGAGCTTAAGATTAGGTCTGGCATTTTTGTATGCTATGACTTATGATAGATTTTGACTAGCAATAGTAGCGGAGAAAAAGGCCTACTTTTGCTTATCTCATGGGAAGTCTTAGTGGTTCAATTTAACAACTCTACTTATGGCCAATCAAATGTCATTCTCATTTTCTATATCTATGAAGGAGTGAATCAAATTCCTCAACTCTCATTTGTACTTAACGATGAAAGTTGCTTGTTTGCCTTAATTTGGATCATGACAGTTGCTTAATTTGGATAGTATAAAGTTACTAGATTCACGTTTACTATCTATCATATCTCCCATTGTGCTCTTGCAATACAAATGAAATATAATGAAATAAATTCATAGTCGAATGGAACTAATCAACCAAAAAGTGGAGTAAAAATGCTCATCAGTCTCATATATACAAGTACTGATATGGTTGGTTGTTCACTAAAATCCACGTTATTTGTCAACTGTGTTTAGATAGTCATGGAAATTTTTTTATTTTGAATAATTTAGATTTTGAAGGGGGTCAGATCCCAAACACATCTTTCTTAACTTCTTGATCTTGTATGCCTTGATATATTAGCTAGCGTACGGCTGCTAATGCAATCGCTACTTTGGTGGCGAGTTTCACGTATAAAAATGAGCAATTTTCACCCATACAATAATTTCCTAGTCTTTGGTTTTACATACCACTGCAGATAATATGCTTTACGCTAGATAAGCCGAGTTCTCTTGTTAAATTCCTAGAGTGCTAGGATTGCTGAACTCCTTGCATCTTCGTCGAGCAGGAACTTGTTAATTTGATGTTATCTTTTATTCTACCAGAAAGTGGGTTGGTTTAGCATTTGGGACCTCGGGAGTTTGTATATGGCTAAGCTCCAGTTTTGAATATCGACCCTATTTAGCCGAGGTAAGTGACCATTTTAGCACATGACATGGTTAAGTTTTCGAATAGGCAGCTCCGATTAGTTTCTTCTTCTGAAACCATTGAGTTTGTATTTGTGTGTGAACTGAAGATGCATGCATGTGGTTTCAAGTTTTTGTGGTCCTGTTAAATGTTAATAACATGTTTGGAATTTATTTTCATAATTGGGTGTTTTGAATAAGGGTATGCCAATCATGAGTTTGCTTGGACTTAGAGGAATTCTCAAGGCTTTACCATCCTTCCATTGGATTCTCAGATAAATTGTCTAGAATTCCATACTTAATTGAGTTATAGATATCACAATTATTTTAGCACCGATGTGATCAACAGAAACAATAACCTTGGTGAAAGAAGTGACTATTGAACTACTTAAACTTACTTATACTGAAGTAAATGTCGTTACATTGTGTTGTTTTATTTGTGCAATGTATTGCTGCCCATTAATGTTTTTTTAAAAAAAATAAATTCTGTACATTAAATCATCTTGAAGTAAGTGCAAGTAAATTGCATTGTTTTATTTGTTATAACCCCTAGCGAAATATAGTCATTAGTAACATTGGATTATTTCAATATTGTTTTGATTAGTTATTCAATTCCTTCTTTTGACATTTTCTACTTGAATTGATTTCTACGTTCATGTCTTTCCTAGTAGATTTGTCTCCAGATTAATGTTGGGTTTATTTTATTTATGTTTTAGGCCGGTGCAATAGTCTCTATCAAAAGTATTGTAAATGCAGACCATGTTGTTGTCAAGAAAATCATCTCTAGTATTGATCCAAAAACACAAGTGGGAGGTGCAGATTTAGGTCATAATTGGTGTCAAGTACAGGTTCAAGTTCCTGTGGAATGGGACGAAGAGTTAATTAGACCATATGGAGTTTTTACAACAATTGGAGATGCGATTGGAGCACCTATAGCTTGGCATTTATCATTGGTATGTTTGTATTATTTAAGTCCATTAATCATTATAATATGCGTGTGTATGACATTTTTTTCACTTCTACTAATTTAAATTTATATATTTTGTAGGTGACATCATTGGATTTTGACTCAATCTAGTTGCAATCTCAAAATTGTAACGCCCCGTACTCTTGCATGTGCATTGTATGCTTGCCTTCATGTTTTCTTGTAGATTGTGAGCATGTTTACCTAGTTTATAAATGTTTTAGAGTCATTCATAAGTCATTCTTGAAGCCCTTAACATGTTTAGAATCGCGTAGGCTTGTTTGTTGAATTGCCGGTTCGATCGTTTTGATTTTGGCCTTATAAGCGATTCCTCTCGTTGCTCGTATTGCCTCTATTTCGTCATACGAAGTGTTCGTTGAGTTCTTGGCTTTGTATTCAGGTCTTAACCATGTTGAAACAAACCTCTTTCATGTCCAAGTTATCCTGGTTTGATTGTAGTTTGATTCGTTGATCATTCGTCGCGTGATTCGAGCCTTGTTCTATCTTGTTCCGGGTGTTGTTCGGGTGCGTTTCCGACTTGTTTTGAGTTGGGTTAGACCTTAGAATGGTTGCCCATAAGTTTGGGACCACTTAGGACAAGTTTAGACCAAGTTTTGGAGGTTGGAGGCCGGGCGCCCTGGCATCTTGTGAGGCGCCCGTTTCAAGTGCTGGGAGCAATTGCATAATGATCTGAATTGGGAGGCAGCCTCAGGGGTTGAGGCGCCCGCCTGGGAGAGGCTGAGGCGCCCACCTCAACATCTGGTATGCAATTACGGGATTTTCCCATGTTTTGGGTTTTGACGTGTAATACCTATCCTACCCTCATTAAACCCCCTCTAAACCCTTCCTAACCACCCATACTTAACCCTAATCATTTCCTAACACTAATTGGAAGTTAATTTAGGTTGGATTAGTGTTTGTTTACCCCTAATCTCTACTAATTGCACTTGAGAAATGTCTTTTGTGCCCTTCTCATTTTGGAAGTATAAATACCCAAGCCTTGGCAAATTTTCAGTAAATCCTCTCATTTATTCACCTTCTTCTTACAAATTAGAGAGAGAGTGAGTTGGGGGCTTGAAGTTTTGAGCCCTAGCTTCTTCTTCTTCCTCCGATCTACGAAGATTCAACCGTTCGATTGCCGCCAAACTTCGGATTCTTGACGTGTGCGACGGGAGGAACAACTTCACCGTTTAGATTTTGATTCTCTTGAGTTTTCACTCAAGCTAGGTAAGTTACTCTTCTTATTCTAGTTCTCATTGACCCTAAGGAAACAAAATTTATGGTGATTGAGGTCAATGAGGACACATAATTGCTTCCTATGCCTTCCATTGAATTTTAAAAGTATGAACTTGCTAGGAGCATGTATAGGATGATTTCTTGCCTTTGGAAGTTTTTATTACTCTTTCATCATGTCTAA
This sequence comes from Codonopsis lanceolata, assembly GCA_013146195.2. Classification (NCBI taxonomy): domain Eukaryota; kingdom Viridiplantae; phylum Streptophyta; class Magnoliopsida; order Asterales; family Campanulaceae; genus Codonopsis; species Codonopsis lanceolata. The sequence continues at coordinate 33,156,597 of CM028379.1, forward strand.
TTAAGGTCTTGAACATGTTAGAAACATGTATTATGTTTGTTGATGGAAGTGTTGTTATATGAGAGTGCCTAAATTGAGCCTACATTATATGTTGTTATGTTGTATGTGTTCTATCCTATAAATTGAACTCTATGATGTATATGAATCACAATGAAATGCCTTGGGGAATTTACATCCTTGTTGAATTTAGAAATGACCTAGGTTGGGTTATGAAGCACATAGCTTCAATTTCTCCAAAATTGGGAATTTAGAGAAAAGACTCAACGGAGTCGACTCTAGGGAAGATTTGAACATGTTGAACTCTAGTTTCAATCCCTACAAGTTTTGGCCACGGTTTGATTTGGTTTACTCAAGTATGAGCTTGGTTTAATTGTTTATAACAAGTTGTTATGAAAGGTTGGTTTTGTGCAATTTATTGCCTTGACATGTTTTATGGTAGAGATTAATACCCTACTTGGTTGGTCAAATTCGCTCTTGTCGAATTCGGTCCTTGATTGGTTTAAGTCAAGTAAATATCTACTTGTGCATCACATTGAGTCCAGCTGCCATTATTTGGTTTGTTTATTAAGTCAGGGTGGGACGAGGCATCGCCTTCACGAATTATGGGATTCGTGCTCGCCATGGATCGCCGCACCTGGGACTTCACACACCTCCACCGTGGGCGGTGGGGAAGTAGCCCACTGCCGTATCAATACGTGCCGCATTGGCTTGCTAATGAAATCGAGTAGGTTCTCGGTATGAGTCGATGAATTCACAAAACATCGATGACACGAACCAGTAACAGAATGTATTGCAGGAGCTACGAAGCGGTCGTGACTATATCATATCCTACTTGTATGATTTATTTAACGCACTTACGTGAATAATGTGCTAAGTGTTATATGATGATCATGTACCCTAATTGTGATAAATGTCATGCTATAACATGAACATGCATATTTTAGTAACTTACTAAGTCTTTCGACTTACCCTATTTGTTTGCTTTGTTTTTCCTTAGATCAAAGCCGAGGAGACGTCCCACGCTAGACTCGCCATTCTCACGCTTGGTTGCTTGCGAGCTAGAGGTTGTTCTTTTGGTTTAGTAGTTAGTCTTTTGTTTGGCAAGGACGTTGGGAAGCAAGTCATCTAGACTTGACTTTGGGTTTTATTGTTGTAGTAGACTTGATACTTAATATCTTTTGTATGCCGACTTATATGTCGTGCCTGTTTATATGTTGATGGTTCATCACAGTTTCTTCCGCTAAAGCTCGTTTAAAGTATTATTGTTGTTGTTGTCTCCGGCATGTTGTGGCCGTTGAGGTTTTATAAGCATGTGTTAATTGTAGGAGTAGTTGTTGGGTTCCGGCTGTAATGTCGCCGATGACTTGTGTATTTTAAGTTGTTTTTCCGGCCAAGTGTAGCCGAGTTGTTATTCGTATGCAATGTTGCGCCACATGAATTTCGTGAATCTACTTGCGCATGCTTGTGTGTTATTGTCTTTTTGGACGGCACGATTCGGGATCTCGCATTGGGGTCCGGGTCGGGTCGTCACAGTTGGTATCAGAGCTATAGGTTAGCTGTCGGCCAGGATAGGTTCCATGGCCTAGGTGGGTTGGTTATTTGTGTGTTGATTCTAACGTCGAGCGAATTCTTGTAGGGGTTCGATGGATAATCATAGGAATGGAAATGGCCGCGGTAGAGGTAGGCCTGAGAGGTCCCAACCGAACTTGAAGTCGAGGTACCGCCGCCGCAGTAATCTGGTTGGTCCGGATATGGCAGAATTACACCGTAGATTGATGGCTTTTTCGGCAGGGGCAGGCAAGGGTGGTCAAGCTGAGGGAGCACCACCACCACCTCGACAGGAGGAAGTTGTACCACCACCAGAGACCGAGGACTGACACCACTCTCCTAGAGAGATTCCTTAAGTTGAAGCCTAGTGCATTTCTTGGGAGCCGAACCCTGGAGGCCGAGTTGTGGATGGAAGAGATGATCAAAGTACTATCTATGTTGGGGTGTACCGATGAAGAGAGAGTCATGCTAGCGACATTTAAGTTTAAGGGAGCCGCCGAACATTGGTGGAATGTGTTGAAGGAAAGCTGGGAGATGCAACAAGTTCCTATCACTTGGGCTAATTTTCAGAGGGACTTTAAGAATGAATATGTACCGGATGTGGTTCGCAACCAAAGGAGAAAGAATTCTATAATCTTGAGTAAGGTAGCATGGTGTGGCGGAGTATTCCGCGAGTTCACCGAGTTGAGCCGTTGTGCACGTATTTGATTCCTCTTGAAGCACGAAGGACACATAAGTTTGTTAAAGGGTTAAGAACTGAATTTAGGAAGCGATTCTAGCACTTAAGCTTACTGATTATCGGTCGCAGTTGATAGAGCTTACGAGGTGGAGGCCGAGATATGAGGAGCACGGGTCAAGAATAATCGGTAATGCACTCAGACTACCTGTAACACTAATCGGAATAATTCAGCAGTAGGGATACCAACGGAACCGTGATAGAGAGTGGAGGCTGCCGTAGGCCACCGTGAAGCAGGCAACAATACTTCTTCTACTCAGCGCAAGTGGTCATGTGAATGAGACCATGATTTGTTCGTTTCGCCAGGTCGACA
>CM028379.1:33159293-33188730 GCA_013146195.2 Codonopsis lanceolata
TCCTCAAACCAACTTGTCCTCGAACATAAAGCCCTTTATGCTGAAGAAGAAAATTATTGAGGAAAACCACCCTGGAACCAACTACTTTCGAGCATAAAGCCCTTTATGCTCGAAGGAAAATTCCCAAGAAAAAATTCAACTCAAGCAATCCCAAATTAGAGAAAACCACCCCTCGGACCAACTTCCTTTCGAGCATAAAGCCCTTTTGCTCGAAGAAAATTCCCAAAGAAAAATTCAACTCAAGCAATCCCGGCTTAAGGACCCCATTAAGCTTCATTATAATCATTTTTCACCAAATGGAAAAAAAAAAATACACAGGCACATACTACTAGTACCGATTACCGATAATATTTCTTTAAATGATCTGCGTGCCAAGGATGCTTTAGCTCATCACCATCCTCTGTTCGCAACATGTAGGTGCCTTCTTTGACAATCCTCGAGATCTGAAAAGGGCCTTCCCAATTTGGTGACAACTTCCCCCATTCAGCTCGATGACCCGTTGCCTCAATCTTACGGAGGACCCAATCCCCCACAGCAAACGATCGACCACGAACTCTCTTATCGTGGTGAGCCTTTTGCTCGTTGCTTATAGTTGACCATTCTCATTTTGGCTTAACCGCTTCTCCTCTAATAAATCCAAATCATTTGCTCGAGTTGTACTATTAGAATCAACATTGTAGTTCAATACCCTATGAGTGGGCAAATACATCTCCACTGGAGCCATAGCATCAGACCCGTAAGCTAACGAAAAAGCGGTCTCTCCTGTTGGACCCCTTGCTGTCGTTCTAACGGCCCACAAAGCAGAAGGCAACTCGTCTACCCATCTTCCAGCCTTTTCTTCTAGATTCCTTTTCAACACATGCAAAATTTGCTTATTCGCAGCTTCAGCCTGCCCATTACCTTGCGGATATGCCACCGATGATTGCCAATGTTTTACCCGCATCTGCTCGCATGCCTTGGTAAACTTTTCCGAAAACTGAGTCCCATGATCAGACACAATTGCTCGCGGGACTCCAAACCGGCACCATATGTGCTCGTGTACAAAATCAATGACGTTTACCTCACTTATGGTCGCCAATGGCTTCGCTTCCACCCACTTCGTGAAGTAATCCACGCGACCACTTGCATACTTGAACTTCGATCGAGCAGCGGAAAAGGACCAATCAAGTCTATTCCCCACATATCAAGCGGCCATGATGCATAACATAACGAGTGCGCTCGGTAGATGGCAATCGTGGAATATCCGCTGCATGTTGACACTTGTCTGCCAAGCGAACATACATCTCGGCGTCGTCCAAAGGTTTATCCAATAAAATCCCGCTGCTAACACTTTCTCGGCTAGCGATCGTTGACCAGGGTGACCTCCACACTTGCCTTCATGCACTTCGCCCGAGATTCCTTCCGTCATCTCTGGACGAACACACCTCAACAAAGGTCGGGTATAATATCTACGATACAAGATGTTGTCTAAGATAATGTAACGGCATGGCCGCTTTACGGATGGTTCTAGCTTCCTTTTTATCTTGAGCAACACCCGTGCTCGATGTAAGCTCGAAGATCATCTATCCAACATTTTCGGTGGCTCTATGTCCATGACCGCCTCCTTCTCGATGACAGGAATTTCCAAATGCTCAATCATAACTCCAGGATGTAAAGACTGGATTTCATCCTCGACCATCTTCGATAGGTAATCCGCTCGCATGTTATCCTCAGAGCAATTCTTACTAATCGAAATCAAAGTCTTTCAAAATTTCTCTTACCATTGCACAATAGCGAACCAAGATCGGGTGATGTACTCCATAAGTCGCCCTTGACTTGATTCACCACCAGCGAGAATCACTGATATATCACCCTTTGCCCGCACCCCAATGTCTTGTGCAGCGAGCTCGAGACCGACAATTAAAGCTTCGTATTCGGCTGGTTGTTTGAAGCGGGAATTTGAAGCAATGCCTTCTCAAATTCTACATCTTGCTCGGTGGGACTAACACTAAACCCGGCACCACTCCCAAATCGACTAGCGAACCATCAACATGAAGTTCCGGCAATATTAGGCCTCGGCTTTGGACTTGCATTACTAAATCATTTGTTGCTTTACTCTCCACCTTTTCCTCGATAGACTCCTTAAAGCTTGTCTCAGCTACAAAGTCGGCTATAGCTTGCGCCTTGATTGCTCGCCGTGGTTGATAATCGATGTCAAACTCGGTTAACTCAATTGACCAAGTAAGTAACCGACAGAGGTATCGGCTTGTGCAAAATCTTTCGCAAAGGCGAATCGTGTACACAACAATTGAATGGCGAGAAAAATAAGCTCGAAGTTTCGGCGGCAACAACAAGCGAGTAAGCCAATTTCTGCATTAAAATATCTTCCCTCTACATCGGTGAGGGCTTTTGATACATAGTAAGCGAGGCTTTTGTACATTGCCTTCCTCCCTAATCAAAAGCAGCTACCTGCTTTGCGGTGGCCGCCAAATAAACATATCTGACTTTTCCCCAATCGGGCTACTCAACAAGGGTGGACTTCCCAAATACTTCACCAATTCTTTGAAAGCTTTACGGCATTCGAGTCCATTCAAACCCTTTATTACCCAAAACCTTTGAAGAAAGGCAAGCGGGACCTCGAGATGAACCTTCCCAAGCGATCACCACGCCATTTAACCTCTGCACATCCTTAACACGGCGAGGAAGCTTCATAGTGACTAATGCCTCAATCTTTTCAGGATTAGCCTCAATTCCCCTCTCGGTGACCATGAAGCAGAGGAACTTGCCGGCCTTTCACTCAGAACACACATTTGCTCGGATTCAACTTCATGTTGTTCCTCCTGAGATTAGCAAAAGTTTCCCCCAGGTCCTCTGTGTGCTCGCGCCCCTTGGTCTTGACCACCATATCATCAATGTAAGCTTCAACATTTCTCCCGTCTGCGAGTTTGAATACCACATTGACCATCCTTTGATAAGTGGCCGGCATTCTTCAAACGAAGGGCATCATCTTATAACAATACCCCCTGACTTTGCTCGGAAAACTGTTAGAGCCTTATCTGGACCAGCCATCTTCACTTGATGATACCGGAGTAAGCATCTATAAAGGCTGAGGAGCTCGAACCTGCAATGGCGTCGACCAATTTGTCAATTCTTGGCAAAGGATAGCAATCTTTCGGACAAGCCTTATTCAAATCTGTGAAGTCAACACACATCCGCCACTTGCCGTTTGACTTCTTTACCATAACCACATTAGCCAACCAAGTTGGGTAATGTATCTCCTCGATAATATACGCTTTGAGTAACTTCTCGACTTCCTCCTTGATCGCTTGATCCTTTTCTGAATAAACCCGTGGTAATTACATTTCTTTGGATTGGCCGGTAAGGCGGATCAACATTCAAGCGATGCAAGGCCACATCCTCGCTCACCCCTTGCATGTCCTCACGGTCGCCAGCGAAGATATCGAGGCGTCTGCGGTTGCTTAATTAGGCTTTCTCTTGCCTCTGCGGTCAAAGCTTCGACCAATCTTGATCTTACGCTCGGGATAGTGCGGATTGATGACTATCTCTTCCGGCTTCGTCTCTTGGCGTAAACTTCGGCTCATCTCGCATTTGGAGGCGTATCACACTCCACTTTTTCATCCTTCTCGGCTCGATCCTCAATTTTATCGAGTGGTCTACCTCATAGCCTCAGCGGCTCCTCGGCTGGCAAAGATTCATTCACAAGGTCAACGACCTCAAGCGCTCCTTAAATCCCCGGCGTCGGTGTCGGCAAAGGATTGCTAATACCTTGCTCGGCCACCTCTTCTGGCTTCGGCTAATGCCGTACATGCAGCAGAAAGATGGAACCTCAACATGCATTCGGCGGTGACCCTTCTTTGTATCCTCTTCATTTTGACTTTTCTCCCAGGCTTCAATGTCGGCATGGAGCTTGCTTCCATTTCCAAATTCTCTGTACCATCGCTACCACAGATGGTCCTCTGATACGATCACATGAGAAGTTTCCTTGAGTGCTGATAGTAACCTTACGCTCGCCATCCTCCAAGGTCAACACGCTTCTTTCTCTGCGTATCCAGAACATATTCAAGCCTTTCGCGGTTGACTCAATACTCCCACTCCTTGATCGGTATAAAATTTGGCTCTGCAGTGCGGGATTGGCGCGACCATACGAAACTTAGTCATGCTCGATGCGCCCAAAATAATGTTGTATGGAGATTTCAAGTCAATTACCATGAAGGTAATCTTTTCAACCGGGCCGGGTTACGAGTCCCTCACCAATAAATACCTCGGCTCGATAGTACCCTTCACTGGGACCTTATGATTTGTGAAACCCTCTAAAGCGGCATACGGCTTCAAGCGATCATCACTCAACTCCAACCCGGCGAGGAGTAATACATCACATCCCCGCATGCTCCAGTATCAACTAATATTCTATGCACGACCCATCCGTCAACCAACGGCGAGACAATCAACGGCGCTTTCGCGCTTAACATTACTCGCCAACTCATTCTGCGAGTAAGCGTATAACTTTGTTCTCCATCTTGCAAAGTTGTTGGTCGATCCACCACTTTTGACAAAGAATAGATTTGCTTGCCAAGTTGTGTTGGAGTGAGCTCCTCATCCATTATGACATTGATAACCCCCAATAGGTGGAGCCTCCGCTGGAGCATTCCCTATTGCTGCATCTCGCTTGAAGCGGTCTAACCGCCCTCATTGATCAACTTAGAATGGCCTTCTTGATGGCCGGCATTCTTACGTGGTATGCCCATAATCGTCATGATAAGCACACCTCTTCGTCTGATCCCTCTCTCCGGCTGTATTTGGATTCATACGAGGGGGGTTAGGAAGCTCGTTCCTTATCTCGTACATTATGTCCTCGCGCAGTGTATTGAGCGGGGTCAAATCGATTCACGAAGAAACTCCTTGGCCGATCATACAGAGACTTGCTCTTATTGTAACCGCCACTTCTCGACCATTTCCCTTAAGGTCCCGCCACTTCTTGCTCTCTTTCTTCTTTTCCTTCTTATTTGTCTCACCGGCGCACCATACGTGCTCGCATGAGCATCTACACTGTGTCTTCGGTTCACGCATACTCAATTCGATCGCAAACGCCTTCTCCTTCTAACAATCCCGTTTCAAAACAACGTGACCTCTTGCTCGGTCGGGCACGGAACTTGCTCGAGAACCTTGGTAAACCTCTCCGAGGTAACTTTGTTGACTCATGTGCACCTTGCTTGACCTTGGACAAATCGACCCTTGGCCCTTGTTTTTGCTAATGAAGCAGCCGGTCCCAAAATCGGCCAAGAACTTTGCTATAAATCCGCCCAATTGTTAATCGGCGTCGTGGTAATGCACCCATCAAGCGAGCCTTTCCTTGCAAGGCACCAGCAAAAGCTCTAATCTTCAACGCTTAGGAAAGTCACCAAGCCAATACGGGACTCAAAGACATCAACCAGTCCCTAGCCTTGGTTTTGCGTATATTCCTTAATGTTGGGGAAATCAACCCCTGTGTGGTGGTGCATTCTCGATCAGGGCTAACGGGCTAGCTTGAATGTACCGAGAAAGTTCCCATCTAGAGCCTTGTCTTGTTCCCGAGGCTTCCATCCGGCGCTTGACTCCTCGAAATCGTGCATGTTAATGGTTTCGAACCAAACCACCCCAGTGGTGTACCACGGTATAGGAGGGGCTGTGGGGGTCCCATGGCCACAATGGCTTGCGGAGCCCCGGCCTGCGCCACTGTCCTGAGGTGCCCGGCCAGTGTGCGATAGTGCCGGTGATTGATGAGACACTTTGGGAGAAGGTCCTCCTTGCCTCAGAGCATAAGAACCCACAGGTGATCGTGGCGGCGACTATATGCACAGATCGCCGCGGTGACGGTGACGAAGTCTCACAACATCGACCTCTGCGGTGAAGGTGGCGCCCGGCGGCAGCGTGATCGAGCGAATAATCCTCACCAACTCGAGGTCCCAACCTTGAATGGACACGGGATAACCCTACGATCGGCCCTTATTTCCCTCACAGTTGCTCATGGCGCTTAGAACCATGCACGCTGGTTGGGAATGAACAACGAAAGGATGCATCGGATTTCCCCGTGCGTGAAATGCCGGCTTGACCATTCTCCTGCCAAAGAGGCGCGCAAGTGGATCCAACTCAATGGGAAATGGTGGTTTGCCCATAGCAATCATTTGTAAGTTGAGTTGATGCATCTGACCGAGATAGATGGCTCTCTGGCGTAAAGCTTCTTCACGAAATTCATGGGCTAACCTAGCCGCAGCCTTTCTCCTTCGCGCTCGCCATCGATTCAACCCCACGCCTCGATTCACTGTGACGTGCATCATGGGTGGAGGGACATTACTCCCGCCAGCTCGATTGAGGCCGCGCTGTAATGTGTCATGTGCCTCCTCTCTCGCGACGGCCGCCATCGCCATTAACTCCGCTTCTCCGCCATGAATAAACTTTTAAAATAAAGAGTATCTCGATTGAACTTTTAATGCCGTAAAAACTCTTTCCCGGCAGCAACGGAACCAAGCGATGCGCGCCCAAGATAATGCTGACTCACTCAAACGGCCACCCCATCTAAACACTTGGCTTTCAACGTGTTTATAGATCCTCTGAGCCCAACTCTGAAATAAAAGAGAACAAACGTGAACTGGGCAGGGGCATTCCCTGCAAAAGCCCTCCGGCGTGTGAATTAGCACAAGAGAGTTAACAATTCAGCAGAGTTTAGGCTAGAGAATAAGATTGCGCATACCTTTCATCACATTTTTCCTTGCTTTTATATCTACCGAAGGCATAATCAGTTATAATCCGTTATTAGCATCGCCTACGAATGCCCTTAATCGCCCATGATCTTCATGGCCCTTAATGATAGGCGTAATAACTAACCCATTAATGGGGACGATCGATCGGAGGATTTCTGACATAACCGTCCGCCTTTTAACACACGCCTTGCCCGAATATAAATAACTTCACTTGTCATCTGCTCACTTTTCATGGGCGAGCATAATGAATCATACTCGCTCCTCAACCTTGCTCGCTAATTAAGCCCCCACTACGAGGGTACCTTAACACAGCTCAACAACTTGCTCGTCTGCTCGGATGTCGCTGACTTACCTTGCATGTGGGTCTTTAACTCGAGCCTGTTGGGCTTGTTGGGCCAGTTAGCTCATTATTAAATTAACATTTCAAATATTATTTTAATTTAATTTCAATTTAAGTTAACGTTACGTTAAGTTAAGGTAAGTTGTAATGTGAATGATTTAATTTTTGTAATTATATTGATGCTAATCATTTTAATTATTGATATTATATTATTAAATTAACATTTCAAATATTATTTTAATTTAATTTCAATTTAATTTCAAATATTATTGATATTTTATATTAATTAGAATTTAATTTTGACGGAATTTTCCGTCGCTAAAGTCAACTTTAGCGATTTTAAAATTCGTCGAATATTTCGTAATTTAATTTCAGTTTATTTTCAATGACGATTTAAAATTGCCGATTCCGTCGCTAGCTAGTGACCTTCAGCGACGGAAAATTTCCGTCACTGAGAATTCCGTCGCTGAAGGCACAGTTTCTAGTAGTGAAAAATATATAAAGCAATAGATTCGATACAAGTTACCTCCCAACTCCTAGATTAATGAGTGTTTAGTTCATCCTTGAAGATGAACAACACATGGAAATGATAGAATACATGAATCGATATTCAAAACTTGTAATTACAACAACTAATTATGTTATACACTTTAAATCCTAAACTAGAACTATGAAAAACTACTTTCTGGCCGTCCTAGAGCTTTGACTACCGTCCTTTATTTATACCATGAAGTTGTATAGGGTTTAGGAATTTCAGTCAGGCTTGAAGTCTCCGAAAACTTTAGAGACCACATTGTTTTCTAGGCTCCAAACGCAATTGCTTACGATGGAGACACGACCACATCTCCCCTGCTACAGCAAAACTTAGCAAGACACAACCAAAACTAAACCAATCCTACCAAGCATCCCAACAACACAAAATATAAGACAAATGGTATCCGAACTCAACCTATAAACATACTAGCATGATCAAATTCAATTTAATCACATAGTAACCATATTAACAAGCACAAATTCACACATTTATTAACAGATTATGTTTTGAAAATTCTCTAGTGTTAATATTCATATTAAAATTAAGACATATATTTTTATTAGTAAATCATATTTTTGCGATATCAATAATAAAACAGATGCTAGTTTTCATTCAAATAATCCATGACATAATTGTAGAAACTGACAAAGTTTAGGAATAATGGCATAGCCAATTCATTGATTAAATCACCTATTTATAGGGAGAGATACAATTAGAGTTACACTTGGAGTAGGGTACAAGAAACCTATACAAGGAAGGAACATAATAAGGAAAGAACTCTACAAGGTAATTACCACTAATTACTAATTACAAATAAACAAGAATAATATAAAGATATTATTCTCTAATATGCCCCCGCAAGATGGACGTCCGAGAGAGGAGACCAATCTTGTGAAGTAATTGATGAAACCGGCTGGCGAGCAAGAGGCTTGGTCAAGGCATCGCCCAATTGATCACCGAGAGACATGACATACTCGTAAGACCATCCCGAACTTGTTGCCGAATGAAGTGAAAGTCCGTGAGCCACATGCTTCATGCGAGTATGAAAACCGGGTTCGAGCAGAGACTCGTGGCACCCACATTGTCACAAGAAATGACCGGCTGAGTCGAGAGGTGAGACCCAGGCCCGCCAAGAAGAGACACAACCCATCGAACCTCAAGAAGTGTGGCAGCCCACGCCTCAGATTCGCCTTCGGCCGAGGAACGAGCCACTGGCGTTGTTTCTTGAGCCCAAGAGATCGGGCCGCCCAAGATAGACAATATAGGCATCGGTGGACGGTAGTCATCCTTGTTGCCACCGCATCAAGAAAGGCATGAAGAGCAGAGGAGACCGACGATGAAGGAGGATGCCCGCATTGATAGTACCACGTAGATACCGAAGAACTCTCTTTGACCGCATTCCAAGGTGCTGGTCGGTCGATGCATGAACCGGGAGAGTTTGTTGACAAAGAAAGGCAACATCGCCGAGTAAGAGACAGATATCAAGACTCCCGACCATTGCTCAAATTCCGTCGGATCTCGCGAGAGTCGCCTGCGTGAAGAGTCAAGGCGAGAGGTAGCAAGTGGGCGAGCCATCGGGCGAGCATCGGTCATGCCGGTGCGAAAGGAGATCGCCTATGTACCCACGCGGGAGAGCGTAAGACCACTTGACGCTTGACAACCTCAACCCCAAGAAAGTAGTGAAGATCACCAAGATCCTCGAGAGAGAAGCGATTAGCGAAAGCAGAGATGAAGGTCTCAATTGCAATGGGGTCGTTCCTCAAAGTGACAATAATGTCATCCACATATACAAGAAGATAGATGATGGTGCTCGCAGCAAAGGGCGATGAACAAATGATGTGTCGCCCACCGAAGCTTTTTGAAGCCGAGGCAAGAAGAAACCGACGCAGCCTCATTGTACCATGCGCCGGGAGCCTGCTTGAGACCATAAATGGCTTTGTGAAGCCTACACACATGATGAGGGTTGTCCTTATCTCGTGAACCTGTGTGGTTGAGCCATGAAGACCTCCTCTGACAACTTGCCTTCAAGAAAGGCATTGTTAACATCCAGCTGGCGAGTATCCCACTTTGATCGATCGCTAAAGACGTAACAAGACGAACAAGAGTTGGCTTAATCACCGGCCGAAAGTCTCGTGATAGTCAATCCTGTGTCGCCGGTGAAATCCTCGGCCACAAGGCGAGCCAGAAGCGGTCAACTGGTTCCATCAAGATGGCGTTTAATACTAGATCCATTTGCAAAACAATATTAAGAGCATCGCCGCAGTGCACAAGTTCCCAAGTTCCATTGCAGCAAGTGCATCAAATTCCTCGACATGGCTCGACGCCACTTCCCATCTTTCGAGCCCGGTGACACTTGTTGGTTCACCGCTCCGCCGCCACTGAGCCGAAAGACTCGCTTTGTCGAATGGGTTTGTAGATATTGTTTTTAGATCGAGTAACAGTGACTGGGGCGCCACAAGAACAGGTCAAGCCAGTAATGTACGCACGGAATGATCAAGCCACGGCAAAGGCAATGCCACATGAACAAAGGAAGTACGTGTCCGCACGAATGTGATCGCTGCCGAGCATGGTGCAGTGGGAGTAGGGCCATCCTGGGCAGAAGTCGGTAGCCGGGGAAGGCCGAGGGCACCACAAGATCGGTAGCAGTGCGTAGCCGGGAAGGCCGGGGAGAGCCGAGATCAACCACATTCTCGATTAGTGCGAGGAGACACCGGGCGGGGAGGCACTAGAGCGAAGCAAATGACCAGTGTGTGAGTGACCGAAAGCATCATGAGGGGGTAGCCAAGATGTACTATCATAGGTTTCGTCCGAAAGCGTGACTAGTAACCTGGTGACATGGGAAAGACAGACTGATAAAGCGACATGACGGAAATGTATAGCTTAGCTGCTTCGGATCATAACGTAGATAGGCACTCGAGTGAGCGAGTAGCCGAGGAAGACACATGGGGTGGAGCGAGCATCAAGTTTGTGAGCGAGTAAGGGCGAGCCGTGGGTAGCAAAGGCAGCCAAAGGCGAAGTTTGGAATAGTTCTGGCGGGAGCCAAAGAGGTTGTGGTATGGAGACCGATGAGCAAGAGTGGGTGTAGGTAGACGATTTATGAGGTAGGTCGCCGTTGGAAGGCAAACGACCGTAAAGGCAAAGTGATGCTCGAGAGAGAAGAGAGAGGCCGCCAACAATATGATTCTGGCGACGCTCGGAGAACCCATTGTGTTCCTGGTGCGTAGGGGCGAGGTGAGATGGGAGATTCCATGGGCGGATAGGTAGGCGGCCGACTGTAGTCCCTGCAAGTCCCATGTACTCGCCCATTGTCCGAGTAAAGAGTGACAATGGTGGTTTTAAAAAGTTTTCACTGTGGCTTTAAATTTGGGAAAGATGGCGGCGACCTCGCATTGCCCGAGCGGTATAGCCGATGTAATGAGTAAAATGATCAACAAAGATCACATAGTATTTGAACCCATCAATGGATGGAAGGGGCGAGGTCCAAACATCAAGATAAACAGCTTGCGAGGAATAGTAGACACAATAGTATTTTGATGAAACGGAAGTTTATGACTTTTATTAGAAAGGCAAGCATTACAATGAAGAGGCGAGTGCTAGTAGTGTCTAAATCTAAACCTAGGCTAGATAGAAGTCGCCGTTGAATAGACCGCACGGATGACCAAGACGATGATGCCAATCTCGTGAGAGACTTTGAGCCGATGCCACGCGCATGGGCGAGGTGGGATAGAAGGGTCCATTATTCATACACACCGCCCTTGATCGTCCGCCAGTATTCTCCCCGCCGCCAGATCCTTCACATGAAAAGAAGTTGGTAAGAACTCAATGGATGTATTATTTGAAGTACAAAATTGAGATATAGAGATAAGATTCTTTTTCATATCAGAACAAAGAGAACATTATGAAGGGAAAAATTGTGTGGGTGTACGAAGAGAGGAGAAACCAGCTTTTGAAATTGATAACCCAAGACCATCACCAATGACTATGTCGCCCATGCCCGCAGTAGGTGGGAGTGAAGGGAGAGATTGCCAAGGTCGTGGTGACATGGTGAGAAGCACCATCTGCCGAGTAACCAGGTCCCCGCCCGAGGTGGCGAGGTGAGCCCGTGGTTGCCACTCTGGAGCCCATGGCCGAAGCTTGGGAGGAGCGCAGAGGTGGTGGCGACCGCTTGGAAGTTGGGGCAGCGAGCAACCGAGTGGCCTGCTGGCGCATGCTTGACACTTGCCGAGGTACGGTCGCCGGGGCGAGGAGCAGAGCCGAGGCCCGAGAGGGCTGCCGAGGTTGGGATGGATGACGAGCATCGAGGAGTGCCGAAAGGCACGAGCTATTGATCCTGGGCGCAGGATTGGCGGTAAGTGGCGAGAGAGGGACGCCGTCCGAGATTGTTTCAAGAGCGTACCGCGATTGATGAGTTTTTCATGGAGCTCATCAAACGAGATTGGGTGTCCGTCCTTCAACCACATCCACAATGTGGCGGTAGTCATCATCCAAGCCACCGAGGATGGTCTCAATGAGGTCCTCGTGATCAAGTGGTTTGCCGAGAGCAATGAAGTTCATCGCCCGCCTTTAATGCATCGCATGTAGTCGGAAATAGACCGAAAGTGCCCTCGAAGCTCGCTTGAGGTAATCTTTAATCCGCTTGATGTGGCCGCGGTTGGGCGAGCATACGTGAGCAAGGGTTTGCCAAGCATCACGGGTAGTGGCGCCTGTTGGATCAAGGGACCAAGGGTGCAGAGGAAGTCGACAAGAGCACCAAACGTAAGTTTGTCTTGCCGGATCCGTGGTTGGTAATGCGGGTTGGGTGTGGGAACGCCCTGGATGTTTGAGCATCCTTGGTGAGGACAAGTGGGAGGCGGACATGGATGTGAGCCATCTACAAACTTGTAGAGGTCATAGCCAATGAGGGTGGCCTCAACTTGAAGTTTCCACGCTATATAGTTGGTGGATGTGAGCTTGGTGATGTTGTGGTGGGAGATGTTAATGAGGTCGAAGGTTTGTGTGGGATCAAGAGGGTTTTTAATGGTGATGGAATGATTTCCGTTAGCCATGGAGAAGAAGGGTGAGGGGCGGCGGCTAGAGGAAGAAGGCAAGGGTTTAGAGCGCAGCTCGATACCATGTAGAAACTGACAAAGTTTAGGAATAATGGCATAGCCAATTCATTGATTAAATCACCTATTTATAGGGAGAGATACAATTAGAGTTACACTTGGAGTAGGGTACAAGAAACCTATACAAGGAAGGAACATAATAAGGAAAGAACTCTACAAGGTAATTACCACTAATTACTAATTACAAATAAACAAGAATAATATAAAGATATTATTCTCTAATAATAATGTGATAAGAGGGTTTTTTCGCCTGTATAAGTTTTAACTTTAAATTAATGTAGTTGATGAATAAATAAAGTAGTAGATACAAACTCGAAGAATGCCATCGATAACTATTTCTGAAATTTCCTAATGATAAGTACTATTTTTATATATTTTTAGTCAAAGTTCAATCATATTGTCTAGGAAATTCAAAATACAATTATTTGTTGGGAATAGTGGATAGGAGTACTAGCTTATAATTGATCTACAAGACAAGTTTTTTTGAATTGACAAAAACGGAAATAATGACAATTCTGTAGGAATTGAGTTAGTAATTCTATCTCTAATTTCGATCTTTTATTTTGAGAAATTGAAATATACAAGTGGAGTATTGGAAATTTGAAATTTCCAATGCATTTAATTTGTAGTGAGAGGTGGCAAATGGGCGGGTGTGGACGGGCCTAAATAGGCGGCGGACTCAAATGAGCGGGCAAGTAAATATCCATTTAATAGTATGGGCATATATGGGCGTGCACTAAATGGGCATGGGCACACATTTACTCATTAACATGTACTTATCAAATAAATATAAAAATTACAAAAAAATAAATTTTTTTACAAAAAATTATCAAAAGTTACAACTAACCATATATATATGTAATTACAATCACAATAATTGGAAAAAGACCGACATATTGCTTGTGTTAAAGTATATTTTTGTAATTAAGACTAACTCCAATTATATTAATATAACTTCTTATTAATTAACTTTTCAAACGTGGACGTTTAGGTGGAACAAATGGAGTAGTTAGTATTAGAGTTCTATGTTCTCTTCTCTTTAACACATATGACACTAATAAAAGGAAAATTTTGGGGTGGGGGTGGCGGTTGGAAGGGCGGGTGTACTATATATAAATATATGTATGTATATATATATATATATATATATATGTGTGTGTGTGTGTGTGTGTGTGTGTTTTGCTTTGCAATTTTGGGGTGGGGGGGGTGGCGGTTGGAAGGGCGGGTGTAATATATATATATATATATATATATATATATATATATATATATATATATATATATATATATATATGTGTGTGTGTGTGTGTGTGTGTGTGTTTTGCTTTGCAATTTGGGGTGGGGGGTGGGGTGTGTGGCGGTTGGAAGGGCGGGTGTAATATATATATATATATATATATATATATGTGTGTGTGTGTGTGTGTGTGTGTGTGTGTGTGTGTGTGTTTTGCTTTGCATTGCAATTTTGGGGGGGGGGTGGCGGTTGGAAGGCGGGTGTACTATATATAGATGTGTATATGTGTGTGTGTTTTGCTTTGCAATTTTGGGGTGGGGGTGACTGGAAGGGCGGATGTACTATATATATATGTGTGTGTGTGGGGTTGGAAGAGTGAGTGTACAATATAAATATATTAATTATATTAAATGTCATTATTAATATTAAGTATTTTATAATTATGTATGTAATTGATAAAACAAAATTAGAAGAGAAAGTTAATGAGTTTTAGTATGGGTGCCCAAGCGAAGCGCCATGAAGGCATTAATTTATCATAATCAATGTGCCCAAGTGAAGGCATGTCCATTGCGCCCACTTAAAATTTTGGGTGTCGCCTTACACCATTACTTACTAGGCTGCAGCGGCAAATGGGCGTGAGACAAAAATTGTCACCTCTAAGTGAGATATACACATAGATTCTCATTTATTGAAGGTGACCCAGGACTATCAATATGTGTATTGAAACGATTAATTGAGACGTGTTTTCGTCACCTCTCGATCGGTCTCCGATAGCTACCTATAATTTTAATCTCTACATATCATTTTAATTAGTCCATCTTCCTAAAATATATGATATTTTAAAAAAGTTTTTTTGTTATAAAATAGATGACATTTTACAATTTAAAAAAAAACTCTTTTTTTTTCCAATTCTATTAATATTTATTGATTCTGTAACTCGTATTTGGCTCTTTAGACAAAAATATCAAGACAATTCATTAATATTTCAATAAAAACAGTTTAGTCTTTACAATATGTTTAATTGATCTGTGTAAAAAAACCTCAAAACAATATATATTTTGATATATTTTCTTGATTTATATGAAAACCTCGTATCAACATATATTTTGGGAAGGGGTTGTGGGTAGTCTCCAAGAATCATCACGGTGTGGCCATTTTTTTTCTGCTATGTGCCGCCTAGATCTGGAGCCGGGCTTGAGAAACTTTATCTCTGGTTCCTTTCTGATTAGGGAAAAGGAAATTTAGGAAGATGTTGAAAAATGAACAATTTAGAGAAGTTCTTAACGGAGAATTTGGATCTTGAGACCGATAAGAATAAAGTAATCAATTTGTTTTTCACCGCTCCAATCATACTCCCACCTTCCAAGTCAACAGTCAATCAACCAACCCTTCCAAGTCAATAGTCAGCTAATAATACTCATAACTTCATCCATGAATTTTCGTCCCACTCCTTTGTTCTATATAGGTGGCATCGCGTCTCCATTCGCCAGCACGATAAGGGCACGACACGATAAGCTTTAGCACCTAACACTACGATAAGGTTATCGTGCCTAAAACCAAAACCCAAACACGGTACGATAAAAACTCGAAAACACGACACGGCACGCTAAGCACGATAAGCAAAAACGATCGGATTTTTTTGTTAGACACGATAAGCCCGTTAGGCACGATAAGCCCGTTAAACATGATTTTTAAAAGAAAAACAATTATAAAGACCATTAGAGTAAGAAATGAAAAACGGGTTTCGTTAATGTGTTCAAGACCTACAGAATCATAGATAGATTCCCCTCATTGAGGATATCGCTAGGAACATTAGTGTTGCCAGTGAACAAAGATATGGAACAATATTTTACAGAGACTGTTGCTATAGTTAAAGACCAATAACACCCCCCCACGTGTGTGGGGTAAAGAAAAAGAAGACAAGAAAATGGAGATGTCAAGAAATGAGAAATCTATCAATTGCGCCGGTTACACTTAACTTTCTTCGGAGTTCAGACATCGGATTTGTTCTTCCGTCTTCGGTGTAGACTGTAGAGAGAGAAGGATTGCGCCGGTGAGTGAGAGTCGTTGAGACCTAAGGGAGAGCAGGTGGAGGCGGAGGCGGAGGCCAACTGGCGGTGGGCGGTGGCTGATCTGAGAAGAGAGAGTGAGAAATCGACGGGGGACTCGGCAGTCGGCTACTCGGTTCTTTCGCTGTAGAGAAAGAGTGAGAGACGAGAGATTTACAAGTTACAACACTTTAGTTAATAGCCAAATAGGTTTCTTTTTAGGGTTTCTACAATTTATACCTAATATTTTATCGTGCTTATCGGGCTGGCACGATAAAAACCCGATAATGACCCGAATCTTAACGTGCCTTATCGGCCGACGATGCCCAACCCGATAAGCCCCGGCCCAAACCCTATAATTTCGTGCCGTGTTCGTGTCGGTCAATCGTGTCGTGCCTTAAATTGCCACCCCTAGTTCTATACCTTGAATTTCCGTGGAATTATTTCCAACAGGAGCTTGTACGTACTAGAATAGAGAGTACCTTATATTTGATCAACCCTCTGTGTATAATGTAAGGAATACTAATAGCACTTCATCTTACAAATCAAACATAAGAGTAGAAGGGTAGAGAGAGAAATAGCAATGGGTTGTGAGCAAATGCTCCTATTCCCCTTTCTCATAATCCTCATTTACTTCGCAAATATCACCACAGCCCAGGTGCCAGACTTTCGTTATAGTTACTGTACACCTGGCGCCAATTACTCTAGAAACAGTACCTACCAAACAACTACGGCTTCTACAATACCTCTGCTGGTCAAGACCTCGACACGGTCAACACCATCGCACTTTGTAGGGGTGATATTTCCCGAGATTCATGCTGTGATTGCATCTCTGATGCAACCAGCAAGTTAAAAGAGGTATGTCCTAATCAAAAGGAAGCATTTGGAGGATATGATGAGTGTATGCTAAGGTACTCAAATGCTAGTATTTTTGGTAGAGTGGATCAGGGCATTACTTTCTTCCTGTATAATGAAAACAACGTTTCGAGCTTACGCGAGTTCAACGAAGCACTGAGAAATTTGACGGAGAAGCTAATAGCTGATGCCGCGGCTGGTGGGTCCCTTAGGAAATACGCCACGGGGAACATTACAGGCCCAGATTCCTCAAGGATATATGGGCTTATGCAGTGTACCCTTGATTTATCCGAAGAACAGTGTCGCACTTGTTTGTACGACTCTACATCCCTAATTCCAAGATGTTGTAGTGGGAGGCAGGGAGGAAGAATTATTGGGGCTAGTTGTAATCTTTGATATGAGATTACCAGTTTCTACGCTGAGATTCCCGCTATTTCAGTATTCCCATCGTCGCCTACACCGTCAGCTCTTTCGATTCCATCACAATCACCACCACCTCCACCCCCACCTGGGCCACCTCCAGCTCCAGGTACTTAAATGTTTTGTGGAATAATTAATTGCTTTCATTTATCTGGTTTACTGATTCAGTTACTTTTTGTTTGACCAAGTTTAAACCGAGGCTCAAGAGAGGTTTTTCCCCCAAATCACTTGATATAACGGAATATCAAGGGGAAATTAAATTTGATTTTGCTTAGACCAAATTTAACTTAGGTTCAATAGAGGTTTTCCACCAACCCTCGTGAACTAATGAAATACTCCTATCAAATGGGAATCAAATTGATTTTGCTTAAATTGGTCGCTGGGTAGAGACGCCGCTTTTTCACCCAAATAAGCAGGCCACCCCCTTTTCTATTCTCGCCGTTTTTCTCTCCGAGTGGAGTTCAGATCTGCTGTACCACTTGTGTGTATCATTGGTGTACCACTTTTCATCTCAATCATTATATTTTAACCAATGATTAAGATGAAAAGTGGTACACCAGTGTACAAACAAGTAGTACATGAGATCTGAACTCCTCCAAGTGGGTCCCTTTATTTTTAATATTTATGCAATTGAAAAAAATAAAAAAATATTTTTTTAAAATACACATTTTACTATAAATAAAAACTTGGTTTTATTTATTTAGACAACAAATGATTTTTTCAAATTCCTAAATTATTGAGGATAAAGATAGTTGGGTACGAGATATTACTAGGATCTGTGTCAAGCTGTTGTATGTATTTTTTGTTTTGGTAACTTATGGGTATCAATTAAAATTTTATATATTTTTTCAATTGATTAAGTATTAAATAAGGAGAAAAAGATGATTATTTCTTTTACATGGTGTTAATGAATTGCTTTCAACTTGCTAGAAGAATTTTGTCTATTTGTTTGTACCCGTCCTGTCACTTTTGAGTGTAAAACAGCCCTAAGGATTGGTTCAGTAGTAGGTATGAGCTTCATAAAGTATGAGGTATTAGGTTCGATCTCATCTCATATTTCACTTACCAGAAAAAAAAAAAAAGAAAAAAAGAGTGTAATACAGAAAGACAAAAAAGAATTTAAAAAATAACATCAAATCTGATTGAACCACGAAAGATTGTCGTCACGTCACATAGTTAGGCACGAAACTCTATGTGAATAGCGACACAATAGCTGAAGCTCTATTGCATAAGATTACTAAAAGGGTTGAACATCCACATAATTCACCGGCCAATATTATGCCCCCAAATTTTTCCAAAGTTTCAATTTGAGGTATGTAGTTTTAGTTTGTGCAATTTAGGGTCCATGCTTTCATTTCTGTTGGAATAGTAATTGTCCATATGCGATTTTGAATGTGACTAATAAGGTACGCGTGCGTTGCACGTGGTGTTAATGATTTTTTAAAAATGATTTGTTTTTTTTTTCTTTTTTCTATTTACTTTTAATTATTAGATGTTTTTTTTTTGTATTTTAATCATTATAATTTTTGAAACTTATAAATTGTGCTGTTGTGTTTTTAGCTTTTTTGATATTTTGTTTTCCGGTCATTTATAATGTATACTTTTAGTCATTGTATAAAAACTTATTCTACAAATTTGTCTTTTTTGTTGGTTATTTTCATTCTCTTTTCTTATTACCAAACATGAATTCAAGTGCGTGAATTGAAAAAATAATTCAAACTTACTATCTTAGATAAACACATTGTTGTTGGAGACTTTGTTTATGTCGTTTCTGAAATTTATGACTCCATATAAAAAATAATATATTATGTTAGAGAAATCAAACTTTCAACCCAAAAGTCTATATACTTATCCTAAAAATACGAAATTCCCTCAAAATATATATATATATATAAAGCCTCACTTTACCACCCAACCTAAGTTTTGTATCATTTTTATATCTCATTTTATAATTCTTTTCTAATTTTTCCCCTAGCCACGACGAAAGTTACCAATCTGACGATGATGTGCACATGATATTTCACATGTAGGGCATTTTAGTCATTTTATATAATGTTTTCTATGCTTTTATTACCCAAAGAGAAACTTCCTTTTCTTCTTCTCCGGCAATGCTTTCTCTGCATCTTCTCCGGCAATGACCTCGTATGTAAATTTTAAGTAATATAAAACTCAAAAGTGTATTAATGATTTATTCAAATTATTATATAGAAAAATAAATAAAAAAAGAGCAGAATCATATCAGTGATATTGAACTCAAGATCAGATAATCACACTTAGGTGTCAACTGTCAAGGCCGCCACGAATAAGAACACACCAAAAAATTAAAGACGTACAACATAACACACAAACATACACCAAGAATTTCCCCTTTTCTCCCTCGTACAACATAATACACAAGCATACACAAAGAATTTCAAATCTCATATTTGAATCAATCACATACGTATACGACAATGATGAGACAAACTATAGTTCAATTCATTTTCATTACCCATAGCTTCAACTCCAACAAATTTTTCATCTATACCGTTGATATTGTTTATGGTTTGATTGGAGCAAATTCTCAATTTTAAATATTATTCGCCACACCATGTTTATCACTACGATTACCAAACATGACATCTCAGCACCAAAGTTGACATGAAATATGGAAATGTTAAAAAATTACATTGTGGACCAAAGTTGATTTGGTGGATACTTTAGGGGGAAATTTATATTTTAGACTAATTTCGATGGAGCCAAAATATGATTAGCTACCAAAATTACACATCAAATCTCACATTGCACCCTAACTTACGAAGTGTCTCACTTTCATAACTTATTTAGCTATTTGTCTGATTTTGTCCCCTCCCGTCTATGAACGTTAATATTTACGTATTTTGCGTAAGAATTGTAGAATACAAGAGACGAGAGACAAAAGAAGAAAAAGAAGAAGTAGGTTACCGTCTATGAATATCCTGCGTGACTTTCTCATATAATTAGGTTAACATATATAAAGAAAACCTAACCTCTCCTCCAAGTTTTACAGCTTTCCTAACTAATTACAATTATTGTAATTAGACATATACCCATATAACAAATACGGCTAATAGTTTGAAGGGACATAGATATAGTGATACATATAGACTCCCTTCAATTAGCATATACTCCCTCTGTTTTCAAATTATTGTCCCATTTGATTTGATATACTCTTTAAGAATGAATATATTATAAATAGGGTAATGCTACTTAATAAATTCATTTTGGGTAAAATGATGCAGATCTTATGTGTCATATGTGTTAACATAACTTTTTAATTTATAGTGGAGCATAAAATGCCAAATAAGATGACACATTGAAACCACATCATTTGATAAATTTGAGTCTGAGGCTCTAGCATAACTCTTATAAATATTGGTAAAATGTATGATTTTTTTTTAATGATCTTGAACATGTGGTCATAAATAAAGTAGGTAGAAAAAATATAGATAAAATGGTAAAATTGTTTCCTAAAAGAGAAAGTTTTGAAATAAGACAATTATTTTAGAACGGATGAAAAATGAAAGGACGACAATAATTTGAAAATGAATGGAATAGTATTTGAGACTTTGGAGCTTATAGTATTGAAATAGGGTAAGCTTCATACTCTACACTTCAATTAGCCGGTTTTATTTTAAATTTTTTTTATCATTTTTAATTTACTTACAAACTTCTGTGAGACTTTATCACTTGATGTAGATCACAAATTGCATAACAAATTGACTAACGTGCTTTTGTAGTTTTGAATTGAACTGCGGTAAAATGATCGAAAAGATTAACATACTTTGGTAGCTTTTACAATTTGACATGCATACTAAGGCCTCAATCTGTGCACATGAATCATATCAATTCTGCAGAATTAATTCCATAGAATGAATTGAAAGCGTTGTGTTGCAAAAATTATATTTGAAATATAAATGATTACTGAAATGTTGCAATTGATTACTAAAATTTTAGGAATCGTAATTACACTGAACGAGGTGGTGCCAGAACTGCGCTATAATCACTGCACAACAAGCGCCTATTACACCAGAAACAGTGCCTACCGAACAAATCTCGAAAGAATCCTCTCTAATCTCCCCTCCAACACCAGCAACAACTATGGCTTCTACAAAACCTCAGCTGGCCAAGACCCTGACACAGTCAACACCATCGCACTTTGTAGGGGTGACATTTCCAGAGAGACATGCCGTGATTGCATCACTGATGCAACCCGCAAGCTAAGAGAGGTGTGTTCTAATTGTAGCTGTCAACATGGGTTGGGCCCATTGGGTTGGCCCGCCCCGTCACTTAAAAAAGATGGGTTGGGTTGGGAAAATATGAACCCATTAGGAGGTGGGTCAAATGGGTTGAGCGCCTGGGTTCTTGGGGTTGAGGTGGGTTAGAATGGTCGGGTCGGGCGGGTTGGCCCGCCATATACTAGTTTCAAATAATCAAGTCATAAGTTTGAAATAATTAGTCTAAATCATTTTTTGCTCAAAATGTAAGATTATTTTTTATATCTGAAATATTAGTAAATGATTTTGAATTGCTCAAAAATGACACTTATAACAATTAAAGATGTCGTTTAATAAGGTATATTAACCAGCAATATTTATAGAAAAATGATTATAAGAACATACAAAAGAGTAATGATAAAATAATTTCTTACTTTTATTTTTTTCTCATTTTATACTATAAATATTAAAGAAAGTTGTTAGAAAACACTATTAAAAATATAATAGTAGAAAACATAATTTTTTTTAATAAATTGTGACATTTTTTGTGTTATTTATGATTATTTTTATTATTTAGATTACACTGAAAAAGTGATGGTGGGTTGCCCGCTTAACCCACAACAACCCAAGATGGGTTGGGTTGGGTTGGCAATTTTCTAACCCACCACATTTTATGGGTTGACCCGCCCCGCCAAATGATAGGTTATAGCGGGTTGTGGGTTGACCCGCCCCGCCAACCCACCTTGACAGCTCTAGTCACTTCTAATCAAAGAGAAGCATTTGGGGGGTATGATGAGTAAGGTACTCAGATGCTAGTATTTTTCACACAGAGGGGCAGGACACTACTTTAGTGCTGTCGAATCCACACAACGTTTCGAACTTTGGCGAGTTCTACCCTGCACTGAGAAATTTGACAGACATGCTACAAAAGAAGGCAGCGGCTGGTGGATCCCTTCGGAAATTCTCCACAGGGAACAAAAGAGTCACTGGCCCAGATTCGTTAACGATATACGGGCTTATGCAGTGTACCCCTGATTTATCCGAGGAACAGTGTGACAATTGTTTGGCTGTCACTACAGATCAAATTCTAAATTCTTTTAACGAGAAGCAGGGAGGAAGAGTTTTTAGGCCTAGCTGCAATCTTAGATATGAGACTAGCAGTTTCTACTCTGAAATCCCCGCTATTTCACTTCCATCGCAGCTGCCGCCACCATCAGCTCCTCCGTTTCGATCACCACCACCTCCAGGTACTTATCTGTTAGTAACTTTGGTGTTCGTTGAATTATTAACTGCTTTCAACTTCCCCTTTCATTAGCAAGAATCTTTCTTTCCTTTTTTTAAAACTTTTCTTTTTTGAATACTAGTCAAGTGAACGTATTGTTAATATATGTTTTAAAAGTGTACTATCACAAATAAAAAAGATGACTAAAATTTTCAAAATCTATAAGAATTTCATTCATTACATATATATTTTTTATACGAACATAAAACAAAATTAAAATCTCATTTTCAAACAAAGTGTTATCAATTTGAAAAAATGTAAATATTCATAGTATTGTTAATTTGAAGAAATTAGATTAATAACATACTTTTAATTTATTTTAAAATATCATATATTCATATTAGGAAATGAAATAACCAGATAAACAGAAACATTATACTTATTTTAACGTTAATATATAACATATGAGTTTCTATACATTTTTGACCGAGGAGGTCTATTCAAAAATTTCAGTAGCGAAAGAGTGGTGAAAATTTTAACAACAATTAATTAGTTAGCTGATTTAAGGTTTTTGTTAGGTATTAATATGTTAGTTTTTAAGCCTACTTGTACCCTTAAATGAATCAAGGGAGTAAACTGTAAATTTTAGCTTTTCTTCTTCAACAAAATGCACAAATTTATAAAAATAGGTACTTAATACATCACCTATAAAATACTTAATACAATATTTTTTTGAAAAAAAAATTGATCAATTTGCCCTTTGTTCATTTAATAATTAAATCAACGGAGATGGTGACGGAGGTGGTGGAGGCTGGGGGGAGGGAGGTGGGCTAGGTAGGGGAGGGACTGGGGGAGGCCCAATCGGTACTGGACTGGATAGGGGAGGGACTGGGGGCTAGGCATGCATGGGATGGGGTAGGGGAGGGATTAGGCTTGGCCCAGTTGGTGTGGGAGGGCTTGGGAGGGACTAGGGGCTAGGTAAGCGTGGTCTGGGGTAGGGGGAGGGACTGGGCTTGGTCTAGACGGTGTGGGAGGGCTGTGGAAGGGACGGACTAGGGGCATGGGCGGGCGGTGGGCGGGGGCGAGGGAGGTACTGGGCTTGACCTAGTTGGTGTGGGAGGGCTGTGGGAGGGACTGGGGGTTGGGCAGGCGGTGGGCGGTGGGGCTGGGAAGGCGGCTGCGCGGTCGGTGGTGGTCCGGTGGGCGGTGTTCAATTTTTTTTTTGGTTTAATTTTGTTAAGGGTAATATAATATTTTTACAACAAAAAGTGTTGTATATATTAAGTATTTTATAGGTGGTGTATTAAGCATCCCCCATTTATAAATTGGGCTTAACAATTTTTCTTCATCTTCTTGAAACTATAGCCCTTTTTTCTATTAACTAATTTCTCTTAGTTTGTTCATTGATAATAAGTAATTCGTCAACGATTTGTTAATAGTTCGATAGTCATCATCAAATCTATTGTTATAGTTAAAATAATTATATACCTCTAGAAATGTCAACCCAAATTTCACCATAATAAATTTTAAGTATATTAGAAACATTACCTCAAGATATAAGGTTGATTATCCATATTATTCACTCTCTCGCATGAGTAGTAATTTCTAAGAAAATTTTCTTTCTTATTTTTAATTAGCAAAATTTTAAGATATCCTCTCTCTCTCTCTCTCACTCTCTCTCTCTCTCTCTCTCTGCTATTTGTTGTCATTTGAGTTTAAAAGGCTCAACTTACTTTCACCTCCGCACAATCAATTGCGTGTTTTCATTGAAGTAAAAATCTTATATATTTATTTGTTTTCTCTCTAGTCTAGTCAATTTCTTTCATATAAATATCTAAACAATAATATATCTCAACTTTAAACTCTATATATTAAACCACAAACTAATGAATATCAAATTTGCTTCTACAAACTCACGAAATGGACACGATCATCTGTGACGAGGTCCTCTAAGAAATCATTCATCACCTCCCACCCCCTTCTTCCATCGTCTCTCTTGTCCCTAAATGATGGCTCTACCTCCTCAGTTCGTCCCTTACCTACCCCATTTTTCTCACAACTATGCTCTTTCAATTTTCTCTCTCCATTGGTTTCTCCATTATTAAATTATAAGCAACTTCTCATTCTCTTATAGATAGAGATATTTTAAAAAGTAAAAAAATATCATTTTAGATTAATATAAATTTTCGTCCGTTAACTAAGCAATGGTATTTTTGTCATACTAAAAAATATTGGATGATAGTTCTAACGGTAACGGTAGGAAGATATATCTTTAAAAAAATGACATAAAAGACCAATTCAAAGTGGTAGGACCTAACTTAAAGTTAGGTACAAGTTGATAAACAAAAATATTGACCTTAATTGATGGTAAGTAATTAATTTCTTAAACGTAGGGCTATTTTTGTTTATACATAGTTTTCTTCCTAGGACACATTTACTTGTTGACCTTAATTCATGGTGATGTAGGGTTATATTTTCCTATACATTAACTTGTAAGAAACAACTCACACTTTTATAAATAGAGAGATGTACGGTCCTAATAAAAGTTACTTAGTTAGCTGAATAGAGATTTGGTGATAAGGTCAATAACTTGGGGACTAATATGATAGTGCAGTAGTCCAAAAATACAAGGGGGCAAAACGTAGATTTTAGCTTTCTTCTATAATAGACCTCACATATTCATCAATTATGGGCTTGTTTGATAGTCGGATAAGGATAAACAATATTATTAATGCCAGTACTATTAGTGCCCTCACTATTAATCCTCACTTGTATATTGGGGGTAGTTTTGAGATTAAAAATGTTAATCCCAATTTTTTTTAGTGAGGGCGCTAATAATACCACCCTCCTCCTTGGTATTAATAGCGAGGGGGATAATGACTTTATCTGGATAACTCGTGCTTATTAGTCCCGACCATCTATTACGTCTCAAACATCGACAATTTCGAACATTAATCATATCGGCGTAATCCAAACGACACCTAAGTTCTTTATTTTCTCCTTTCTTCTTGAAATTATAGCATATTTTATTAATTCATATGTTTTAGTTTGTTCATCGTTAATTACCAAGCATGCTACCAATTTTTTTTATGTTTAAGTCAGTCAACCCCTTCTTTTGAGGTTCATAACTTCAATCATCCACTTGTCAGACTACTATCTTCCAAGTCAAAAGTCTGTCAACCCCTTCTTGTGTGGTTCATAACATCATCCATCCACTCCCACTCCCATTCCCACTCCCACTCCTTTGTCGACTTTCACCCTCCAATGTATGTAGTCATTAATTTTACCAAAACTGTAGGAGAGCTTGCACTGGTACTTTAAATTCAATCAACCCTCTACATCTTAAGAATCAAATATAGAGTAAAAGGGTACAGAGAGAAATGGCAATGGGCTCTGGGCAAAATGCTCCTATTCCCTTTTTGCATAATCCTTGTTCACCTTGAATATATCACCACAGCCCAGGTCCCAGGCTTCGAAGACTATAGTCACTGCACAAACAGCGCCAAATACACCAAAACAGTACTTACCAAACAAATCCAACAGAGAAAGTTGCTTTCTCCTCCCTTTTTTTGGTTTGGAAAAATATGTCGTAATCAAGGTTTACAATCATAGTCCTTCAAACAGACGCAAAATACTCCTATTAGCTTTAGTGCTGTTACTATACTAATTTTAGACCAAGCAGGCAACGCCTTAAGAATGGTGACATGTTGTTTCAATGAATTTGAAAGACTTAGAACAGAGAAGAAGCAATAGAACGAAGAAAACGAAACAGAGGAATTAAGTGAATAGGTCCTGCCTTTCTAACTTTTTTTTTTCTTACGGCTAGAATTTAAGAAAAAGCTATGCAAGAATTACCAACGATTGAGCACAACATATGACAAGTAGGCTGGGGTTGTGAACGTATTGGATGAATTTACCTACGATTGAGCACAACAGATCACAAGTAGGCTGGGGTTGTGAACGTTTTGGATGAAGGTTGAATCCAATCCAGCAAACATAGCTACAGAACAATAGGCCAACCAGTCAACCACTATAAAATGAAAAAATCGAACTGAGCAATGAGCACTTCGCTAGTGAATGATGAATTTAGGGTACGTGGAAATTGAGTAGAGTAACTTTTACAATTGTGAAGAAATGAAGTGACTGATTTGAAGAAGAACTACGCATTAGATAAGCAACACATGACAACGAAGCGCAACGTAGTGGTAAGACGTTTCACCTATTTTTAATAGGTCGTGGGTTTGAGTCACTATGGGGTAAGTGGGGAATCTGTTCCTCTTCAAAAAACAAAGTGTTTAAAAAAAGGGGGGAAAAAAAAAGAAAGCAACATAACTCAAGGAAAGAGATTTGGAAGCTGTTCAAGAAAGTTCTAGATCGGTCCGCTATGATACTGTGGTAGGGATTATGCCACGTCACTCTAGGTGATTGCCACGTAATTACCTAGTTTCCCCAAACTAAGACCTATCGTACGAGAACGTACTAGGCTCTGGGAAATAGCCTAAAGGGGGGCTGAGGTCGAGTGCTTTTAGCCTAAGGGTAATGATGCCCCGGACCTCTGCGGCCGCCCAGGCTTTATTAATGGTCTCCACGAGCAAGGCCGGGGGTCAAAAGCGCTCGTCGGATGACATCTTGCTGATCCTATGAGAATCGAGTTGGCCCTAGAGCCCCGATCTCTGAATATTAGAGTTCCAAGGAACTAACTCTACGCCTAAGGTAAGGGGCAACAACTTACCGCTAGCACTTACATCCGTCAAGAATGACCCGGCTTAGGGCACTACCGGGTGATTTACTCTAAGTGCAACGGCAGTCTAGGTCCATGAACCCTTATAAGACCGGTTTTGGGAACCTCGGGGTTATTGGTTTGGTGGTGAAGTCAAGAAAAAGTCGCACTTGTTATGCAGCGTGCGATACCACTCACGTGCGGCAGCGTGTGACCCGATCACTAAGAGAGAAAGAGTGATTGTGGTCCCCACTTATGAGACACTTGTCTTATGATCATTGCATGATCAATAGGATGATGACACCTAGCTGGGAATATTCCATGTGTCATCCTACATTCACTATAAATAGAAGTGAAAACCTCAATTTCTAGGATCGATAATCATTTGGTAGAATTCACTTGATTGAGAACCTAGTGAGTACTAGAGAGAGAACTTTTTGGCATCAACTTTTGCCCTCTTTCTCTTTGTTTGATCATTCTTGGCTTCCACCCCGATCCTACACTCTTTGAGGTTCTTTGATAGGAACGTGTCACGCCTAACTCTTTACCCCAGCACACATCACACCCTCCGGGACACACACATTCTACATTTGGAGACTCTGCTGGGGAGGTATTCACGTTGAGTCATGCCTCCGAAGAGAACCAACAGGATGGCGAGTCAAACTGGAAACAATGACAATGTTGACGAAGTTAGTTCTTGGGATGAGACGATGCCACCGCTCATTGAGGCTATGGTGGCGGGATAAAATGAGGCTTCGCCGAAGGATCCAGTAATCATCTCTCAGGCGTACATTCACTCGGCTTCTTGAGTTACTCGGTATGGTATGGTATCTCGGCTTGCGGCTAGGCATGCAGCTCCTGGAGCCTCAGGTTCTTGAACCATGACCAATAACAATATTCTGCCTGTGGCACCCAACCCTACCACCACTCCTATCCCTCCGCTGCCAACCACCGCTGTCAACCACATATTACCTCAGCCTTTTAGCGTAGTTGAGCCAACTAATGGGCATGTAGGCAGTGTTGCACCATCTCACGCTACCCTCCCTACTCTTCAAAGTTCGAGGCCCAGCAACTCAGGTGGCAACCAAGCTCAGTAGCACCTCCTCTTGGGACGGGGACCGTAACCTTGGATCAAGTTAAACAATTGCTGGAATCTCAGGTGGCTCGGCTTCGGCCACCCAGAGCTGAGGAGGATTCTGGACCTCCATATCCCTTAGTCATTCATCAAGCACCTTATCCGGAGAATTATGTCTCTCCTACTTTTCGCCAAGAGGGTCGAATGGAAACCCACCTGAGCATGTTCGAGATTTCTAGAGGAGCTTGAGCCATACACTATGTTGATAGCTTGTGTTTGAGGAGTTCCCAAGTCCTAAGCGATCGGGCTTATAGTTGGTATTACCGCCTTGACAAGAGTAACATCTACGAATGGGAGGCGATGTCAAGTGTTCTTGTCCAAGTTTTTCCACACCTAAGAAGATTACTATCTTCCAATTGACAAGAGAAGGACAACGTGCAAATGAGACCCCACTAGACTATGTGGAAGCGTTTCAAGAACAAATCATTGGCATTGCATGATCCTCCCAAGGAAGATGTTTTGGTGAAATATTGTTTGGAGAAAATGGCACGTTATAGGCGCTTATTATCTGGATATCCCCACTTTTCAAAGGTTGGGAGGCGATCGGCAATTTGATCTTGCCAGGAGAAACACAGAACAGTCTTGTAGAATGGAAGCCGAGTCCGGGTCCTCAACATGTTACTCGAGGCTATAAGGATAATCGAGGCAACATGTACAATCAAAGGGGACTAGCCGCTAATGTTGCCGGAGGAATGATAGGCGATTCAAGCATGATGGGGCGAAATGTTGATCGAAGTATGATAATTCGGCAATGCAGGGCGCCAAACTACCCTTGGGGATGGTGAGGTTATGGATACTTTGAATAAGCTGGATCCAACATGAGGATATTATCTTACCGCTTAGGCGTGAAC
>CM028379.1:33188830-33254366 GCA_013146195.2 Codonopsis lanceolata
TAGACAAATGGTCGGCTACGACTTTTCTCGGTTCCCTTTTCGCCCGATAGTAATGTCAAATTCTTGTAACAATAACATCCATCTAATTAATCTTGGTTTAGCATCCTTCTTACTTAATATTTCAATGCGAATGATCGAAAAATTATCACCTTTGATCCTAGCAGGTATGATCTAAATTTTTCTGAAGCATATACTACTGCTAAAAATTCCTTTTCAGTAGTTGTATAATTCAATTAAGCATCATTTAGAGTTCTACTAGCATAGTGGATCACATGAGGCTTTCTATCTACCCTTTGTCCTAACACGGCTCCAATCGCTGAAATCGTGCATCACACATGATTTCAAAAGGAAGTGACCAATCAGGGCCGGATAAAATAGGGGCAATAGTTAATTTTTCTTTTAATAAATTAAAAGCTTCTAAACATTCTTTATCAAAAATAAATTATGTATCTTTTGCTAGCAAATTACATAGAGGTTTAGAGATTTTGGAAAAATCTTTTATAAATCTTAGGTAAAAACCAGCATGGCCCAGAAAACTTCGAACTCCTTTAACTGAAGTGGGAGGGGGTAGTTGTGAAATAACTTCGATTTTAGCTTTATCAGCTTCAATGCCTTTGTTTGAAACAACATGCCCTAAGACAATTTCATGTTTTACCATGAAGTGACTTTTCTCCCAACTTAAAGTTAAATTAGTTTCACAGCATCTTTTCAAGACTGATGTAAGGTTTTCTAAACAATGATCAAAAGAATTGCCAAAAACTAAAAAATCGTCCATGAAAACTTCTACGCATCTTTCAACTAAGTCTGAAAATATAGAAATCATGCATCTTTGAAAAGTAGCAAAGGGATCTGATTATATCCAGAAAAACCATCAAGAAAGCAATAATATTCATGACCGGCTAGTCTTTAAAGGATTTGGTCAATAAATGGCAAAGGAAATTGATCTTTCCTAGTTGCCGCATTTAATTTACGCAAATCAATACATATTCTATAACCAACTATTGTTCTTGTAGGGACTAATTCATCTTTCTCATTTTTAACGACTGTAATTCCCAACTTTTTAGGAACTACTTGAACAGGACTAACCCATTTACTATCTGATATAGGGTAAATTATACCCGCATCTAAGAGCTTAAGAACTTCTTTCCTAACAGCTTCTTCCATGTGTGGCTTAAGTCTTCTTTGCCTTTCTCTTGAAGGTTTACTACCTTCTTCTAGATGTATTTTATGCATGCACATAGAGGGACTAATTCCTTTTAAATCAGCTAAAGACCATCCTAAAGCTTCTCTATGTGTCCATAAAACTTTTAACAAACTAGCTTCTTGCTTTTCCGTTAAGTTAAATTTGCTATAATAACAGTAAAGTGTTACCTTCCCTAAAATGCATATTTTAAATGGGGTGGTAATGGCTTTAATTCTTCAACTTTGGGAGAATTAATGGATGGCATAAATTCAGAATTTTCTACTTTAACGGTTTCTTTTATTTTAGCCTCCTTATTCTCTTCTTTATTTTCTTCCTCAATATTATCTATCTCAATTTCTTCAAAGAGAGATTTTAGAATCTCTACTTCATCATCTTTAATTTCGTAACTTTCTTCTTTTTCTACTTTTTCCAATTTATCAGAATTATTTTCTGATTCTTTCTTTATTTCTTCTTTATCTTTCTTTTTACTAGCTGCTAACTTTTCTCTCTCTCTTGTCTTTCCTCTTCTTCTATTTCTCTTTCAATTTCCTCAATGTCAATTTTTATGGGAGGGATAGGACTATCATCGTAGACAATAAATCTATCTCTCTCATAATCTTCCTCTTCTTCAAAAGTTTCGGTTGATAACTTTTCAATCTCATCTATTGAAAAACAGACACTTATGTCACTAGGTCTATTCATAGCATCAAACACGAAATTTCAACGGTTTCACCTAGGGTGACATTGTGAGTTTACCATTTTCACATTAATCATTGTATTGGCGGTTGCCATAAATGGTCGCCCTAACAATATTGGGACTTCATTATTAGTGCATATCTTCCTTTCCATCTCTAGAACCACAAAGTCAACTGGAATGATTAATTTATCAACCTGAACTAGGATATCTTCCACTATACCCAAAGGATATTTAACTGAGCGATCAGCTAATTGCAATTGCATCGTAGTGGGTTTTAGTTCTCCTAACCCTAACTGTTTATAGACCGCAAAAGGCATCAAATTAATACTTGCTCCTAAATCTAGCATTGCTTTCATCTTTTTAGAGCTTCCCAAGGAGACTTGGATATTAAAGCTACCAGGGTCTTTCAACTTAGGTGGTAATTCGGGTTGTAAAATAGAGCTTACGTTTTCAGAAACAACAATCTTTTCATTGTTTTCAAACTTGTGTTTCTTAGAGTGAAGATCTTTGAAAAACTTTGCATAAGCTGGAGAATTTTTAATAACATTAAGCAAAGGTAAATTAACATTCACTTTGGATAACATATTATAAATTTCCGAAAATTGTTTGTCCATTCGGTTTTCATAAGTCTTCTTGGAAAGCGGAATTGGAGGAACATAGGGTGGTGGAGCCACATAAGGTTCCTCTTCTTCTTGATCCAACTCTTTTTCAACTTCAATTGTATTTTCTTTATTTTGAATCTCTTTTTCTTGTTCCTTATTTGGAACATCTACTTCTACTTCCACTTCTTGATTACTTGATTCATTATTCTCTTTATTATTCTCATCACTATCTTTTTCGATTTCTTTTTCAATTACCTTTTCAGAATTTTCTATTGTAGCATGCACTTTAGAAGAAGGATCGGGATCACTTACCTCTTCACCTATCACCTTCTTGCCAAGCAAAAGTGATTGACTTGGCTTTCGGTTTGACTAGAACTTCCCTTCTTCTCTTTTATCAACTTCCTGAATTTGCAATGTGCTTCTTGATTTTCAATTTCTTCAAGCATGTACTTCATCAAAGGCGCTTGACCTTTACTAGCTACTTGCTTGGGAACTTCTTCAATTCTCAATTGATTTTGATTTGGCAACTGTGGAGGTTGTGGTGGTTGAGGTTGGAACTGTTGAGGTTGCAAAGGCTTATTTCCTCCCCAAGAAAAGTTAGGATGATTTCTCCAACCAGGATTATATGTGTTTGAATATGGATCATTCCTTGGCCTTTGAGGGTACATATTCATAGCATTAGCTTTGTTAGAATACATAGCACTTGACGGACAAAAATTAGTAGCATGAGAATATAATCCACATAAAGCACATGCTTCTTGAATTTGCCAATTTTCAAATTGAGCTTGTGTATTTGAATTATCTTGCAATTGATATAGGCTCCTATTTTTACCTCTAGCACTTTTACATTTCATAAGGAATTAATACTTAGCATCTCAAATAATTCTTCTAATTATTACTGGTGCTTCTCTGTGTCATTCTATTAATAGAACCACTCACTGCATCATAGTTTGTAAGTGCGGCGAAGACCATGATAAAATTGAAGCACTAACACATGTTGAGCCAAATTATGATGAGGACACATAATGAGCGTATTTTTAAATCTATCCCATGACTCATGGAATGTTTCACCTCGGGTTCATTTTGGAATGACATGATTTGTTTTCTATACTCAATAAGAGATGCATGTTTGTAAAATTTACTCATAAACAAATCATATAATTGAGCCCAAGTATAAACACTATTTGGTGTTAAGTTCATAAACCATCTCTTTGCCAATTCTTTTTAATGCCTTGGGAAAATATTTCATTTTGATTTGATCTTCAGTTAACCCTCCTAAAGGAAAAGTACTCATCATGTATTCATATTCTCTTAAGAAACTCACAGAATCTTCATGGGGCATCCCATGAAAAGATGGTATGGCATTAAAATAATGACCTTTTAACTCAAAATTCCTAACAGCATCTGGCAAGACTAAACATGATGTCACAACATTTAATGAAGGTCTACTAAATTCATTAATAGTTCTTTGATTTATCACTACTTCCATATTTCTTCTTGCAGGTTTTCTTTTTCTTTGATTCCTATTGACTGGGTCAACTAGGTTTTCAGGATTACAATTATTGTTATTTTCTTCCATTGGAGGATCAACCAGAGGATCCTCTTGATTCAATTGGTCTTGATTATCAAACTCGGGAGCTAGATTGTCAAAGACTTCTTGATTTCTTCTAACAATATTTATATCTTGATTTAAGTCTACCAGTTTATGATTCAAAGATCTACGACCGTGCATAAAAACAAATTAAAGCAATTTAAAAACAACTAACTATTAAAATAAA
Source organism: Codonopsis lanceolata (assembly GCA_013146195.2). Lineage (NCBI taxonomy): Eukaryota > Viridiplantae > Streptophyta > Magnoliopsida > Asterales > Campanulaceae > Codonopsis > Codonopsis lanceolata. The sequence continues at coordinate 33,193,091 of CM028379.1, forward strand.
ATAAAATAAAATCTTTTTGTATTTTTATTTTTATAAAAACTGAAAATTAAACTAAAAACTAAATTGAATTAAAAACTACGCTACCAACAAACTAACTACGTGAACTAGCTTGTCCCCGGCGACGGCGCCAAAAACTTGATCGATGTTTTATTTAATCTTTTTCCTTGCAAGTGAACAAGACTATTATAGAATAGTATTGGAAGCAAGGGTCGAACCCACAGAGACAAGTGATCACGAATAGTACAATTTATCGATAGCAAATTATTAATCGAAAGGGGGTTTTTAGGTTTAATTCTACTCTAAACTACAATTTATAGATGTTTAACTAATTAGCAGTAATAACAGATATGAAGATCTTATGATGAGTGGCAATCTAGGATTCTGGGTTTCACTTGTATCTCCTTTATGTTCAATTCATAATAATATCATTCAATGTCTTGGGTTCGTTCACTAAAGATAGATATAGTCGTTGAACAATTGGTTCAGCCTCCATCCCCGCATAAAATTCATCCATTCTATATCCTAAGCATGAACTATCAATCTAGCTGTCACCTAGATTTATGATCTATCTGTCACCTAGATCATGTAAGAACCTGGTCCTAACTTATCACTCTCGTGCATCGATAGGTCCAATTTATTGTGTTGGTGAGCCAGTGTACGACATATGCACTTGGTCATGCAGTTATCCGCACCTCTAAGCCTTTATTATTTGCGATGATTACATTCATTTGTTCAAAGCAAAATAATATAGGGATTGATAAACAACACAATCAACAAGCATTGAATGAACATATATAAGAATCAAAACATAAATTTGATACAAGTTACCTCCCACCTCCTAGATTATGGATGATTTAGTTCATCATAGACAATGAACAGCACATGGAGATGATCGGATACATGATTTGATCTTCAATACTTGAAATTACAGAATCTAACTATGTTATACAATCTAAAAACTACCTAAAATCTACCTAAAGAGAGCTTTCAGCCGTCCTCCTTATGCTTTTGCTCGGCATCAGACTTCTATATATACTCGGGAGTTGTAATTCAATCGAATGACTGTGTGAAAATCCAAAATCAAGCATTCGACCACCTTGCTGGTCGCAGGTGTTGGGTACCTTAAGTCCTTGAAGGTCTCCGTCCCGCCTTGAATTCTTTGGTTCTTTAAGGACGCCTACCTTGCGTCGAGGCACCTTCCCAAGGTCTCCAGATTCTCGCTTTCACTTTTTCTTCATTTTTCCTTTTTGGCCCTTCTTGAAATTTGCGCTTAAAACCCTGGAGTTTCACGTATTTTCACTAATAACCCTGAAACTTACAAAACTCACCGAAAACATATATTAGTAACCAAAAGCCTCGTGAAATAGCATAATTTAAGTCATAGAAGTGTATAAAATCGACGTATAAAATACATCGATCACTCCGCAACCCTCTTTACCTTCTCAAGAGACTCTAGAAATCATCCCTTCTCCACCCTCTTCTCCTGAAGACATCTCTTCCATCTTCCCCGACTCTTCTCTTGCTATCATCCCTGCTTCTACCCCCTCTACCTCTTCTGCATCTTTCTATATCCCAGAAGAATTCTCCTCTCTTGATCCTCACATCTCTTCACTTCTCTTTCAAACATCCTTCCTTCCAGAACTCTTCCCCCTATCACTCCATACCTCAAACCAATCTCCATCTCTGCTGACCTCTACCAAATTCTTTTTCCTTCTATCTCTTCCGCCACCCATAGTTTTCTATTTGATATTAGCTCCATTTCTGATCTTCTTGATCCTTCTCCTCCAAATTTCATTCTTCTTCCCGCATATCCTTTTCCTTCCTCCTTTCTTGAAATCTCTTCTTCCCTTTCCTCTCCTTCTGTCAGTGATTCGGACACTGACATGGAACTTGACCCTAAACCTTCTACTCCTCATATACCATCTAATCCTGCTGACCCCAACGATGCTTTTTCTTCCACTTTCAACTCTGCTGATCCTCCTTCTCCTAACCCTGCTAACACCTTCATCCCCATCAATCATACCTCTAACTCCCTTCCTTCCAACTCTGCTGACCCTGCCCTCCTTGACCTCCGTCGTGCCAATCACGCCCAGCTTGAGCGTCTCAACGACACAGTCTCTTCCATGGCACAGTAGATAGAGGTGCTCAACTACGGCTTGAACGCTACTCACGCCACCATTTTTTATCTTGGGAAGATCATTGAGCAGCTTGTGAATGACACTGCTCAAGCGTTCACTTCCCACCATTTCCTCATTCAAGACCAACAGGAATCGCTGATGGGCATGCTTCACTCTCAGCAGATCAGCATCTGTGACCTTTTTGATGAACTCCGCACTTCCCTGGCCCGCACAATCATTGCTGAATGCGTCGTACCTGACTTCACTGTTGTTTGGCATGTTAAGTGCGCCAACCAAAGGGCAGCTGCTGCTGAACAAAGAAGGGTTGCTGCCATCAGGGAGGAGAGAGCTACTCATCTTTTGAATCAAGCATTAATTGAAGAACATAACAGACTGCTAGAGCGCCTCAATGATCGAATCAGAATTTGGGTTTGTGACTACTTAGAGCGCCGCCGAACTCAACCAAACATATTCTGACATGGTACAACTCTTCTGTTCTAACTTTTATGATTCAAACCCTACTTTTTTAAAAACTCTGCTGTTAAACAGCCTGTTTAACTTACATAAGTAATATTCTTTTGATTAAGATTACTTGCGCTATCTATTGATCTTGTCCATTTAAACTTCGCGTTTAAATCTTTCAATTGCTTATATTTTGCTCATTGCTAAGATTTAAACAATGCACAACTTTGTACTTGATCTTTCTTCTCTTTACTTTGTAAGTACCTAGTTTAGCTATCTCTCTACTTAGACTTCTATTCTGAGAGGCATGTCTTCTCTTCTTAATAATTTTTTTCTTTAAGACATGCTATTATCTCAAGTGCATGATTCAAAGTCTACTATAGTAGCTGAGACGATGACATCAACCAAATAGGAGGAGATTGTTGACCTTCATAGGTTCTAGATTTGGTTGAGTCATCTTCTGATTCTATTGCACATTGACTAATAGGTCTGCGTACCGGTTAGTGTGGCAACTGTCTTAGAATAAAGGGTGTTTAGAACTAGTTTTGTGGCGACCCGACCCGGATCCCAATACGAGACCCCGAGGTTGTGCCGTCAAAAACACATAAGATAACAAATAACGGGTAAGGCCATAACGGCGATATGCCAATAACTTTAACACATGCGGAAGCGAATAACATAATTAAACGGTGGTGCCCAAGCTAACAAGCTCAAACTAACACAACCAAAGAGATAATGAATCTCTCGGTCCAAAAATTAAAATCACGTGATACAACATTGGGTACGTAAAACAAAACTACCTGTCATGCAATATCATTAAACAGCAATTTATATACCAAGTCATCGACGACGTTACAGCCGGAACACAACATTAAACTAAGTCTACAACTCTAGTATAGCATGCTTAACGGCTAAAAACATGTTGGAGTAAAACATAACCAGCGATATAAATAACTTGATATAGATAGAAACAATATTATTATATTAACATGGCACGACTAACATCCGTCGGCTCACAAAAGACTAAATAACATAAACAAGTACCAATTAAATAATCACAAGGCTTACTACCAATAGTGAAGTTTATATAACTTCACTTCCCAATCGACCTTTCCAAAACAAGGACTACAAATATATAAACTAATAGCAACCTTCTTACAGAACCACACGTTCTATCGTAGACTCGGCGGATTCCTTCAAATCACTATCTCGGCTCAAATCTAAGGAAAACAAGGTAAACAGAGTAAGTCATAAAGACTTAGTAAGCTACTAAAGATGCAATGTCATGGCATAGAATTATGCTCAAATAAAACATATTCATCTCATATCATGCTCATGATATAACATTTCATGGAATAACCCACAACACAAACCGAAACCTAACCATAGTCTCATAGAACAGTATTTGCATAATTCAACATAAGTAATTCATCTCAATAAAATATGATTCTCAATTCCAATATATTTAACATGTTATCTTCATATTGCACTGTTCATCAAAACATCATCCACATAACTCAATTATTCCATGGGCCTCATACTTCATCCTTTAACATAATTCATATAAGAACTTATATATGAAAGACAATGGTTTCCATTCTAATCATGATTAGCATGTTATATCTCTAGTATAACACTATATCAAAAGTCATCATTTCATTAGCATGTTATATTTCTTATCATAACATTTTATCAAGTAATCATCATCTCATGTATATCATATCATAACCACGTAGCACAACAATTCATACAACAAGTCGTAAAATAAACCACATAAGAGAAGATGATTTTCCTTTCCGCTTCAGTGCAACTCTGCGGAAACAAACGTGTCCTCGATAACCCCATTCGTGGTATCGACGTCCCTGAAACAATCCCCGCTCGGGTTCCATAGTGATCAGAGTCATGTTTACTTACTACAACTAAGATCAACTACTTCCCCACCGTGGCCATCGATGGAGGGGTGTGTGCAACCCGGCACGACGATCCATTGAAATCACGAATCCCACAATTCGTGAAGACAATGAATCTTCCCGCCAAAGACTCAAACCAAAAAGACGCCAGCTGGATTCAAACGCAAGCACAGGTAATCCATACTCAAATGCTCACCAAGGAAAAGTACAACATCACGCACTAATCCAATCAAGTAGATATTTACTTTTAAATCACATAGTTATGCATTTCTTATGCTAACTAACACATAAACACATTAGAGCAATATTATCAAGTCTCTAATACCCAAGTGTTCTTCATACACTTATAAACGCTCGAAGGCTTAACCTCCATCAAAACTACCCCAAATTCCGTAGGATCTCAATATGTGATTCACTATATCATATTAGTCCAATAATCGACTCCGTTGAGTCATTTCTACTATTTTCATATTTGAAGGCATATAAGCTATTTGCATCATAGCCCTCTCATTATTCATTAGCTATCATTCATGGCTATGTTCTTAGGGTTAACAACATTATGTAACCCAACAATTCATACCTTCCCAACAATAACCCCAAATCATCATTCATAAGTCAACACTTAATATTTAAAGTCAACCATCACATTTCAAGCATGTAACTCAAGTTAGCATTTAATCAAGCATGCTTTCATTCAAAATAACCATTTATCCAAACAAGATGTAAATTCATCTAGCATACTCATAATCAAGATATGAATTCATCTAGCATGCTCATAACCTTCAATTCATGAATTATTGTTGACCAACATACTCTCATATGCATAAAAGTCAACTCATCCCAATAAAGTCAACATTATATTTTATTCGTGTAATCCATAACGATAATTCATTATACATGTTCATCATCCAAAATTCATGAATTAAGTAGCTTCACCCTCTCGTATGCATGATAGTCAACTCTATTCTCAAAAGTCAAACGAAACATTCAACATGTAATCTATTGTGAAAATTCACCTATCATGCTTTCAACCCAAATTAAAGGTTCATTAACCATAACAATAATTCATTATACATGTTCATAATCCAAAATTCATGAATTAAGTAGCATCACCCTCTCGTATGCATGATAGTCAACTCTATTCTCAAAAGTCAAACGAAACATTCAAACATGTAATCTATTGTGAAAATTCACCTATCATGCTTTCAACCCAAATTAAATGTTCATTAACCATAACGATAATTCATTATACATGTTCATAATCCAAAATTCATGAATTAGATAGCATCATACTCTCATATGCATGATAGTCAACTCTTATTCTTAAAAGTCAAACGAAACATTCAAACATGTACTTCATTGTAAAATTCATCCTTCATGCTTACAAATCAAAAATAGAGATTCAACAAGTATACTTCCAAACTCCCAAACATATATCCATTTATAATTCTAACAATTCATAATATCCAATAAACTCAAAAAATCATGTACATCATCAATAACTCATTTACTTCATCAACTTATAATCAAACCCTAGGTTTAGCAATCATATACTCATCATATCAAAGTCCAAGCTTACGCAATGAACCTTCCTATCAAACATCACAAATCACAGAAATCAACCTACACATGTTTCTTAGCAAGTTCACTCTTACTCAAAATAAAATCGCACAAATCATGCATGTGTACTCATTGACCTTAAATAGCACCCTTGTTTTCCTTAGGGTCAATGAGCACCAAAAATCATATAAGAAGAGTATAGTAGCTTACCCACAATCACCACTTCAAGCAACTAGAACAACCATGCAAAGGGTGGAATGTGTTCTCCTCATCTTCCTCTTCACTTCTATGGCTTGGATTTGTAGCTGGACTCCTCAAGCTTTGGCCACCATTGATGAACACTCAAGAACCTCTTAAGAACTCTCTCAAACCTTCAAGGAGTATTCAACCACGTTTTTGGAGAGAGATGGCAGAAAATGGGAGGCTTAGTGGGTGTGTTTGGTCACCCTTTGCTTGCAAAGTGGGATGAGAGGAAGTGTCCAATGCATGTTTGTGCATGTGGATGTCTCTCCTTGTCAAGTGGTTTCCATGCACTTAAAAACTCTCACAACTTGTTGAGCATGCAATGGTGGATAGGTAGGACGAACTAGGGTGGTTTAGGATGGGTTAGGTTGGGTTTGGGTAGGGTTAAGTTGGCCAAATGGGTGAGTTGGGCAGAAAATCCCGTAATAGCAAATCAGGCTTGATGCGGTCACTTGGGTCATGATTTATGCGAGCACATCACTCTGGTATACTCCATTCTCACCTTTGTTGATTCCTAGCTCGGCCTCGGTCTCTCCCGCATGCAACCACAAGCCTTAAAGCTTCGAAACGGCCTATAATTCAACCCTTAATGTCCTCATACACTAAAATAAACCATCCAAGTCTCAAACCACTTTTAAAGTAGGTCTAAACTCTCATAAACAACACCCGAAGCAACCCGGTGTGAAACCGGCGAAAGGTGCAACAACTCGCTAACGAAACGTCGAATGAAACCGCAAACCGACGGGCAACAACCCAAGGTTATAAACACTTCAAAAGGATATTAAATAGGCCTGAATTCCCTTCAGATGATTAACAACAGATAGGAGAAATGAGCTCCCGAAAGGAGAGACGATCACCCGGCTCAATCTCAAACTACGCGATAAGGAGAATTGATATCCTCGGAGCGTCAAAACTTCACGAGACTTAAGGAATGCATCCTACTAGAATTCTAACACATCTAAACATGTTAATCAGTCGTCATGTAAAGATCTAGGACCAAATCGAGGTCAGGAACACAAAACCTGAGTAAACTCTCAATCGCGTCGCATTTCGACTATCGTCGAGTTACGACTTGTGACTTTAACAAGTCAACAACTAAATGACATCTCTTAAAAGTGTTTTGGTCTTAATGTGATCTCTCATACACATCTAGACTCTCTCACAAACCAAACATGCGATCAACAAGGGAAGAAGTGCAAGCATTGCATGCAATTCAAGTTAACCGGGAATCAGGGTCTTACAAGTTTAGTGTTAGTTTCTCAAAGGCGGGAACCAGCAGGCTTCAACAGTAGCCTTGAAAGCACAGTTCAAACAACAGACTTGGAAGTCTGCTCAAGCTCATAAATCAAGCTCAGCCAAACACATGGAATTAGGTCACATATTATTTAATCTAGATATTTTTAATATCTAGTTAAATAATATTCAATTTATCTTTATCAGATTTCCCTCCAAAGAAGTCAACTATCTGGCTTCAGAGACAACTGTCCAGACTGTCTCCTGAATCATGAAGATTGAAGACATTGCCTCATTAGGCTAAGAAGACTTTCAAAGCTGTAACGCCTGTGAACTGAAAACTTACTCTATTTAGGAATGTCAGCCTCTGCAATCACTGCATCTCTAATATCTGTTGTTGCACTTATCCTACAAAGCGCCAAAATGCATTTAATGCATTATATCGTTGGACACAATCTCTCCACTATCAATCCAATGGTCCGAAGGATCTCCCTTGATATAAATTGAAGTTATGAAGATCTAAAAAAATATCAATCTCATGCGCATTCAATACTCAAGCTTCATCTTCATAACTCAAATATTCAAGAGATCAAAGGACAAGAGCTAACACTTCATCAAACTTCCTGAAGCTGCAGATCTACCGGTCTTTACTCTATTTCAGCTTCTTCTAGTTTGCTTTTAAACTGTTCTTTACTTTAGCACTTGAGAGAACAATTATTCATTAATTGTTTCTCTCATCATTATACACTTGGTTGAAAAACTATTTTTGTACACTATCCATTAGTGATCTTATCTTCTCACCTAGTGGATAAACAAGTGCACCTTTTAAAATCCAAAGCTAACCACTTTGGTAGTGGACGTAGTACTATTCACAGTACGAACCACTTCTAAATTCTGTGTACTGCCTGATCTGTTTATGCCTATCTCTTTACTGCTGCTATCTTTACTTATTAAAGTCTGCTATTGAATCTGTTTTATATTAACAGCAGCCTTTCTACCAGTTCTGCACTCTTTCAATTTTCTGCTACATTAACTCTTCTTGTAAAACTGCTCTAAAAGCAAAGAAGAAATCTTTAAGAAGTGTTTCGAAAAGTTTTTAATAAAACACTACTAGGCTATTCAACTCCCCCCCCCCCCTTTCTAGCCTAGATTGAGCCTATTTCGGGACCAACAACGATCAAGACATAAACCCATATAAATACTTAGTTCACATATTCATGGTAGCACATTGATTTCATATAAGTTCTGGAAAATAAACCACATATAAGGAGGATTTGATATAGAACCGGTGTTGCGACGTAGCTCCTGCAATACACAACGTTATTTCTCAACGTGCATGAGTTACCCGTGACGGATGTATCAAAATACCGAGCTCTCTACTCGAGTACCAAGCTACCTACTTGGTCACTAGACTTGCCAATGTGTTCTATTGATTACAACAAAGGGGCTACTTCCCCACTGTGGCCACTAGTGGAGGGGTGTGTTATAAAAATTCAGTACAATGATCAATTGCTACCACGAGTCCCCTAACTCGTGACGGAAATACAACATCCCACCATCGAGTCAACCAAATACACTAGCTAGACTCGAATGAAATGTCAAGTAGATCTTTACTCAACAAAATCCCAAATAAAGAACGAACTTGACAAGAGCGATCTCGTTCAAGACAAGTAGGCATACTACTCTACGTACTCACCCTTAGGCATGTTATTGCCAAAATCTCATACTTCACATTAGGAGCTTGATTGATGTCTTATTTTAATTATTTCCTTGCAAGTGGACAAGACTATTGTAGAATAGTTTTGGGAAGCAAGGGTCGAACCACAGAGACAAGAAGATCATAGATAGCACGATTATTGGAAGCAAATTATTAAACTAAGGGGGTTTTTATGTTGATTTTATTCTAAAACTAATTATTATTCTAATGTTAACTAATTAGCAGCAATCACAATTTATGAAGATCATATGGAGGAGGGAAATCTAGGATTAGGGTTTCACTTGTATCTCCTCTATAGCTTATTTTGATAAATTATCATTCGATTTCTTGGGTTCGTTCACAAAATATAGATATAGTATGTCGAATTACCATTCAGTCTCCATCTCCAAATAATTCAACCATTATATATCCTAGGCACAAGAACATATGATCTAACTTTCACTTAGTCATACATGGAACCTGACCCTAACTTATCACTCTCGTGCATCGATAGGTTCAATATATTATGATGGTGAGCCAATGTACGACATATGCACATTGATCATGCAGTTATCCGCACCTCTAGGCCTTTATTATTCACGATTACATTCATTTGTTCAAAGTGAAATAATAGAGGGATTGATAATCACCACAATCAACAAGAATTGAATGAATAAAAATATAATTAAAGCATAGATTCGATACAAGTTACCTCCTAACTCCTAGATTAATGGGTGTTTAGTTCATCCTTGAAGATGAACAACACATGTAGATGATAGAATACATGAATCGATCTTCAATCCTTGTAATTACAACAACTAATTATGTTATACACACTAAATTCTACTCTTAACCTATGAAAAACTAATTTCTGACCGTCTTAAAGCCTCTATTTATACCATGGAGTTGTGGGGGGTTTAGGTCTTCCAGTCTGACGTGAAAACTCTGAAAATTGCGTCCTGACTACCTTGCGGCCGCAAGGTCATAACACCCTTGCGTCCGCAAGGGCCTTCATAAATCCTGGGCTCAAACTCTGATCACACTGCCTACCTTGCGGAGGAAAGGTAAGATACACCTTGCGGCCGCAAGGTGTCCAGCCTTGTCTTTTGCTCTTTAATCTTTAATTTACACTCCGGCCCCTTCTTGGAATTTTTACCAAAAATCCTTATAATTTGTATAATTTCACCTAAAACCCTGAAACTCATAAAACAACTGAAAAACACATATCAGTAGCCAAAAGCCTCGTGGAATTGCTAAATTTAAGTCATAAAAGTATATGAAATCGACGTATAAAATACATCGATCAGAGCTCAATTGAGTCTCTAAAGCATACATGAAAAGGTATAAATCTCAAATCAACATAAATCTCGAAAGCCAATTTTTTAGTTTAACGGACCACCAACGTTGTAGGGAATAATTATGGAGCCAGTATTGTTCAATAGCTCCATAGTACCGACTTCGTTGAATCATGACTATACTTTCAATCAAATAGAGCTTGAATATATTCGTTCCAAGGCGAGGTTCTTGAGTTGATTAAAGGTAGATTACTTAATTCAATAGCAATCCTAGCCAAACAGGTCCACAATACCATAATTTATGAAACCCTAGTTTACTCAATTTAAAGGAGTTATGAAACACTATAAGTTCAAGAAAACAATTTGTTCCATATCAAGCATAGTGAACAATTAATTCTAGGCTTAGGACCAAATTAATTAAGATGAGTTCATGACCCAAATTCCAGATTTTCTACATACTCCAAAACATGTTATTGGCATAATAGAAAACATTTCAAACATGATCTAAATATGAAATAGGGGATAGCATGTCATTTTCCAGCATACAATTCCTAAGGGCATTAATAGCTTACCTTGAGCCAAGAAAAAGATTGAGAAAGCAGAAATTAATCGGTGACTAACGACCTCCTCATTGGCGGCTTCAATTCGAAGGACTCAGATCGAAAAACGGAACACGGGAACTCTTGGAAGCAAGAACACATACACTAATCTCACTTTTTCTCACACACACATAAGCTCTCAAGAAAAGACGGTTGAAATGAAGAAGATGGAAGTCATTGTGACTTCCACAAAGACTAGGTAAATATCTCCACTAATTAGTGTAAGTGGATGACATGTGTCACAACCAGGGGATTTAGGATTAAGTCCTAATTAAGAACTTATGGTTAATAACTTGGATTAGGATTAGATTGGAGTAGTTAGGGTCTAATTTCAATCATTGCAATCACTAATGGTTGGATTCAATAACGTTGGTTGGGTAACTTTGGCAAAAACTGCAAAATCCCTGATTGCTGAATCAGAGGGGATGTGATCGCATGCTCCCCAAGCCATGTGACCGCATGGTCCAATGACCATGGTTCCCAAAGAAACACCTTGCGACCGCAAGGTCTACAGGTCAGAAAACTCCAGTTTAAAGCCTATAAATGACCCCAAACAATACAAACATTAAATAGGTTATACTAACCACTCAAAACCCAACCAAAACACCTTCAAACGAAGTCCGGAATGAAAGGAAACAAGGAGAACATAGTAAACAACCAACGATCAATAACACCAATTCAATCAAGCTTAATACTCAATCTAAGAATGATAATGACTAAGGCACAACCAAGGAACATATATCAAAGATATTAAGATTGACATTGACTTAGTAAAGTTCAAGAATGTCAAGGTACGATTCAAAGCAACCTAAACAAGAACCTACAAGATATAGAAATCTTACAAAGCAACTATAACTCAACCAAAGTAATAAAACCATGCCGAACATGTTAGGCACATTACTAGCAGGTTAAGAAACATATAGTAAACAAGTTATACAAGTATGGTTTTGGGTTCTCACAAATATACAAATCATGAATGTAACATTTGGTATGTTAGAATTTTGTTTTTTGTTTTTTGTGTTTTTTTCTTTGGGGAAACAGGACGGCACCTGCTAGATTTTATTAAAATAAGAAAATGTACAAACTTAAGGGGGACAACCAGCCTAACCCGAAAAAGGGGGGGACAAAGGAGCCTTACCTCAAAAAGGAAATACAAATCAAAAAAGAAGATAAAAAAATCAAAGCTAATGAACAAGTCTAATATACAGAGTCCCATTCTTATCCAAGATAACAGAGCCACAGATACGAGGAGGGAGCTCATCAAGAGCACCAAAATGAGAAGAAGTCAAAGAATCACAGCCCATATTGGGGAGAAGATTTGCAACACTATTAGCTTGACGGAAGCAATGACTGAAGTTGAAATCCATATCCTTATGAATATCCAAAACCTGCCGAATAAAAGACCTACAAGACCAAGGGATTTTCTGACCCAAAGTTATAGCATCAACAAGAACTTTAGAGTCCATTTCAATGGAAGCTCCCCGAAATCCAGCATCTCGAAGCCAGCAAACACCCTGGAGTAACGCTTTAGCATCAGCAAAAGTGTTAGAAGCAACACCAAAGAAAGAGGAAAAAGCAAAAATAATGTCTCCCCTATTATTACGAATAATGCCACCCCCACCACTAGGGCCGGGATTCCCAAAAGAAGCGCTATCAACATTAAGTTTGATAAAAGAAGAAGGTTTAATGCAATGAATCAGCTGAATTTTACGATGTAAATTAACCGAATTCTGATGTGTAGAGTGGGCATCAAGAATAGTCGATGAATCAGACTGAATGGAAGCAATAAGACGAGAGGGGGATTTACCATTGCCATCATACTTAAGGTAGTTTCTATTCTTCCAAATGTGCCATAGAATCAAAGAAGGAATGAGAATATGGGGAAGAGAAACTTTGGAATGAAGCCACCAGCCCAAGCAGCATTGTTGAAGGGATAAAGCACAATGTTTAATCCCATATTCAGAACAGAACCAAGACCAAATATGATGAGCAGCCGGGCCATGAAGAAAAACATGGAGAAAGGTCTCAGTGCTACCCAAATCACAACATTGGCATTTAGAAACAATGTAGAAACCTTTATTGATGAGGGCTTCATCAATCGGCAGCCTGAGGCAAAATAAACGCCAGATGAGGACACTGATCTGCCGAGGAACTGCACGGTGCCAATAGAATTTGGTAGAAAACAAGATCTGAGATGAAGATCTGAGCATCTTCCAAGCTGAAGAAATTGAGAACCGACCACTCGAAGAGAGAATCTAGCAAGGAGAATCATCATGATCAGAAATGTAAGGGGCCTGATCAGTGATGCGTTGTAAATCGGGACTGTGAAGAGCAGAAGCAACAACAGGCAGTAATTGAGAGGAATTATCAAAAAGATCCCTGACAACAGCTACAGAAATGCCAGAAGGTTTAGATATAAAGCCACTATCAAGCCAATTATCAAACCATGGAGAGCAAAGGCCACGACCCACTAACCATTTGAGATGGGATTCAACAAAAGGCCGAATATCCAGCATACGACACCAAATATGAGAACCCTTAGAAGAGGCTTGAGTCGGATGAGAGCGAGAACAATATTTGGCTTTAAAGAACCGAGACCACAAAGAATCTTGAGTCCTAAAACGCCACCAGATGTTAGCAGAAAAAGCCCGGGTAATATAAGTTAAAGAACGAATACCCACTCCACCTTCAGAAACCGGATTACAGCACTGAGACCAGGAGATCCAGTAGGATTTATTCTTTCCTTCCAAATGCCCCCAAAAGAAATTTGAGAAAATTCTGTTAATAATGTGGATGACAGATTTGGGGTGGGTGGGTCGAAGGCAGCTAATAAATAGTTAGTGATAGAAACCAACACATGGTTTATAAGAGTAATCCTACCATCAATGGAAAGAAAATTCCCAGTCCAAGAATCAATACGAGACCGAAGCTTCAAAATTAAAGGATCAAAGTACTTCTTCAATTTACGCCCACAGAATAAAAGGTATCCAAGATAAACCAAAGGGAAATCCTTTTTGACATAGGCCAAGGAAGAAGTAATGCGATTAATATGATGAGGAGAAATTTTAGCAGAAACAGTGAAGCTGCTCTTGTCCACATTAATACGTTGGCCCGAACATTGTTCATAACAAGACAAAAGATGCTTGTGTTTAGAGATAGATGAAGAGCTTCCATTGCAAAAGATGATGATATCATCAGCAAAGGCTAAGTGGGAAACAATAGGACACCCACTAGCAGAAGAGAAAGCCACATGCTGATGAGCTAAATGAAGCGCATTAAGGCCGCGACTTAAAACCTCAGCTGTAATAATAAAAATAGCAGGAGATAAAGGGTCCCCTTGCCGAAGGCCCCTCGAAGAATTGAAGAAGCTAGAGGGAGAGCCATTAACCAGAACAGAGAACCAATTGTCTGAAATCAATCGCCAGATCATGTCAATATAGCCTTCGTAAAAGCCAAATTGACGTAACACTTTGATAAGGAAGAACCAACTTATTCTGTCAAAAGCCTTTGCCATATCCAGCTTCAAAATCATATTGGAACCAGGAATTTTCTTCCCCAAATGAGTCATAAGTTCTTGAGATAGGAGAATATTGTCTTGAATAAGACGACCCTTCACAAAACCACTTTGATTGGGCGAAATAATCGACGGGAGGACAGTAGCAAGGCGAGAAGCTAAAATTTTAGATAGAACCTTATTATTGAAATTGCAAAGGCTAATTGGTCTAAAATCTGCAAAGGATATAGGATGGTCCGTCTTTGGAATGGTAATAAGAAGAGTGTTCGTCCAACTTTTAGGCAGAGAGAATCCAGAGAAAAAGTCCAGAATAGCGTTATAGAAGTCCATACCAATGATATCCCAACAGTGAGTATAAAATTTGCCAGAAAAGCCATCCGGCCCCGCAGCACTATCACTGTCCATAGAGAAGACCGTAGTCTTGACTTCATCCAGCGGGGGGGGGGGGGTAATAAGCGTATTGTTCATCTGAGCATTAACAAGTCGAGGAATATTAAGAAGCAAGTCATTATCTTTCGTAGGAGAGGCCTGAAGATGGGATTGAAAATGAGACACGGCCAGGTTTTTTTGTCGGCCTCATTGGTGATCTCAGTACCATTAGAATCAAGAATAAAATGAATGTGCAGCTTGCGACGAGTCTAAGAAAAAGCAGCATGAAAAAGCCGTGTATTCCCCTCTCCTTCTTTGATCCATTTCAATCTAGCCTTTTGACGCCAAAAAGATTCCTCAATCTTAAGAACATGCTGAAGTTGAGCATTAGCCAGATTCAGCGCAACCCGATCAATAGAACTACAAGAAGATTCAAACAAAAACTCAAGACGTTGAACTTCATCTTCAGCTCGGCTAACATTATGATAAATATTACCAAAGACATCCTTATTGCACTTTTTCAGGGCATGTTTGCAAGTATTCAGCTTTTTGGCAAAGACATACATAGGCCGGCCAATAACCTGTTACTGCCAAGTAGAATCAATCAAAGGAAGGAATTAGTGATGTGAGGCCCAAATATTAAGAAATCTGAAAGTAGAAGAATGAGAAACCCTATCCTTGGTGATAGTAGTGAGCAAAGGAGCATGATCGGAGCAAGTAGGCCCCAAATGACGGACTGAAGTGGAATGAAAAAATTGCTCCCAATTGAAATTACAAAGCATGCGATCAATGCGTTGGAAAATAGAAAAATTCTCATCTCGAGAATTCCACCAAGTATAAATACTGCCCGAAAAACCCAAATCAGTTAAACCCGAGGCTGAAATACAAGAGTGAAAATCAAGAGCACCATTGCGATCCCAGCCATTACCCCCAAGCTTCTCATCAGGAGATAAGATAATGTTGAAGTCACCGCCTACCAGCCATGGAAGAGTATTAAATTCAGCTCCCATATCCACAAGTTCAGTCCAAAAGATCCTTCCGATCATAAAAGTCACAACATGCATAAACACATGTGATAATAACAGGAGTTGGCCATTGGTAATGCTTGAGTTGAACAGTAAGTTGTTGTCTAGCTTCACGAATAAGAGAGCAAGAATAGGTGGCTTTAATGAACAGCCAAATGGAGCTAGTAGAGTTAGAGAAACAAAACCAAAACTTTAACCGTTTAGCAACACGTAATAAATGCCCAACATCAATCATGGGTTCTGAGATAGAAAGAAAGGTAGTTTTATGAAGTTTAATAAGACGCTTAAGACGACCTATAGAAGCATCATTACCAATGCCACAAATGTTCCTAAGAAGGAGGTTAACAGCCATGAGAATTGTTCAGAGATGTTTGCGCTTTGGATCTTGTTAGAATTTTGTTTATCAAATAGAATAAGTGATAAAGAGGGTAAGAGGGTAAGACATTGCCAAATCAAGAAGGAAATCATGAAATTCCCCCAACCTACGCAATACGTCTTCTCTTTTTCGTTCGTTCCTGAAAAAGAAAGAGTTTATTTTCTAATCTTCTCTTTTTAGGAAGTTGCTTTTTTTATACGGTAGAAGTAACTGTATAGTTCTATGAATTGACTAATAAGCATTAGGGCATCATTATATGGGAAAAAACTCGAGAAAGATCATCATACGGTTTCAGTTGTAAGACAGATCTCCTTATCTTGATTTACCGTGTGTTAATAAGCTGAGCTGTAAGAAAATGAGCCTCCATTATACGTATTCTAATAAATAGACCCTGGCACCTATATTTTGTCACCATAACACCTATCAGGCTTCTTTAAGCATCTACAAATGATCAGTACATTTTTTTAAATCTAATATATTTTTAAAAGAATGGAGGAGATATAGACCGTATCCCAACGATTAATATTATTATTTTAATATTTTGAAAGACTACAATTATATATATATGATGTCTTTGCTGTTGGCTCGAACAAATGGTACTTCTGAGAAGATTTTGAATACCCGACCTCTCGGTTAAGAGTAACGAAGTACCAGTAGAAATGATCAGTACGTTCTATACTTCTATAATTTTTTTTCCAAGTCAAAACAAAGTTCAAATCTAAAAAGGAATTGAAAGCTAGAAAACAGCACTAAGGCATCGTGTACGGCTCCTGAATGTGAATATCTTACTTCCCAAACTTTAAAATTAACTTAATCAAGAGAAGGTTAAAGTGCAGCTTATGAGTTAATTTACAAGGAAAATAATATATGAATACAAATAATCCTCTTCAAAAAAATTAAGAACTAAAAAAAGATTAAGAACCAGAAACCAGAAAATTTAATAAGAAATCGAGCAAAGTTTTTCATAAAAGGAATATTGTAAAAATAGTGAAAATTCATGGATACATAAAATATAAAATAATTAAAAAATAATTAAAAAAAAACTCCACAAAAGCACTCACTAGTGAGCTTTGATCATTTCCCATATCGCCAACTTCGCCGTTATGAATCTTTTTACGTCAACAAAAGATCGAAGTTGTATCTTTGATCTTTTGAAATGATAATATTGCAAAAGTTCAAATATATGAAAATGTTCATATTTGTACATATATCAATATTAATGGGCCTAATTTCTCATTTAAACCTATACGGAGCAAATTTGTGTAATCTATATCCTTGCTAGAGGGATTATTACGTTCCTAAAAAAATGTTCTGTTTGATCCAGCTTACAAATTAAGAAAATATATATTAATGTTGTATAAATATTAGAATGGTCTGCATTTTCTAACGATGGTCATGTGATACTGATGTCATCAATTAATGTTATTATCAAATCATGAGTTAAATGAGAAATATAACTTTTCAAAATAGAAAAAAGTAAGTTGACATTTTTTTTGGAATAGCCTAAAAAGGAAATAAATACTCTTTTTAGGGATAATAGAAGTATTAACTAACTGCATACTCTCTCTTTTTCAAATGGTGAAGTACATTCCCTAGGCTGCTCCACCCCTACATTCTCATATACAAATACACGGTAAATATATGGATATAATAAAAGTGAACACAAAATACCTGGTCGCATTAGTTAAATACGGTCATTTGACCTGGTTGATGAACATATATAGCCTTTGAAAAAAAACTAACCAAAAACGACTTGGTCGACCAGATAAACCAGTTGGTCGACCAACTGGTTTTACATTGGTTTATCAATAAACCACTGGTCGACAAAGTGGTTGGTCTGTCGACCACTCTGTTGACCAGTGATTTCGGATGTTAAGGGGGTGCATTTTTACTGGTTTACCGATAAACCAGTCGTGGTTTATCGATAAACTAGACCATAAAAGAATTTTTTTTTTTAAAGTGAGGCTACAAATGACCAAATCATCTTTGACTTGGCCATTTTTGTAAATACCCAAAATATCTACCTCCTGATCTAAAAAGATGTATAGTCTTACTTTCTTCTTTGAGGTGTTCCAGTAAATAGTCTCAATTCTACCAACGACCTCTAATTCAACTGATATTGTTTATTTTTCTTAACGGAGAGGTTGGGTATTGAAGTGTCACAAAAGATATCTTGGACTTTACAACTCTCAATAGAGAGATCGGATGTTCAAGTCTCTTCAGAGCCACCATTGTTGTTCAAACTTTACCCAAATGTCTCATTTAGCTACTCACTTATTTTAACGGAGAGATTAAATGTTCAAATCCTACCAGAGACACCCTGATACTTCGCTACTCTCAACCGATAAATCGGATATTCAAAATCTCACCAAAAACACCATTTATTCGACTCACATAAAAAACATCATATATATTATCAAGGTTCTAAAAATCGTTAGGCAGCCGCTAGGCGGCACACTAGCGCCTAGCGCCTAGGGGACTAGTCGGGGCGTAATCGGGGCCTAGGCGGGGCCTAGAATTAAGGCATAATTACCATTTTTTTTGATAATTTACATCAAAGATCAAACACATTTAATACAAATTTAATTTTTTTTTATGTTTGTCATTTTATCAAACACTTGTCTATATTTATAAAATGAACAAAAATATACAAACCTACCATTAATCTCAATTCTTAACAACCCCAAAGCAATAAACCAGCCAAATTTAGAACTAAAAACAAAAAAGATATTACTCCCGTTCGTCACCCATTACCTCCCTCTCTGCCTCACCATTACAACTCTCACTTCCTTCTCCAGTTTGCCCCCACATCCTTCTCTGGTCACCGCATGCAACAAAATCAAAGCTACAAAAATAAATTAAGATCGACGAAGTTTTGCATAGACGTTGACTTGGTCGATTAGGCGACGATTATGAAAGTCGCGACGGTAGAGAGGGGCCTAGTGCCTAAACGGAGCTAGGTAGAACTAGACGAAGAGTTTTAGAACACTGTATATTATTTCTTGGTGCTCATCTCTATTTCCTATCCATCCAAAAACCTAAGCACCATCTCGGGTCCTACTAATGCTAGAGCCTGCAATAGAACACTCATGTTTCTTAGCCTAATAATGATGTCACAATGTAAAAATTCATTTTATTTTTAGTTGACCTATCTGTAATGATGAGATATGGAAGGTTTTAACTAAGGTAGTCCATGAAAATGAATTATAGATGATGCATTATTATTCTTTGTGACTATGTTCACCGTCTTAGGTAAATGTACTTTTGCTTCTCTTGGTTCCACCAATAATAAGTAAAGTTATGATGTAATGGTTATCTTGATGACATCTCAGAATTTTCAGTACATGCAACAACATTTTGACAAATAAAAAATATCTTGCCATAATTTTTACAATTAATTATGGAACTTGATTAAAATATAATTGATGTTAAGACGTTTTGTATAGATTAGTTTTGATGATAGTATTTACCATTATACCCCAAAATATTACTCCCAATGTCCCTAAATTATCGTCGTCCTTTTCTTTTCCGTTCGTCTCAAAATAATTATCCAGTTTGAAACTTTCCTTGTTTGAAAATATTTTATTACCATTTTACCCCCTTTAAATAATGTTATTAACCCAATGGGACCCACATTAAGTAATTGAATTGTCTCTTCCCAAAAATTAAACAGTCACTCGCGCTCTTTCTCTCTCCTCAACCCAACGTCTTCCTAGCTCTTCTATCTCTTCTCTCTCCTCAACCCGTTTTTTCCTCTCTTTTCAGCTAAACTCCATTTTCAGAGAGGAAGTCCATCTTGGGAACCCCATTTTCACTAATGAAAGTATGATCTGAGTGCTGATTCGTTGTTTTGATCTTCATCACTAAAGAAATTCTGCTGCTTTCTTACGACTTCTTGAGTTTTCTAGAAAAGGATGGATTTTTGGGTTTTAACTATTAGGGTATGCCAAAGGACTTATTTCCTGATCAAAGTGGATATTACCTCCACCTTCACTCACCGAATAACGAAAATTGAAGACAGATTCGGGAAGGGTGACAGGGCCCGTGGTGAAATTGAAGACACGATCTGTCGGCGAAATTGACATGGGTTTGAATTTGAGGGGGAGGAGGCGTGATGGGGTGAGGTGGGTAGTGATGGAGGTGGGGGTTTTGGAGAAGGGATTGGTGGGGGGTTTTGAGGAGGCATGATGGGGGTGAGGTGCGTAGTCACTGTCATCTCACTTTTATTTATAGGGGTAAAAGTGGAAATTCAGATAAATATCAATATTAATAATCCAGTTAATTATGTTTTCTTAAATGATACGTCGGGTCAACTATGACGATAATTTAGGGACGGAAGGAGTAGGATTTTTATGTACAAGAGTTTTCTAATTTTTTTCATCAAGAAGTATTAACTATTTTGAAATAGCTAACGGATCAAACATCAAACAACTAAGTGTAGGAAACAGCAAACAGTCAACATCATAAATAGCTAATTAATTAGTGCACAAAAAAACTATTAGTAGGAGCAAGTAAGAGAGTTAAATATAGGGGTGTAAATTGGAATCACCGAATTAAATCGGACCAAATCGGTTGGTTTGGTTCGGTTTCGGTCGAACACAGTTCGATTTCAGTTTCAATGATTGAAAAATCGTTCGGTTCAGTTTGGTTCATGATTTTTGGCATCGAACTAAACCAAACCAACCTATATATTTTTATTTATTTATTATATAATGTATATTATATATCGTTTGTTAACTATTATAAACTTTAGATCATCTTGATTTAGTCATATATGTATATATATATATATATATATATATATATATATATATATATATACATGCTAAGCAAACAAAATCTTGATTGTTGGAGAACTATTATTTCTTCAATTGTTTGTGTTTATTTTAGAACTTGTATTGTAATCTTTTATGATAATTTTATTTTACTAAGTTATTATCTAATTTTGATATTAATTCCATAATAAAATCTTATTTTTAATAATGGTTAAGTTGATTAAAAATCATTTACATAAACCACCAAACCAAATAAAACCGAACCGAGTGGTTTGGTTTGGTTCGATTCCAATCCTTCTTCGATTAAATTTGATTTGAAAATTTTGAAACTAATGGGGTACGATTCGATTTGTGCTTTTGATATAAATCACATCAAATCAAACCACAAGGAATTCCAAATAGCTAGAAACAACAAACAACTATAAGCAAGAAACAACTATCTAAAATAACAGCTTAGAGCACAAACATTAAGTGCAGAAAACAGCTAAAACAAAAACAAAACTTTTTGTTTATAACAATTATTCAGAAGACACATTTATCCATTAAGGGCTATAAAATCCTTACAAGATTGCCACTACATTAGAGAACTCATAATTAGGTCAAGCACGTGTAATATTTAAAATGAATAAAGGAATATTCCTAGTGGACTGCAAATTGACAAGTTTGACTCTCCAACAAGTAAATGAGACAAGTTGCAATTAATAATTGTAATACAACAGTTAGTTCTCTCATTCAGTGCCTATATGCCAAATTACAAATTTTCTCCGAGGTATACACCTAATCCGAGATCATTATTCAATTTAATTTAATTTTAATTTGGTATTTGATGTTATTATTTGTGTCAAGTAGTTATCTAGGCATTAATTTAAGTATGTCTGACTTAACGTTTTTTCACTAACAAAAATTAAATCTAGATAGATATTTAATATAAATGACAACATCAGATACTAAATTAAAATAAAATTATGTTAAATAGTGATCTGAGTTTGAATATATTGGACAAAAATTTGTAATTTTGCTCTATATAAAGGATCTCTCTCTTTCTTCCACACACATAAATTGACTAAACACAATACAGAAAAACATAAAGAGAGACACAAAAGATATACTAAAAATAAACATTCTGAAGAATCAACTTTACAAGATGTACAAGTTCATTCAAATCATTTGAAGAATCAAACAGTCAAGAACTTCGGCAGAGCTTCTACTTCTAGATTAAGTAGACTCATTTCAACAAAGCAAAATCATTGGCTTTTTCAAATTTGAAAAGAGTCCAAGTTGGGTTGCCAACTGATTGTGGAAATTTTGACTAATTAAGAAAATGATTCTGAAAATAAATTGGGGAATTGAATCAAATAAATTATACTCTCTCCGTCTTTAAATTATCGTCCAAGTTGATTTAGCGTAGGGTTTAAGAAAAAATAATTGACTTCATTATTTATATTGGTTTAATGTGTACTTTCCTTTAAGGAAAATGTTATTCTTACCACTAATCCTATAATTTTTCTTACAACTAAATCTTGAATTGGGAAAAGTTGTTTTGGATAAAGACAATTTTACCCTTCTTCAAAGCTTAGTTATAAGAAAAGTTGTAGAAGTAGTTGTAACGCTAGAAATGTTGTTCCTTTAAAGCTCATGTATATGTGGTCCATAATTAAAGTATGATTAAAAAAAAAAAAAGAATAAAATAGTAAAAATAATATTCTAAAAAAATAAGTTTCAAATTAGCTGATTTCACTATGGTACCATTTTTAGATTTAAGAGTTACAAATATGGGTGAACATTTTCGGCAGAACGTACTTTCAAACGCCTCCTGGTTCGGTGTAATTTTTTTTGTCTAAATTTCACCTCTATTATATAAAGTTACTAGATCTTTATGTTCGTGCTTATGGCACGGTTCCAGTATATCTGATTTCGTCAACTGAAATGACTGTGCCTAAATAGAAGGTACGATTTTAAAAAAAATATTACAATTAATGGGTACATTGCTTCAAGTGATAGTTGAGTGATTGATGTTTTTATAAGAGATGATTGTTTAGAATATTAATTGTAGGGTTTGACTTTGTAATATGAAGATAAAACATATCGAGAAGAAAAAATGGGTGACTACTCATAATATTAATTGTAAGAGATTAAAAATGGATAACTATTTACACATGTCACTACAAAAAACGGAGTATTTACAACGTTTGTTTTACAACGTTTTTAGACAAACGTTGTTAAAATTGGTTTTAGACGACGTTTTTTTAGTTAAACGTTGTTTATTAGTTTTTTACAACGTTTTGTAAAATAAATGTTGTTTTAACCTTTTATTTGACAACGTTTTTGAAAAAACCGTTGTGATTCTGGA
Organism: Codonopsis lanceolata; assembly: GCA_013146195.2. Taxonomy (NCBI): domain Eukaryota; kingdom Viridiplantae; phylum Streptophyta; class Magnoliopsida; order Asterales; family Campanulaceae; genus Codonopsis; species Codonopsis lanceolata. Next base: position 33,216,615 of record CM028379.1, read on the forward strand.
GTGTTTTACAGCGTTTTTAAAGAAACGTTGTTCTGTTTCACAACGTTTGTGGACATAAACGTTGTTCTGTCTTTGAATGAAATTTTCCCCTCCCGCTACCAGCCCTTTTGCGCGGTAAATAACAATGGAAATTACTTCCAAAAATCAAAATCCCCAAACCCCCAATCCCTCTCTTCGCCATTCTCATCTTTCAGACTTCGGCCCCTTTCATCGTTTCTTCTCTCTAAACCTTGCCTGATAAAATACGCCCAATGAAACCCTAAACCTCTTTCATTCCTTCTCTAGTGCTCTCAGGTTGTCGACTTTGCATCCTTCAATTCCTTCCATTTTTTTCTATTTTTTGTTTGTGCCTTTTTTGCGTTGTTGCTGGCAACGAGGGTGGAAGCTACATTGAGGGATTTCAGAAGAGGAAGTGAAGGAAGAGGAAGTGAAGACAGACATGAAGACCATAGACAAGAACCATGGTCTGCGATTTCTCTTCCCTCTCATGGTATCCTCCTATCATATGGAAGTCTCCCAACCTCTCTTGGACTTTTCGCAAACTGCAATTTTTTGTTCAGGTAAGATTGATCTCTAATTAACTATGAACCCTAATTTATTTTCTTAGCTAACAGTCATTGGCTTTTTCCAAAGGTCTAATCCAACTATAGTTTTTGAAATTTACATCGGTTAGTACTATGAGAACTTGTTTCTGCGAAGTGAGTATGAGATTGGGGTGTCTAGAAGCACTTCAAATTTGATCCACTAGTGATTCTTTGAAGTAATGTAGTCTAGATACATAACATTTTTAGGATGTAATCTTCTCATATCCAGGAAAACATGTTTGTGTATAACAATCATCATATTTTTTTTGCTATAGTGTCTGTCCTACTTATGAGAAGAAGTTGCCGATGACGACTCTTCCGTTTGCGCATTTTTGTAATACTAGCAGTAGAGAGCGTATCAATTATTGGAAAAAGTTGATTTGACTGCAGAGTTCATAAAAATCGCAAACAGAACATAAAGATTTATTTTATTATCCGAAGGAAAAAACATTGAATTGTATTCCAATGCCCGATGGGATCCAGTTATGGTTTCATATAATCATTAGATTGTAAGTACAAATTTCAATATCTGTGTTGTAGCAAATATTTTCCTCCATTATAGCATCATCTTGCCTTCCATCGCTAGTGTGTGTTTTTTTTTTTTTTGCACACTTTGACCTTCTGGAGCTGTATGGGCTGCCAAGCTGCTTAACCCAATATGAATTCTCAATGCAGGTACTGGGAAGACATCCTGTGCACGTGTATCTCTTTGGACAAAAATATGAATGCTCTCTTATTGATTTTTTAGGCTTCTGCCCATAATTTTTTAATTTCTTTACCCATTAATTGTTGACAGGATGTGATTAATCTCCATAGTGATTTTAAGCCTTATAGTTTCTATAATACAATTGATTTCTCTCAAATTTCCTATGAATTTCTCTAAAATTTTTGCACATACTTTTTGGCTTTTGAGTCATAGGTCATTGTATAGTTTTAAAACACGGGAGGTTACGACTTACGAGGACATACAAGCACTAGCCTAAGAAGATCTGATAACCATATCTTCAAATAATATATATATATATATATATCATTTGAAGATATGATTGTGGTCTGTTCTGGCTGGGTGTTCCATTGCTATATATATCCCACTGGAGGTGATTATGTCAAAATATTTTGGTGAGAGTGAACCGTTGTTCTGGAAAGTGTTTTCACTTGCCAATGAGATCCCAAATGGTGCAATCATCTTTCTAGATGAGGTATTGATGAAAATAATGTTCATTGCAGAATGAACTTCCTTGTGTTTTATGTGCTGATAGGGCTCATACTGATGTTTGAGTTTTACTTTGTGCTTTTCCAAAAAATCATTACAGGTTGATTCTTTTGCCTCTACTCGTGACAGTAAAACCCATGAAGCTAGAATTGCAACAGGTGAACCAAACACCACTCATGGGTTTGCACTTCTAAAATAAAAATGCGAGCATATATGATTATTATTTGTAGTAGTAGTATTACTTATATGTTGACAAGTGCTCTGATCCAGTCACATGATTTTTATATTGTAGGAAACGTAGTTGCCCTGCTTCATTCTTTCTTGAGTAATCTTCCACTAGAATGGCTGGAGAGTACACATCTGTGCAAGACTGTTATCTATAATCCATGTTAACTAAAAATAGGTGATAGTTGGGTGCTTCTGTCATTTGTTTGGGTGCTTCTGTCTTTTGCTCAGACATTTTTATATAAACTGATGTTGGCTGAATTCTTGTAATTTCGTAAGCATTTCTTGATTTAATTAAAAAGTTGTTAAGTCCTGATCATCCTTATGGTGCTCACACATTCTTACCTTTTCTTTCTAATTACCTCGTAGCTCTGCTGCCATATGGAGTGTTAGATGTATGGTAATTGAGATGGCTACTGGAAATCTTCCTTGGAGCCAACAGTACCAAGAGGTACACAAAAGCAACTTTTGTCACATTGGGTTTCGTCTGTACTTGTTGGCGATGCTTTGCTAAGATACTGCTTTGTGGCATTCTATTATTTTAGGTTTGTTTCAGGTAGCTTCTCTTTTTTATATTAGCACAACAAAGTCTCATCCTCATATCCCTGACCGTCTCTCACTTGAGGCAAAAGACTTACTGCTGAAATGTCTACAGAAGTAAATACTATTAACTAAGACCGACAAAAGGATCCTAAACTAGACTAGGAAGACACATATTAGAGAAAAGGAAGAAAAGAGAAAGAAGGATTGCTTGTTTGAGGAAAATACTCAAAATCTGCTGTTGCATTTCTCAACTATTATAGAGGATAATAGTTCATAAAGTACAAGATAAAAAGATGTCTTCTCCAAGAAGCAGCAAGGTAATAATTAGGAATGCATATTTGATATGGGTATAATAGGGAATCCTAAATTGAAAGTGGTCTTTCAACTTAGTTTTGATATTAAATTCTGGGCATCAACATCAATGAACTCCTTCGTGTTCAAGTAAAACTCCCTTGTTACTGATATGTGAAAATATGCTTGAGATAACAAATCTGTCCAACTGTTTTGGATAGCCCCTTAGCCGAACACAAAGCCTCCCACAACAGCCCCAAACCTGCCACTAATTAGTGATCACATAAGTAAATATGATGCACTTACTCTGAGAATCTGACAGTTTAGCAGATGAGTAGTCTACAGCTGTACAGGTGGTCCCATCAAAAAGAGCATCAGCAGTAATCCTCAAATCTTCCATTGCCTCTTGGTCAGCCAATTTATTGGAGCCAGAAAGCCCACTCCTTTCTAGGGAGTGAGCGCCAGGATCCTCCTCATTGACCATCTCAATAGAGCACTGAAATGATTTCTCTTTCTGGATTCCAGGTGAGATATTCAAATTTTCTGCAACATGCACAGCTTGACTAACAGAATGCTCCATTTCTGTTTCTCTCGCATCTTGGGGACTCATAGATTCCAAAGCTGATAACTCAACCGAAGTTACCAGTACTTTGGCTTCATTCAAGCTTAAAGTTTTGGCATTAACCTCCTTATTACTACCTTCCTCAAGTACAAGAGGACCTGTACTGGACTTCTTTATGCGACTGGAACTATTATCCTCAAAAAAATTGTCACTACTGCATAAATTTAGACCCGTTGCCCCTCCTGAAACTTCTGGCAGGTCAGCTGTACTAGATGCTCCTTCAAGGGCTGAAGTGCCCTCTTCTAATGGAATTGCCATTTTCAAATTTGGTGATTCTGACTTGCTCGTAGCAGTAGTACCCGTAATCTGTCTAACAAATTCTTGACCAGAAGTAAGCTCAATCTCAATTGAGCGCTCAATTGCACTTTCTAAAACTTCTGGCACAATATATATACAGTGGGTAGAAGTTCCCTCTTCTAAGGGAACTTCCATTTCAGAGTTTGGCAATTCCAACTCGGAAACAGGAGTAATTGTTACTATTGCATTAATTACATGCAAAGGTTTATCTCTAGGAATAATCACCTTCTCTGCGATCACAGTTTCATTGATGGAAACCACTCTTTCCTTCTCTATGTCATCGATCTGCAACCTCTCAGATTTTGAAGCTAACTTTTCCTCCAAATTTGATGTCTGATCTTTGCCTTCTCTTATGTTGGAAGTTTGGGCATATACCTCCGTTGTACCATCTTTCTTTGTTACATGAGCACTACTCTTTACCTTCTTTCTCAACTCGGAACTACTTTCATTGCTCACTTCCCTAGCTGGGACCACTTGCAGTTCCCACAACTTCCGGCAAAGATAGCTGAGCATCATCAACATTCACTAATCCACTAATAGCTAAATTTCTGTCAGCTAATGGCATTTTCATTTCCAGCTTCGGCGTCGCTGACCTGTTCTGAAACTTCTTTTTTCCAACAGTAAGATTGGGTCGATTGGCTACTGCATATCTCTCACTTTTGAAGGGACTGCGTGTTAACCTTCTCAAAGATTCTTCAGTAGTAGGAGCACACTCAACCTCAATGGCCACATCTACAAAAGTAAGGTCTCCCCTTTCCTTCCTAACAGAAATCTCTGCAAGCTCCAACCTGTCATAAGTTTGAAAGTTTCCAGATTTTGAAGATGATGACTGACCTTTGGCTTCATTTAAATCAAAGGTTTCAGTATGGACCTCCTGCACTCCATCTTGCTTTGAAGAACAAGTACTCCTACTGAAGTTTGAGCTTTTTTTGGAACTTCTATCTTTAATAACTTTAGGGCTGTCGGTGAACCAATCAGCATCTATACAAGGTGGTCCATTACTGCCTGAGTCTCCATCCACAGCCAACTTTAGTGGCGTTGACCTAATCTGCAGCTTCTTTTTCCTGGCAGATGTTTCCAGTGGACACAATTCAGTTTTATTCTCACATTTGGTGGCACTTCGAGTAAAACGCTTAGATGATTTTTCGAGTGGGACTTCTTTAAAAACAGGGTCTCCGCTTTGCTTCCTCATAGATATCTACTTATCTTTCTCTCCCCCGTCAATTTTAAACCTCTTAGATCTAGAAGATGATACCCCACCTTTGTCTTCCTCTACAATGGAGGTTTCAGCAAAAACCTCCTCAATACCTTCTTGCCTTGATGAACGGATACTCCACCGCTCTAATCTCTTTTTTGTACTACTATCCTTACTAACTGGATTGCTTGGAGAAAACAGATCAGTTGAGCTTTCAGTAACTTCTGGCAAGGAAAATTGAACCTCTTCGGATTGTTCTTTGATGGCTGAAGTTCCCTCGGCCGATTGAGATGCAACTAAAGAACTTTGTGTCACAGCCCTACTCTGCTGCTTCTTTTTTCCAACACCCTTTTTAGGAAGACTGACAGACTATTTTGCTCATTGTAACTCACAACACATTCCACCACCTGCAATGTATCCAGTTTGCCTTCTGTACTGAGGTCCAAAAAGAAATGTTAGTCAGCTCTTGTTTAGAAAAAAAGAGGTATTGAGAAACCATAAGCACTGTTAAGTTAAAATGTTTGGGAATTCCTATTACTGGAAATGCAATCTTCTGTTTTATCTTTTAGTATTTGGAAATCCCTCCTTAGTCAGCTCTTGATTCTGGCCACAAATGTGCTTTTGCTAGGAGCTTGGTATCGTAGTTGACTTTTCCCTCGCATATATGTGGTTTGTGTTGATCATCTAGATGTGCCATCAACCAAGGATCTTATGTTGTATAGAATACTTCTGGTTAATCATCTCTTGAATTTAGAAGCCATATACCACCCCAAATCCCACCATTTTCAGCACTAATCTATACATATAAATTAATATCCAATGTCTTCATTTGATTTATATAAATCAAGTAATCTTCTGAAACCACCAGAAACCCCCTATAAATCATGGACAGAGCTTTCTTGATCTCTTTTCTTACTATGTTGATAGTTGTTTTAGTAAGTGCAAAAAGCAATTTACATGATGGCCTAGCTAGTTGTTCTCAGGAAACTTGAGAGTCTAGACATTGAAGAAGTAGAAGACATAGAGCTCTCTCACTTTCTGTTGTGGACAAGTCAGCGTGGTAACAAGGTTCTTGTGAATGTGGATGGCTTTGGTGCAGCTGGAGATGGAATTACTGATGATACAAAGGTGAACATGTTGTAATTCTATTTATGTTGGTGCAGTATTAGTTTTGTGATTTTCTCAATTACTGGTTTAAAGATATGAGTTTGCTAAATCTCATGTTTTAGACTATTAATTCTATGCTGGTTGGTCTATGTTTGTCCCACTTAAATCTTCTTTTTCTATGCATATCAGGCCTTTAGATGCTTGGAAACAAGCTTGCTCCATATCAAAATCAGTACTTTTGGTGCCTCCAGGACGCAGTTATCTAGTTAATGCAACAAAATTTAGAGGACCTTGTGTTGACAAGTTAGTCATTGAGGTAATATACTACTATGGATTCATTTTGGCATTGAAAATATGTGCTAATTTGGTGGTGTTTTTCGATTTCTAATACTCCCTCCATTCAGCTCAATGTTGTTCTTTCTATTTCGAGACATTCCTCTTAAAGAGAGATCATATTTTTTTAAAAACTTTACCCTTGCTACATTAAAGTTAAAAGTTCTGAAAACTCTTTGAATCCTTAAAATGAAACTATATATAAAATGCTTAACTTTCAAAAGTGAACGCTTTGAGTGGAATAGAGGAAGTACATTAGATTTAGATATGACAGCATTCATACTACACCTGTATCAGTGCACCTAAGTTATTTTCCTGATTGGCTTCTAGCTTCATCATAATCAATGTAATCAATGTAGATCGATGGAACAACTGTAGCACCAGATGAGCCTAAAAATTGGAATCCAAAATCTCCTAGAACTTGGCTCGAGTTTTCTAATCTCCAGGGAGCCCTTTTCCAAGGAAATGGAGTAATTGATGGTTCTGGCAAGAAGTGGTGGGCTGCCTATTGCAAAAAGAACAAGTCAAATGTAATTTTTTTTTTATATCACTCATGAACTTAGATAAACTAAAATTCAAAGTTATTGACATAGTTTTTCTTTCTGTTTTTGTTTCCTGGTACTGCCTTGAAAAGTATCACCAACAGTAAGAATCTAACCTTTTACTTGAAAAGACAATGAAGGATTTAAACTTTTAATGGTGACTTTTATATGACATGAAGAGTTGATTTGCAGGCATTAACGATTGATTCAAGCTCAACTATAAAAATGAAAGGCCTTACTATTCAAAACAGCCAACAGATACATTTTGTTATCTCCCACTGTGACTCTGTACGTGTTTCCAACATACTAATTTCTTCTCCAGAAGATAGTCCTAACACAGATGGAATCCATATCACTGGATCGACTAGTGTGACTGTTCAGAACAGTAAAATTGGAACATGTTTCTTGATTCTCTACTCTTCCAGTTATTTTGTCTATCTCATGTTTTCAACTACAAATAAAAAAAATAAAGTTTTTTCTTTTTAAATTTGGGTTGCTTTCTGACATAGTGGCCTGATGTCCAACTTTCATAGCTTTCTGATAGAGTGGCCTGAAGTTGCAGTGTTCCTATTTTTTTCTTTACAAAATGCCAAACTTATGATGTTCCAAATTTACTCACCATATATGGTAACCTCACCACATAATGTAAATCTACAAACCTTTTTCTGCTTTATATTATTTCCAATCACCGCCTTGGTCACTCATTTTTATATTTCAAGTTCCAAATCCCCGCATACATTGTTGTTTCCAGGTATTGCCTTTGTTTATTCTTTCCCAAATATTCTTTCGCGGTTTTCTCTTGATGTCTTGCTATTTAGAACCTCACCTACCAGGTTGAAGTGGCTGTTGACATGGTCCTGAATTCCATAGTAGGTGTAGCTTAAATCTTATTGAACGAAACCCTGATCCCGTAAACTTAAGATCACAGGTTTCAGTGGCCATACTTGGTTAAGCTTACTTATTCTATAAAAAAATAAAAAATAAAAAACTTGTGAAAGTGATAGTATACATTTTTCATGCCACTTTAATGAAAGTTTTAATTTTGTGCTTAAGTTTTGTAAAAGAAAAAAATTATTATAGCTAAAGAACAAGCATGCAATAATCTGTTACCTATTGCCTTCCTTTTTTTCCCCTTCTTTTATGTTTGTAGGTGCTGATAGTCAGGAAGAAATGGTTGGGGAAAGTATCAAACACACAAAGGAAGCTATTGCGCTTGATGTCAAGGATGGGAATTCTTGGTGTAAGATTCATATTATAACTAATTATGAAGAAGTTTGTATATTCTAACTAATATGATGCTCACATAACAATTCCTATTGTTTTATTTATGAATTCTGCCAGTCATTCTAGTGGCTGATTTTTGAATCTTGCCAGTCTTTCTAGTGGCAGATTTTACTGGTCCTGTTACTTTAGGACACACGTGAATGCTTGCTTGCTTAGTTTCGTAGATATTACTTGTGTCAAAACATATTCATATTAAGGATATATTAAAACAGACAGGTGTAGACAAAGTATACAGGCAGGTGGACTGATCAGACTTCTACATCATTACGGGAATCAGCGTACATGTTAGCATAAACTTTTATAGGCACTCATTCACTTGAGCTCCTCTAGACTTCATCATTATTCTGTTAGTCGAATCTATGATACAAAATTTCTTTTTGTGGGATCTCGTTTTCTCATAGACGAGTATCATTAGCTATTGACAATTAATATCAGTCTAGGCTAGAAACTGTTATTTAACTTTCTTTTTCTTTCTTGATGCAGACAGCCTGGGAAATGCATGCCTCACTTGTTTCTTTGTGACTGGAGCATGGGATCACATTAAACTTTTGCAATCTTCAAAAGCATACCGAAATGTTGTACGTGTACAAATCAAAAGTAAACTAATGAATCCAATTCGGTGTATATCATTAACAGAGTCATAGCTTTTCTGATAAGGTTCCAATCTAGCTATGATTTTTAAAGTGTACAAGGTGTTCTAATATTTTAAATGATAAATATCAGGAAAAAGACGAGAGTTTGAAGTCCAATCCAGACCTGTATTTTAACTGTGCTACTGTAAGTGCTCCTCTCTCTCTCTCTCTCTCTCACACACACACACACACTCACACATGCATGCATAGAGATTAGAGATCATGTATAAGAAATATTTTGTATGTGGTAGCTTCTGTAACTTTCTATGAAAATATGCATCCCACAACTCATGGCCCAGTGAGCACTTGGGAACCCTTCACGGGGCTCTCCCTGATGCAACACCTGAAGAGATACAAGCTTTTGATGACGAATGCGCTATTTGTAGGGTAAGTTTACTATACTTTAATACCTTATTCTTCTTTTCGTCTTATCTCCTTTAATTTTTGGATTAGCCATGAATTTGGATATATGTGCTGAATGACAGGAACCAATGGCGAAGGCAAAGAAGCTCTCTTGTAATCATCTTTTCCATCTTTCTTGCTTGAGATCTTGGTATGATCTAAAGTGGTTGGGACATTCCCTCCACGTACCCGGGGTTGGACTGGTTATGTTGAGAAGGACACTGCTGGGCAGACAAACATATATTCAGTTGAGGTTATTAGTTCTGAGTTACAATCAGCTATGCATCTCCATTTAACTCAAGTTTAAGTATATAAAAACCATTCAGTGAGTAGTAGGAGGTACTTGTCTCTAAAGTGGTGGACAATCGTTTCATATAATCCTTTTAAACATGGGTCTGGTTAATCTTTAGAATTCTAATGATCTTTTGTTTACGGCTACAAATGACAAAATAAGCTGAGACACCAGCACTTGGGAAAGTTGTGACTTCTTAAAGTTTTAAACTCTTGCCACAAAGGAGCATAAAGTAGTAGAGGTCTAAAGTTAGTGGATTCTAATGGTAAGTTGTTATACGACCTGCAGCTTACATAGCGAAAGTGCATCCGCTCGTGAAGTGCACTTTTGTGGATGGATCAGAAAACACTGTTGCAATCGTAGCTGGAGTTGCCCTTATCTTTATTGCTGGAGCCTTGTCAGTAGTCCTCCAAGTAGGGAAGAAGCGAACTCCAATATAGATCCACGGGCAACTTAATTTGCAGGCCATGACTTGTAGTGAAGTTTGTGCTGAGATCTTGGTTAGGTGACATCAAATTCTTTCATCTCAAGTAATGTAAACATTCAATGCATGAGATATAATTCTTTCCTTATTCTTCATTTTTTTTTTGGGATAAGTTCTTCATTTGGTACTGATATTCATTTATACAAGTAGAATGGTTCTTTTAGATGTAATTGCACAACTCGAGAGGGGGCTCAAGGTGCATCTGAGGAAATTGCTATTCAGTTTACTCCCATCTTGAACTTCTTCCATGTAATGCATAGTACATTCTGTTTGTGTTAGATGGGGGGGGGGTTCAAAATTGGAACAAAATGCTAATTAATTTTTTTTTTTGAAAAATAGATTTTACAACGTTTTTTAAACGTTGTAATAGACTTTTTGCAACGTTTTTTAAACGTTGTAAAAAGCCTATTACAACGTTTTTTAAACGTTGTAATAGACTTTTTACACCGTTTTTGTCTATTACAACGTTTAAAAAACGTTGTAATAGACTTTTTACAACGTTTAAAAAACGTTGTAAAAAAGGGGGGCCTATTACAACGTTGCCTAACACAACGTTTTACAAAACATTGTAAAAACTCTATTACAACGTTTTAAAAACGTTGTTAAAGGCCTTTTTTGTTGTAGTGTTTGAATATGAGAATGAATCTCAACCGTTAAATTTGTAAAGATAATTTAATTTCAACCTCTGAATAGATCTAGTTAATTGTCTAACTGTTTTATAATATAGATGATTCAATGGTTAATTACTTGACGACATCTTATCCTAATTTTTAATTACATCCAACAAAATTTGTCATTTTTATTCACTCCCTACCATAATTTACATTACATGTAACAAAAGTTGTGGTTTATTTAATGCTTAATTTGTCTTAGTTTCACCTGTAATGTTTTTCAAAATAGTTCTCTAAATAAAAAGGGCGAAATGCACCATTGGTCCCTGTACTTTGGTTTTGTCCACCGTTAGTCCCTGAACATCAAAATGTCTCACCATTGACCAAAGTTTGTGTTTTTTGTCCACCGTTGGTCCCTTGCTCAAACGCCATGAACTGTTTCACCGTTAACTGGACATGTGCGATAAGTGTGAGCAAAAGCAAGGACCAAACCGTTAATCTTCCAGCCGGTCTTTCTTCCTTGTTCACTGTGATTATGTGTACCCAAAAATGGAAAGGTGAGTTTTACCCAATCGTAAATTTGCATAAGCCTGACTTTTTCCTTTCGCTGGAAAGCAAGGTGGCTTTCATGACTACTATTAATCGAACCAATTCCTCATACCGCCCAATACGATCTCATCCATGGGGATCAATCGAAGTCGAAGGAATTTCTTGCCGCTAGAGAAGCATCGATCCACAATTGTGGAGCTTAAACGGAAAAGAAAATGGACTCTAAGATGACAAAGTTGAATCCCAGCGCAGCTCCATCTCTCTTTTAAACCCTCTTCGGTTCGTCCACCAGTAACCCCATCTTCAGTGCCCAACGCCACACCACTTCCGGCAAACCCCCATGTCTTCTCCGGGTGTATCTCCCCCAAATCTTCAATTTCGATCGTCACCTCCTAGACCCCCCGAGTACCACATACGTTTCTTCAAGTTCTGGTGTAGACCTTCAATTCAATTCTCCACCTAGTCAAAGACTAGCTCCAAGCCACACCAATAAGCAATAGTCATCAGCTCCAGTCACACTCTCCAAGTCTCACCCGTCGCGCAGCCATGTGCAAATGATCTTTAAAACAAATCCCAACCCTAGATCCATGAAAACCCCAAATCTCTAGCCTTCTGTATATCCAGGAAATCTCAAATCTGACCATCTCAAGAATTTCGTGTCTATCTACTTCTAGTTTCAATTGTCACTATAACCTTCAACAAGGGCATTGATTTGGTCTCTATTCTCGCACATTCATTGCCAATCCGAGGCCAAGGGTTTGAGAAAAATGAAGGAAAAATAAAGAGTAAAATGAGGAGGAGATTGTGAAAAGACGGTTTGGTCCTTGCTTTTGGTCACGCTTATCGCAAATGTCCAGTTAACGGTGAAACAGTTCACGACATTTGAGCAAGGGACCAACGGTGGATAAAAAACGCAAACTTTGGTCAATGGTGAGACGTTTTGAAGTTCAGGGACTAACGATGGACAAAACCAAAGTACAGGGACCAATGGTGCATTTCGCCCAAATAAAAAAACCCATAAAAAGCCTTAAGAATTTATGCTACGTGCGCTAGCCTTAACAAATATGCAATATTCACTCCCTACCATATTATATTAACTAGTTTTATATCCGTGCGTTAAACGCACAAACAAAAATATTTTTTTAATTGAATAATATTCAAGCAAAACGAATAAGCAAATCAAAATCAAAAGAATAAATTAAGAAAAGTAATGTTTGAGACAACTACTTAAATATAAATACATCAGTTTATTTGTCATATTATAGATTTCGAAAAATTTCCTTATACACAACATTTGTTGTTTTATTTGTTGGCTTTCTATCTTCATCAGTATTAATATCTACAAGTCATAACAATTTGTTACTCTATAACCTGTAACATACTGACCATGAATGAATACTAGCTTCTTCAAGAAGAGTCCTACATGCGAAAGTGATTGACCTTAACTTTTGTTAATTGTCAAGATATACGATACTACCAATGGAAATTATTTTTTCTGGAAACTTGAAAAACAACCTCGCATCTGATCAGAGCCAAACCACTTTCCCGCAGAGTTTTGGATTAGTATGCTCTGTGACTGCCATCTTAGCGTGGATCTCTCACATTAGAAAACCATACTCGAGCAGTTCCTGGATTAGCCTATTCTCTTTTTCCATACAAGTTCGGTGCGGCACAGTCATCAGAGATGCAGTGTTTGCAGAGAAGACATTCCCAAATAGAGTAAGGTTTCAGGTTGCAGTCGTTGCAGCTGTGAAAGTCTTCTTAGCCAAAAGGGGTAATGTCTTCAGACTTCATGTTTCAGGAGACAGATTGGACAGTTGTCAGTATGTAGTTGACTTCTTTTGAGTGAAATTCGATGAAGATATTTTGACTAGATATTCCAAGAAATATCTAATTTAGACGTTATGTGACATAATCCCATGTTTTGGCTAGTCTTGATTTTTCGCTCTTTGAGCAGACTTCAAAGTCTGCTGTTCTTCCAAGGCTACTGTTGAAGCTTGCTTATCTGCGCCTAAACTAACACTAAAACAGTTCTGAACAACCTTGATTCTAAGACAGTTGCCACACTAATCGGTACGCAGACCTATTAGCCATTGTACAATAGAATCAGAAGATGACTTAACCAAATCTGGAACCTATGGGAGTCAACAGAAGCTTATGGTCTATCCTTCCAGAAGCCAAGGCATTCTAAAGGAAATAGTTGATGTAATACTCGTTTTTTCAAATTGGTATCGGCAGACCTTAAAGTCTGCTGTTCCTTCCTTATACAGCAAAACTTCTTGTCTGCAAGACCTATTAATTATTTCTATCCTAAGCAGACTTAATCCCTACTGAACTCCTTCATCACCAAACCATTATCTATGCCGATTCCTCTGTCATTCAACCATTCGACAACGGCATATCTCAAAGTTTACTGATCACCTTTCAATGATTGATATCATTCATAAATTGATATCGTTCATACAATCAATTGATATCCTACAACAATTGATTGACTTCCTTCAGCTCTCTAAAGTCAGTAAACTTCCACCCTTCTTGAACACATCATTCAATTCTATATAAAAGCTATTCATAGCTATCTTCTTTCATGTGTTCAAAAGACTGATAACCGCACTTAAACCTTTTAAATTAGTATCAACAGACTTTCACTACTGTTGCATACTTCCTTAAAAGTTATCAGTTGAATCGGTAGATCCCAATGTCTACCGGTCAAAACTTGAACTGCAGACCTTCTTCTCTGCCGTTCACACTCTTGTATCAGCACACTTCACACTCTACTGAAACTAATCAACAAAATTGGTTTAAGATTTCTTGCTGCTGATCAACCTTGTGTAATGATATCTTTGACTCAAAAACATTTAGGAGTGATTGATTGTTTTTCAAAGAATATTTCAAAAAATTTCTTCAAAAATGATTTTCAAAACAACTTTGTTCTGGAATGACTAAAAGAATTTGAAGATTGTTGAAGACTGCGTGGATGACTCAGAAAGCTCCGTAAATTTCTTCTAGTAAACAAAGAACACAAAAGTCTTAACTGTTTTGCAAAAACATTTTTAAAATTCTACCAAAATATTCTTGAAATAATTTTTGTTCCAAAATTCTATAGATTTGGGAGATTGCTGAGGTTTGTGTAGATGATTCAGAATGCCCCATAAATTATCTAATAGGATATCTGGAATATTTAAAACCTATCATAATTCCTAAATTTATTTTTATGAATTACAAACCTTTATTTTTGCTCATAGATATCAACACATCTTCCTTTCAATGCCCTAAGCTATCTAAATGAACTCTTTCTTGATATTGAAACCCTCGATATTAAGTCTCCAATATGTCCAAATACTTATCCCTAGAAGACTTAATTATCGTTATCATGAATCGCCGCCTCTCCCATAAATACGTCCTCTCACAATTAAGCTTCGAAATGATTACTTCGCCGGTTCTCATTTCAATCAACAACAACTTTATTGAGGACTCTGAAACGACGGTTCTTGATCAGTGTGTTCCTCATGCCCAATCTCAGAAAGTACTGAATATATATACTCTTTTTGATCTTCATCGTTTCCCAATCAAATCTAAAGCGAGTAATTATCAGTGCACATTTTTTTCTCTCCTAAAAGAAATTCTTCATGGCCGCTTCTTCATCAAACAACGTCTCTCGCCCTATCGGTCCCCCTGAATCCTCATTCGTCACCATAGTAGGCCGTCAATCCTACATTCTTGGTCGAACGATTCAAAGAGAACAAGTTCTCCTTGACAATACTGTTGGAGCAAAGATTTTAGATCTTTTCCACAGTTCTGTACACGTCTCCATCCTCTGCTTTCGCGAAGAATTCTACAGCCTTCGTCTGGTCGACGAATTCAACTCAAGGATGCACCTGTCAAGAGATGGTACAGGCCTCCACTGTCGCATTCGAGGTACTGACAACCTTTCAAGAGTCTTCAGCCTTCCCTTTGCTGGTCCTGACTCCATCAATGATTCTGTTCTCAACGAATCATGGCTGCACCGTACTGGCCACCAATCTCGAAATGACTACAGTACATGGGATATTTACAACTATCCCTTGGACTTGTACTGTGTTGGAGAGATACAGAGCCAATGCCTTCTATTTCATGAACCTAGCTTAGGAAGCGACACCAGAAGACTTCGGAACCTCACCATTGCCGTTCTTGACTCCCATGTCATCAATTGGTCTGAAGTAGTCTTCTCTCTCATCTGTCGATCTTTCCAGCGAAGACGAGTGAATGGGTCTGGTATTCTCAAGTACGCTAGGATAATCAGTTATTTCCTATGCTCCTAACACACCATTCTTTCCACTATTCAGGAGGACGAACGACTTCCAATCACAGGAGCATTGCTGATCACTCGCGAATTATTCGGCAATCGAAGCTTTTCTGATCAAGATAGAAACTATTCTTTAGATTCTAGCACTGGTAGTTTTGGAGATTCAAACTAGACTGTACTTTTCAGAACTTTTAGTACTTTCTTTCGTTATTTAGTGTCTTTTCTCTAGCTATCTACTCTACCCTACTACATCTCTTCCGTTATCCTTCTTTATTACATGCTTGCAACTGTCCTTCAAATCTTATTCTTAAGTGCTTGCAACCATTAAGGAGGAGAGCTACATGACATATACATATAACTTGGTATTAGACTAACTTGGTATCATACTTGGTATCAGACATATAACTTATGGAGGAGAGTATAGAAAGAGTGATAACCTTTCTTTCGTAAGGAGGAGAATTGACTTAACTAAATCCCAAATGAACACACAAAACAAATGTGACATTTCACCGTTAGCTGATTCTTTGTGAATCATGCTCAGCCTTTGTGGTACTTCTGTTGAAAATCTTCTTTAAAACTAAAACCCTCTGTTGAGTTCTACATTCGACAGAGATCCTTTACTTTCAACAGAAATAAAAAGTTTTTTTTTAAAAAAATTTGATTTTTCAGAAAATTGATATTTGGTTCTCAAAAAGTGATTTTTCAAAAAATCGATATTAGTTTTCAAAAAATTGATTTTCAAAAATTTTAATTGGCATTACAAGCAATCCTTATTAAAACTCTTCAAATATATATACATTCACTTAAAGGATTTGCTACTCTTACTTGCCAAAACAAGCTTTCATTCTATAAAAATTTATGTGCAAGTAAGACTTCTAAAAACCTTTTAGATCATGTCCAAAACCCCTTCTAAATCTAAAATGATCATTCACTGTAGACATGCTATTACTATGTCTGATAAATGCTTTAGTGCTTTGTATATGTCATTTTGTAATGGTTTCAAGCAAATAGGAGGAGATTGTTGATTATTGAAACATGATTCTTGATAATTTAATTATCACCTTGCATATTTCATATATATTGATTTGCTTGCCCCCATTACAAGTGAATCATCACAAGTGGCTAAAAGGTCTGCGTACCGGTTAGTGTGGCAACTTGTATGATTTCACATAGGTCTTTGATTAGGTATGACCTGATCTAGTCCTACCCTCCCATATGATGATCAAGACAGACTAGCACTTCAGAATGCACTCGGCACCGGAAGACTTGCAGTTATGTCAAAAGCCTTCAGCGGCAGACATGCCACAAGTTAAAATGCTCGTACCGGCAGACATCAGCTCTCCTGTATCGAAAGACGTGTCTCCATTGGCTCGAAGCTTTCCAACGACAGACTTCAAGATCTGCACGTGCTACAGAGAAATGTCAACTAGCTGCTCAAATCATGATAAATATGTCCGTGCCTCAAAAAGTCTGACATACTTAAAGCTACACGACTTTCTCTCACTCAAGTAGTCTGTAAAAGTCAAAAAGCAATTACTTTATTAAACAGACCACCTGATAGTGCAACAGACATCAGACCTACTCTTCAGAGACTTATCAACATAGTCTGACAAACAACGAGTTGCAAGATCAACATGACTAAATCTCTACTCCAGACAATCAAAGATCTTGAGGACAAAGATCTCTATTCGATACTCATCAAACCACTACATCTTCAACGGATAGAAATCATTGAAGTCTTCATCTCTCAACGATCATATTGATTCTCGCCTATATGAACCCTTCCCTCTTGCTGAACATAGAAGGAGATAGACTGTGATACACTGTGACATACAGAGACACAGTAACAGTGTACGTTTCATCTAGAACATCAGACGATACATTGTGAGCAACGAGTAACTCAATCTATTCAAGAACTTCATAGAAAAATAAATCATCAAAGAGATCGTCTTCACCAACGCATCTCTGATTTCTACAACAGATTGCAGTGAACTCATCCAGCTCTTAGCAAGACACCTTCAGTGGATTGCTAGGAAGAAAAGCCTGGAAAAGAGGAGAGGGTGATCAGAAACTTCAATAGGCAGAGATCAAGATCTGAAGATCGATGTTTATCGGCAGAAATATCACTTCTACTTTGAGTAAATCTACAGATAGTCTCTACCGGCAGACATACTTAACTTGATAAATTGTATTTGCCACTTAAACTATGCTTTATGTTTTATCCAAAGAAAAGTTTATAAATTGGCATCATAGGCTATTCACCTCCCCCCTTCTAGCCTATTTGAGCATTATTGTGGACCAACATGAGCATTAACTGAGAACTATCTGTAGCAGTTGTTTCTTTCTTTATTATATAAGTAATATATAATTATATTAATTATTTGGGGGAATTGTTTTTTGTTGGAGTGTGCACTGTTTTTCAAATGATAACATAAGATTGACATGAAAAGAAGAAAGAAATTCTGCAAATGCTTGTGATATCAACTTGAATCTAAAATGGATTTCCTTACTTCCTTATAGCTATGGAGTTTGATGAGTTTCCTCCTAGACTCCTAGTCTAGTCCTGTTATGATATTTTTTATGGTAAAAATATTTGATGTGATGACTAATGAGAGTACTAGTGTTAATTTGAAAACCAACTTTAACTTGGGTTTAACTTATTTTTCCTTTTTCTATCAGTAGCTTTGTGGATGTGGGTTTGTGTTCCAATGCCCACAGCCCAAAGTACGTCAAGGGTTCAAAAGGTTGTAGATTGTTGGTTAAAGAAATGAAGTAAATCTTGTAAATCTTTCTAGGTTTATACTGGTGTAAGGAGTAAATAGTCCTGGATTGTTGATCGCATTCTTGGCACTCATAACCTGTGGTCACTGAAAAGTATGTTTATGGTTTGGGAGCACTTGGTTATGGTGGGAGTTTCGTCCATGAAGTGGGATTTTTTTACGTACATTGCTTCAGGGGGGGGGGGGTTGTAGACACTCCAATTTCGTACCCCTGATATGTAACTCTGGCATGTGATATCAAGACTTGTGAAAACTTAACAAATGTCAAGTTACAGGAGTAAAAAAATGCAAAAGACAAGCAGGATGTGCAAAACAGTGAAATGCAGGGGCTAAAGCGTCAAAACTGAAAGTTGAATAGTGGGTTGGCGCTGCCAAAAAGGGACCTTGGCGCGGTGCCCAAGGGACCTTTTGGTCGCGCCCAACTAGCTACAATGCACCCCGGACTTAACGCATTATGCAATTTTTGAAGCGCGGTGTACAAGGAAATCATGCACGCTGAGAGAAAAAGAAATTACCGATGAGTCCTCTCCTTTAGCTATAAATAGAGAGTTCGGGACTCACTTTCAGACACTCCGAAAAGACCGATCAGTGATCACAAATTTCTCCGCGTCGTCCTTACGCTGAGGAAATAGAGGGTGAAGTGAGATAGGGAGTGATCCTCCTATAAAACCTCGAAACCCTGCCAAAACTCCACCGAACCTAAAACTTATCGGTCAAAGTGATCCCTAGCCCCTTAGTTAGGTATCCACCCTATTTCCCCGGTCCAAAAACCTCAAAATAAGCCGTTACTCTACCCGAGTAAAAAGGCCAAAACCACCAAAAATAAGTCGTTACTCTGCCCAAATCACAGCAGCAGCAGCATAAAAAGTCTCCTTCTCTCGAGAAGGACAGGGCGAGCACTCCCCACTCTAAAAGGTAAAGCCTTTAAGGGCATTTATTTTCAAAAAAGTTCTTTTCAAATCCGGCCCAATGTATAAAATATAAGCCGTTGTGCTGCCCGGCTTTAGTTAGGAAATACTATGTAAAAGAGCCGTTATTATGACCAAATATTTTTAAATATATTTGTAATTATTGTAAAGAGACGGCTGCAAGTCCGTAAATAATGTAGCCGCGGATGTATTTGCTTTTATTTCCTGTCTTTTAATGTTTTGTATATTTGCTAAATAAATATAACAAAAAGCATACTTTAGCCAAAAACCGCTTTTGAGACCGAAAGGGCGAGTTAGGTACCTAGCACCTTCCCAACTCGTAACTTAGCCTCCGAACCTGTTTTTACAATCTCTGGTTTTTCTTTTTTGGTTTTTCTTTATTTCTTTCTTGCACTTTTCTGTTTTTCCCTAAAAAAGGGAGAATGAGAATGAATGGGTGGCGTATTCCTATATCCTGGTATCCCCTAACCAAGGGATAACTTGATTTAGGAAACCCAAAGCACTCATAGTGATCCGAAATAGGTCATAAGGCAATTTTCATAAAATCCATAATGGGGCCTTACAACATCCTTTCTTGCACTTTTCTGTTTTCCCCTAAAAAACTGAGAATGGGAATGAAAGGGTGATGTATTCTTATATCCTGGTATCCCCTAAAAAAAGGATAACTTGACATAGAAAACCCAAAGCTCCCATATTGGGCAAAAAAAATTCACTGAAAGTTACCGAGGTGTATTCAAACACGCGATCTTAGACAGCACTCCTCTCGCACTTTTAACTTCGTCTACCCCTAAACAAGGGAGGATGGAATGAGAGCAGTAGTGTCCTGCATCCGCACGTACGTGCACCCCTAGCCAAGGGTGTGCGGGGCCCGGGCGCAGTCCCGGGAACCCACAGTGGCGACTCTGCTGGGGAGATCGTTTTTATTTTAAATAAAAATGGAAGGCTAGACTCATAAAAAAAAATTGTTTTTCTTTGTTTCTGGCTAAAGTATGCTTGTTATATTAATTTATGCATTTGAATATTGCGTTTCTATACATTCGTGCCTATATTTGTGGATATGATCATACATCTTGCAGCAGTCTCGTTCCGATAACTGTTACAGGTATGTTTAAAAAAAATTCAAAAAATAAATTTCAAAACTATATATATATATATATATATATATATATATGCAATAAAATTCCGGGCAGCACAATAAAAAGGCCGGGGCTTTATTTTTAATATTGCTTTATTCTCGGCCCTATATTATTATTTTTCCCTATATTATTTTATTTTTATTCAGTAAAATTTGTGTATATTTGCATTCATTTTGTCATTTTATTTTGGGGATTAGGACCAATTTGTAATTAATAAAGATAGATAGATTTTCCGCTTTTCTTTCTATTTCTTGATGTGACGTGCTTGCTTGCTTGCGCTCAAACTAAAAAAACCGAGAAAATCCACACATAACAGCAAGACATGTCATATCTTTTTTTTATTTGCTGTTTTTATATCTGAAAAAAAAGATTTTACTGCTTTTTAGCTACCGCACTCACACGCACGCATGTAAATATATTCCGAACTGCTACCCTACACCATGGGCAGCCTATCTCCTGCATAAGCCAACGTTAGACTGCATATAAACTCTTAGGACACTTCAAAGACCGACTGGTTTTTGCATCTTTGAATCGTGGGTCAGCCCCTGTAAAAAATATATATATATGAGAAAAAAATGAGAAAAATAAAATAAAATAAAATGCACAAGTCAAAAAATAAGGGAGAGAGATAAAAAAAAAGGTTTTGGCGCAAGAAAAAAATAATACGCAGGGGCTGATTTATTATTCTCTGATACTCGACCTAGATCATTTCGAATGGTGGATCATGGAAAGAGTATAGGCCCTTCGACTGAGATCAGTTCGATCTTGGGGATACGTTGGTCCTATACTCTGGAGAAAGAATCCACTGTTCTAGGAAAAGTCCCGAGATCGTCAAAATAAGGCAGGTGCTTATCCGGTCAATTGTAGGGAAAATAAATAATAAATAAATAACACTAATAAAGGCACGCTGTACTCCAAGCCTAGAAAGCCTTCAGCCAGCCTTCTGATGCCTCCAAACCCATTTTCCTCAGAAACCTGGCCCGAATTTGGAAAGGCAGAGATAGTACTGACCGGTTGATACAGGAAATAAGTACATAAAGCAAATCAGAGGGTATCAGTATAAGATCAGATAAGGGCAGAATCAGTTAAGAGGGTACGAATCCGAGCAGTATGGCAGCAAAAAGTGAGCAGTCCGCTATGGGTACAAATATAGGGGCTCTAGGGTACGCTCCAACTCCGGCAATGCAGCATTGGCTAGACCAAAATTTGGGTGCAACGACTGATCGTATAATAAGCCAAATGGCTAATCTGGTGCAAAATTTAAAATCCAGTGATGAGGTAATCTCTTCCCCTGCAGTCCCTCAAGAAGCATCAACATCTCATGCTCCTCCAAACCCAAACCCCCATCCAAACACTAACCCACCAAACACTGCCACTACCCCAAATCCAAATCCTCCACCCAGCCCCTATTACCCAAATATCAACCCATACCCGTCCTATTCCCCTTTCTTCCCCTAGCTTTACGGATTGGTCATCTGCTGATCCACTCCCTAAAGTTGAGGATCTCAAACCCTAGGTCCTCAATAATGTAAATAACCCTGTACAGTTTATTATTAATGATAATCTGAATGTCCTTGCTTATTCCTTAGTTGCACCTACAGTAAAAGACGAGTTAAATAAAAATAATAATGAGTCATTTGATAAAATGGACCCAAAAGATAAAAATTATTTGCTTGAGCTTGTAAAGTCAGTTGAGCACCAGGAACAACATCATTCATCAGCAGTTACGGAAGACTTGTCCACTATCAATCTAGGGCTAGACAATGAAATCAAAGTAATCGAAATCGGTAGCTACCTGCAAGGCTCTGAAAGGATAGCACTCGTTGATCTCCTCAAAGAGTTCGTGGACATATTTGCATGGTCCTAAGAAGATATGCCCGGGCTAGACCCAGCCATAGTCGAACACCGGATCCCCATATATCCGGATGCTCGGCCAATCGAACAAAAGCTCCGCCAGATTAAGCCGGAATGGTCACTACAAGTCAAAGAAGAAATCATGAAGCAGCTGCACGTCAATTTCATTCGGGTAGTTGAATACCCAATCTGGCTGTCCAATATAGTGATCGTTCCCAAGCCCAACGGGAAGGTTCGGATCTGTGTAGATTTCCGCGACCTCAATAAGGTGTCACCCAAAGATGACTTCCCTCTACCCAATATTGATATTTTGGTAGATGTCGTTGCTGCTCACAAAGTTAGATCCTTCGTCGACGACATGCTGGGCTACAATTAAATTAAAATGGCAACAGAGGACCAGGAGAAGACCTCATTCACTACTCCTTGGGGAACTTAGTGCTACAATGTCATGTCGTTTGGGCTAAAAAAATGTTGGGGCTACTTATCAAAGGGCCGCCTCCACCCTCTTCCACGACCTGATCCATAAAGAAATTGAGGTCTATGTTGACGACATGATCGTGCATTCCAGCGACGCCAATGGTGCCCATATTAAAGACCTTCGAAAATTCTTCGAAAGGTTAAGGAAGCACCAGAGGAAGCTTAACCCCACCAAATGCACATTTGGGGTTACGAAAGGCAAGGTCCTGGGATTCTTGGTAACCATGCAGGGCATCAAGATCGAGCCAGCAAAGATTAAAGCCATCATAGACATGCCATGGCCAAGAACTCCAACCGAAGTCAAAGGCTTCCTAGGCCGATTGCAGTATATCAGCCGCTTCATCCGGCAGTTTACAACCACATGTGAGCCCCTCTTCAAACTCCTAAAGAAAAATACTGACCAAGTCTGGGACGAGAAGTGCCAGCTAGCCTTCAAAAAAATAAAATCCTACCTTACCAATCCCCCTATGCTAGCTCCACCTCATACACATAAACCTCTCCTCATATATTTAACCCTCACAGAGACGTTAGTAGGGGCTATGCTCGCCCAAGAAAAAGAAGATTCCTACATTGAAAATGCCATATACTTCATAAATAGGAAGCGAGCTAAACTATTCTGCGCTAGAGAAAAGCTTCACCGGCCTAGTTTGAGCCACGCAAAGGCTCAAGACCTATTTGCAAGGACGATCCATCAAGCTCATTTCTAGGATGGATCCTATAAATTACATCTTCGGCAAGTCATCACTGTCCAGCCGACTGGCTAAATGGTCATTTCTTCTCAACGAGTTTGACATAACCTATGTCACGCTCAAATCTATCAAAGGCAACGTGATTGCAGACCACTTAGCCGATCTGCCCTTAAAAGCCGAAGATGCAGCTGAGCCTGGCTTCCCAAACAAAGGTGTCTTGGAAATCACTGACCA
This sequence comes from Codonopsis lanceolata, assembly GCA_013146195.2. NCBI lineage: Eukaryota > Viridiplantae > Streptophyta > Magnoliopsida > Asterales > Campanulaceae > Codonopsis > Codonopsis lanceolata. The sequence continues at coordinate 33,240,205 of CM028379.1, forward strand.
TGACACCAGCTGGTAGATGTTCTTTGACGGAGCCAAAAATAAAAGAGGCTTTGGCATAAGAATCGTGCTAATTGACCCAACAGATTCTCACACTCCACTGGCCATAAGGTTGGAGTTCGAGTGCTCAAATAATACGGCAGAATATGAAGCCTGTATTGCTGGCCTATAAGAAGCTCTTCAAAGGGGAGCCAAAGATCTCGAGGTCTATGGAGACTCCGCCCTAATTATAAATCAATTCGAAGGGAAGTGGAAAACCCAGGACCCCCGGCTGCAACTCTATCATGCCAAACTAACAGCACTTGCCGCCCGATTTAATTCTATCTCGTTCCACTATCTGCCACGAGATAGGAATCAATTTGCCGATGCATTGGCCACTCTGACATCGCTAGTCCAAATTCTCGCAGAAACTAATGTTAAGCCATTCGTAGTCGGGAAGAAGGTCACGCCGACATATTGCTTCAAAATTAATGCAGCCCCTGAAGCAGATCACGAGCCCTGGTACGCTGACATCCTAAATCTGCTTCAGAAAGGGATCTATCCTCCCGGCCTAGACAAAAGAGGGAAAGTCTCCTTGCGGAGATGGGCATCGCAATTTGTGATGAGCGGTGGCAGCCTATATAAAAGGCACTATCAAGGCCTTAACTTATTATGCGTCGATCAGGCCAAAGCTGAGCAAATCATGGATCAACTGCATGGTGGTACCTACGGGCCCCACATGAATGGACATATGTTGTCCAAGAAGATTATCCAACAGGGGTACTATTGGAGTACGCTTGAAACCGACTATACTCAGTGGGTGCGACATTGCGACAAGTGCCAACGCTTTGCCAATCTGCAGCATGTGCCCCCGCATGTCCTATATAACTCTACAGCGCCCTGGCCCTTCTCAACATGGGGAATCGACGTCCTAGGCCAAATTCACCAGAAGGGATCCAATGGCCACGAATATGACCTAGTAGCCGTCGATTACTTTACAAAGTGGGTGGAAGCCTCTTCTTATAAAATCATGAATGCCCGAAAGGTGTCTGAATTCATCCGAACCAACATAATATATCGCTACTGAGTACCTTTCGAGATAATCTTCGACAACGGCACGCATTTTGAAGGGGACGTGAATCGTCTGCTCGACGAATTCAAGATCCAAAGGCATAAATCCTCCCCCTATCAACCGAAAGCCAATGGTGCCGTTGAAAATATCATCAGAAAGATGGCTGACACAGGAAGTGACTGGCCAGAAAAATTGCTGCTAGCCCTCTAGGGCTATCGCACTTCGGTCTGCACACCTACTGGGGCTACCCCTTATTCCTTGGCATATGGCATGGAGGCAGTGCTGCCTATTGAAGTTGAAATTCCATCATTAAGAGTAATGATGGAATCTGGCATAGCAGAAATTGATTGGGTCAAAGGGCGATTTGAAGAATTAGCCCTAATCGACGAACGACGCTTGCTAGCCCTGGAATATACCTGAACATATCAAAGGCGGATAGCCCGAGCCTTCAATAAGAAATTCAAAGGCCGCGACATCCAAGTTGGGGATCTCGTACTTCGAGAAAAACCCCCTAGTTATGTTCATACTAGGGGAAAATGGAAATCTCCATGGATGGGACCGTATATTGTCAAAGAAATCCGGTCAGGAGGTGTCGTACTTCTCACGAACCAAGAAGGAGAAGATCTTGTTAAGCCCTTCAATCTCGACAAGCTCAAAAGGTATTATGCTTGAGCCAACCTATCCGGAAGATGCTTCCTTCTCCAGCTCGCTAGGTTGAAAACCCGAAAGGGTGGCCTAGGCAAAAATTAGAGCAAATAAAAAAACGATAAAAAGGAGACATAAGGGATCGCTAGGTTGAAAACCCGAAAGGGCGGCCTAGGGAAAAATTAAAGCATAAAAAAAATCAGGAGAAAAAGGGGAGGGAAGGAACTACTTGAATCCTCGGCATTCTACCTCCAGTCTTCAGCATGCAAGGAGCTCGGCTGACAAAGGGAAAAGAAAAACCACGACGGAAGCTCACATTAAAACACTAAAATATAATATCACAGGTCCTAAGGTGCAACTTAGGAATAATCATTAAGATATTTGGACTATGCATTATTTGCATGTACATATCTATTATTGCCTCTACCCCCTTGTTCCCCCAAACTCTTCTTTTTTTGCAGCTTAAGCCCCAAGGTGGTCCATCAGTGCCTGCGGCGTCCGCCCTGCCGAGCCCGTATACTCCTTCTACGAGGCGCAAAAAAAGCTCTGGTCTCATCTGCATGAGAGCCCCCGGAAGTGTCCTCTTCCTCATCATCAGCTTCCCCATTTTCCTGGGCAGCTGTGTTACTTGGACCGGCCCCATCATTTCTATGAGCAGTGCCCCATCCAGTCTGAGGAGGAGGGACAGCCTCTTCTGGCTCCCAAGGATTATGCTACCTGCTTACGTTGCTCAGTCGAGGAAGCTCATTGCCATCATGCCTGAAAGTTGTGCCCCACCCAGTCTGAGGGGGAGAAGCAGCCACTTCTGGTTCCCAAGGGTTGTGCTGCCTGCTTGCATTGCTTAGCCGAGATGGCGCATTACTAGGACCTAGTGTATTTGGTCCAGGAGCTATCTGGGCACCAAGATTGTGCACCTGCCTGAATTCCTCTTGCAAGGCCTGGGGGACGACTAGCCCTAAACTATCTATGTCCTCGCCTATTTCCATTAGGCGAGCATCTATGCCACTAGCAATATGACGGCCCAGCAGCCGCCTCAGTCCATGCCTGATCACGCGGGATGACTCCTCAGCAGCCACCATGATCCACGATAGATACTCATGGGAGAGGAGCATATAATCAGGAAAAGAGATAGGCCACCTGCAGCCTATCAAAATCTCGCTGCCACATTCCCTGGATGTCAGTACCCAGGTCCCCATTATTATTATCCAACTCCAGAAATACAGGACGGGTCGGGTCAGGGTGTGAGGTTCCCGGGGTGCGACCCGCGCCCCGCGCGCCCTTGGATAGGGGTGCGCATACGTGCGGATGTGGGACATCCACTGCTCTCATTCCACCCTCCCTTGTTTAGGGGAAGACGAAATCAAAAGTGCGAGAGGAGTGTTGTCTATGTTAGCACGTTTGAATGTGCCTCGGTTGCCTTTAGTGAATTTTATATCCAATATGGGAACTTATGGTTTCCCGCATCAAGTTATCCCTTTTTTAGGGGATACCAGGATATGGGAATGCATTACCCTTTCATTCCCATTTTCCCTTGTTTAGGGGAAAACGGAAAAGTGCAAAAAAGGATATTGCAACGCCCCCACTATGGATTTTATAAAAAATATCCTTATGGCCCGTTCAGATCACTATGGGAGCTTTGGGTTTCCCGCATCAAGTTATCCCTGTTTTTAGGGGATACCAGGATATGGGAATACATCACCCTTCCATTCCCATTTCTCCCTTTTTTAGGGGAGAACGGGAAAGTGCAAAGAAGGAATGTTGCGAGGCCCCACTGGATCCGAAAGTTTTAGAGTCGCCATCTTTATTTTAAGGCAAATAAAGCAAAACCAAAGAAAAGAAAAATAAACCAGAGAAAAATAAAACGGGTTCGGAGGCTAAGTTACAAGTTGGGAAGGTGCTAGGCACCCAACTCGCCCTTTCGGTCTCAAAAGTGGTTTTTGGCTGAAGTATGCTTATTGCTATATTTATTTAGCAAATAAATAAAGTATTAAAAGACAGGAAATTAAAACAAATAGATCCATGGCTACATTATTTATGGACTCGCAGCCATTTCCTTACAATAATTACATACATATTTAAGAATATTTGGCCATTATAACGACTCTTTTACATACTATTTCCTATTCTAATCCGGGCAGCACAACGACTTATATTGGCTACATTGCGCCGGATTTAAATAACAACTTTAAAATAATAAAAGACAGAAAAGTAAACAAATACAATAAATAACGCCCTTAAAGGTTTTACCTTTTAGAGCGGTGGTGTGCTCGCTATGTCCTTCAGGGAGAGGGAGTCTTTTTTGTTGTTTGTTGTGTGGTTTTTGTTTTGATTTGGGCAGAGTGGCTGATTATTTCGGAGACTTTTAGCTTGTCAACTTGGGCAGAGTGACAGCTTATTTTGGTAGGTTTTGGCCTTTTTGGTTGGGCGGAACCACGACTTAGTTTTCTAGTTTTTCAGCTCATTACTCGGGCAGAGTAACGACTTACTTTGGGATTTTTGGGCCGGGGAAGTGAGGTGGATACCTAACAACTAGGCTAGGGATCACTTATAACCTATGGATATTTATTTTGGCGGAGTTTGGACGGGGTTTGGAGACTTTAGGGGTTTCCACTCACCTATCTCGCACCTCTCGTACCTCTCGTACTAATATTTTCGAAGGAACACGGAGAGACAGAACTTCGTTGCGATTTTTATCGCGAACACTTAGCAGCTGAAATGAGGAGCCGGGGTCTCCTATTTATAGTTGAGAAGCAGGGACTCGATGGGAATTCTTGAGTTTGTTCTGCCTGCTTTGATCAGTTGTACCGTGAGCTTCAAGGGTTGTACTTTCCATCTTCTGAAGAGAGCAACAGTGAACTTCTCGGTGCGGCCAATTCCTTCTTTGGTACGGCACCAGCATGATGATGTGGTGGCACCAAAGCCTTTGGTACGGCACCCATGTCACTGTTTAAGTTTGTTTTTCACACTTTCACCCCTCGCAGTTCACTGTTTCGCGCATCCTGCTTTGCCTTTCGTATTTTTAACTCCTGTAACTTGACATTTGTTAAGTTTTGACAGTTCTTGATATCTTATGTCAGAGTCACGTACCAGGGGTACGAAATTGGGGTGTCTACAGAGCCCCTCAACGATGGAGTCTACGAGTAACCCAAGGCTTACCGAGTAGACGAACATCGTTGATAAACAATAAACTCTCCAATTTCGTTCATTTAAGAATGGGAGAATGCAATTGGTAGCAGTTATAATGCACAGTTTATCATGCTATCCAAACTCCATAACCTAGACATTTTTAGTCGGTTATAAAAGGTTATCGTAGTTTTTAAGCAGATATGAATTTAACGTGCTCTGATGGTCGGACCTACTAATGTAGGCTGCCTACGTATTCCCTATTAAAGGAAATCAGGCCAATCGTAGTTCAGGCCAAAAACCTAAACTACAACCAAGTGTGGATGTTATGTTCTTCGGGTCAAGCCCGATCGAGAACACAACAGGAAAAAGATTTTTGTGTTTTTCGAAAAAGCCGTATCCAACAGTCGAGAACGGCTGCCAAATACGGTATCAAGATTTGAATGTTTTTCGGGAACCACATTTCAACCGGTTAAGACCTTGTCATTGAAATATGTTAAGAAGAATTTTCAAAGTTGTGTCTGGCTGGTCGATGCCTTGTTTCCAAACATAACCGTAAAACTTTCAAATTTTAAAACCGTAAAACCGCACTCGACCGAGCAAAATCCCGTCGAAAGCACGACAAAGCAAACTTTCTTCAAGTATTTTCGAAAGTTGTGAAGTGGAAAACATTCTTTTTCCTTTCCTTTTTTCTCGCTCGCTCTGTTTTTTTAATAATATTCATCTTTTTTTGTATTTTTGAAATATTCCTCTTTTTTGTGTTTTTTCAATATTCCTATTTTTTTGTGTTTTTTCAATATTCCTCTTTTTTTTTTTGAAATCAAAACTCATTCTGAAAAAGAGTTTTTCTTTTATTTGAAAAACAAAGCAAACTTTCCTTAAGAGGAAATTATTCTTAATGATGGAATTTCCATTTCTATCGGGCAAAGACCGCCCATGCCATATGCCGAGAGTAGGGGTAGCCCTGTGTGTGCGATCGACGCACGGTAGCCCCAGGGCTAGTGGCAATTTTTCCGCCGCCTCTTCCTCAGACGCCCATTTTTCCGATGATGTTCTCGAGGGTTTTGTTGGATGCTTCAACGGCACCATTGGCTTGTGGCCGTAGGGGAGGATTTGTGTCTTTGGATCTTGAACTCGCTGCTGCACGGTTCACGCCCCTTCAAATGAGAGCCGTTGTCGGAGATGATCTCGAAAGGTACCCCATAGCGGTATATGATATTGGCCCGGATGAATTCGGACACCTTTCGGGCATTTAGGGTCTTGTAGGAAGAGGCTTCCACCCATTTTGTGAAGTAATCGATGGCTACCAGGACGTATTCATGGCTATTGGATCCCTTCGGGTGAATTTGGCCTATGACGTCGATACCCCATGTTGAGAAGGCCGTGGGTGGAGTTGTATAGACGGTGGGGCACATGCCGTAGATTGGCAAAGCGCTGACATTTGTTGCAATGTCGCACCCACGATACACCGCTTAGCGTGCTCCAATAGTACCCCTGTTGGATGACTTTCTTTGATAACATATGGCCGTTCATGTGGGGCCCACAGGTACCACAATGTAGTTGATCCATAATTTGCTCAGCTTTGGCCTGATTGACACATAAGAGGTTGAGGCCTTGGTAATGCCTCTTATACAGGCTGCCACCGCGGAGTACGAATTGGGAGGCCCATCTTCGTAGGGAGACTCTTCCCCTCATGTCTAAGCCAGGAGGATAAATATTTTTCTGGAGCAGATTTAAGATGTCAGCATACCAGGGCTCGTGATCTGCTTCAGGGGCTGCGTTGATTTTGAAACAGTATGCCGGAGTGACCTTCTTCCCGACTATAAATGGCTGAACTTTAGTTTCGGCAGAATTGGACTAGGACGCCAGAGTGGCCGTGGCATCACGAATTGATTCCTATCTCGCAGGTAATGGAACGAGATAGAACCAAATCGGGCAGCGACTGTTATTAACTTGGCATGATAGAGCTGCAGCCGAGGATCCTAAGTCTTCCATCTTCCTTCGACTTGATTTATGATTAGGGCCGAGTCTCCGTAGACTTCGAGATCTTTAGCTCCCCTTTTGAGAGCTTCTTCTAGGCTAGCAATACAAGCTTCATATTCCGCCGTATTATTTGAACATTCGAACTCCAACCTTATAGCAAGCGGAGTATGAGAGTCAGCCGGATCGATTAACAAGATTCCTATGCCAAAGCCTCTTTTGTTCGCGGCTTCGTCAAAGAACATTTGCCAACAGGTGTCCTGTTCAGTGATTTCCAGGACACCTTCATCCGGGAAACTGTGCTCGCTTGCATCTTCTGCCTTCAAAGGTAGATCGGCTAAGTGGTCTCGCGATGACGCCCCTTTGATAGACTTGAGTGTGACATAAGTTATGTCAAACTCATTAAGAAGAAAGGACCACTTGGCCGCCACTGGATAGTGATGGCTTCACCGAAGATGTATTTGATAGGTCCATCCCGGATATGAGCTTGATGGACCTTCCCTCGGAGATAGGTTTGAGCCTCCGAGTGGCCCGTGACTAGGCCTGCGCAGCTTTTTTCCAATAAATAATAATTTAGCTCGCTTCTTGTAGCTTCCTACTTATGAAATATATGGCATTTTCAATGTAGGAATCTTCTTTCTCTTAGGCGAGCATAGCCCCTACTGATGTGTCTGTGACGGTTAAGTATATGAGGAGAGGTTTATGTGTATGAGGTGGGGCTAGCACATGAGGATGGGTAAGATAGGTTTTTATTTTCTCGAAGGCTAGATGGCACTTTGTGTCCCAGACTTGGTCGGTATTCTTTTTTAGGAGTTTAAAGAGGGGCTCACATGTGGTGGTCACAATGAAACTACCGATGAAACGGCCGATGTATCGCAATCAACCGGCCTAGGAAGCCTTTGGCTTTGGTGGGAGTTTTTGGCTGTGGCATTTCTAGGATGGTGTAGACACCCCAATTTCGTACCCCTGGTATGTGACATGACATAAAATATCAAGACCTGTTAAAACATTAACAAATGTCAAGTTACTGTGGTCAAAAGTGCAAAAGAACAAAGCAGATGCGCAAAAGGACGAACCGCAGGGACCAAAGTGTACAAAAATGGGATCTTTGAAATTAGGCGCCACCACCATAGAAATTGGGCATGGCGCCCAATTCCCTTGTCTGCACCCAAATTTGTACTGCGCTGCGCCCAATTTTCCTCTTCATTTGCCGTAAAGTGCAATCCCTCCCGAACTGTGTACAAGCCGATCGATGCATGAAGAAGGAATTTTAATTCCCAGCGTGTCCTCAGCTCCTCCTATAAATACAGGCCCCCGGCTCCTCATTCAACACACCTTTTCTTCGATAAAAATTCTCCGCGTTGTCGTTACGCTGGAGAAATAGAGAGCGATGTGAGATAGTGAGCGATCACCTCAAAAAGTCTCGAAACCCTGCCAAACCTCTTCAAACACAAAACCAACGGTAGAAGTGAGCCTTAGCCCCCAGCCTAGGTATCCACCCTATTTCCCGGTCCAAAAATCGTGGAAAGAGCAGCTCGCTCGATTTAAATGGCCAAATCAGCCGTAAATAAGCCCTTATTCTCGCCTCGACGCCTACCTCAAGCCAACAAACAACCAAACACAAACATTTACTCGCCTAAATCCCGAGGCCAAAGTAACTTTCGGAAGCAGCCACTCTGCTTGAATCTTCACAACACACAACAACACACAACAACAAAAAAAGACTCCCTCTCCATGAAGGACAGAGCGAGCACACCCTAGGCTGTCAGTAAGTTTTATTTTAAAGCTTTCATTTGTAAAAGTATTATTTCCAATCCGCCCAATGTAGATATATAAGCGCTTGTCGCCCGGATTTAGTTAGGAAATAGTACTAAATGTAGTCATTATTATGGCCAAATATTTTCAAGTATATTTGTAATTATTTGTAAAAGAGACAGCTTGCAAGTCTCAGAATAATGTAGACAAATGGATGTATTTGTAGGCGCTAATGCTTTATTTATCCTGTTAAATAAATATAACAAAAAGCATACTTTAGCCAAAACCTGCTTTTGAGATCGAAAGGAGCGAGTTGGGTGCCTAGCACCTTCCCAACTCGTAACTTAGCCTCCGAACCCGTTTTCATTATCTCTCGGTTTTCTTTTTTGGTTTTGCTTTATTTATTTCCTTAAAATAAAGATGGCGACTCTAAAACATTTTGGATCCAAAGGGGCCTCGCAACATCTTTCCTTGCACTTTTTCCGTTTTCCCCTAAAAAGGGAGAATGAGAATGGAAAGGTGATGTATTCCTATGTCCTGGTATCCCCTAAACAAGGGATAACTTGACGTAGAAAACCCAAAGCACCCATAGTGATCCGAGATAGGCCATAAGGCTATTTTCATAAAATCCATAGTGGGGGCGCTGCAACATTCCTTCCTTGCACTTTCATGCTTTCCCTAAAAAGGGAGAATGAGAATAGAAGGGTGATGCATTCCTATATCCCGTATTCCCTAAAAAGGGATAACTTGACATAGAAAACCCAAAGCTCCCATATTGGATCAAAATCCACTAAAGGCAACCGAGGCGCATTCCAACGCGCTTATTCGACAAAGACTCCTCTCGCACTTTTGATTTCGCCCCTCCCTAAAAAAGGGAGGGTGGAACGAGAGCAAGTGGATGTCACCGCATCCGCACGCACACCTATCCAAGGCGCGCTGGGCGCGGGAGCACTAATTCCTGAACCCACAAAGTGGCGACTCTGGGAGATCGCTTTTATTTTAATAAATAAAAATGGAGGGCTAGACTCGTAACTAAAAACTTTTTTTTCTTTTGTTTCCGCTAAAGTATGCTTGTTATATTAATTTAAACACTTGAATATTATGCTCTTTTAACATTCGTGTCTATATTTGTGGATATGATCCTCCATCTTGCGCTAGCTTTCATTTCAAACAGCATTACGATATACTTGAAAATATTCGTATTTTTTCAAAAAAAATTTGCAAAAAAAAAAAAAAAAATATATATATATATACATATATATATATACACACATATATATATATATATATATATATATATACACATATATATATATATATACATATATATATATATATATATATATACACATATATATATATATATATATATATATATATATACATATATATATATATATATATTAATATATATATATATACATATATTTATATATTTTTATATATATGCAATATTTTATTGCATAATTTAGACAACAAAAAAGACTTATTTTTATCTATTTATTTTCATTCCGTAAATATATATATATATGCATTCATTCTGTCATTTTATTTTGGGGATTATGACTCATTTGTAATAAATAGAAATAGATAGATTCCCCAATTTTCTTTCTATTTCTTGATGATATACTTGTTGCTCAAGGCCAAACTAAAAAGCCGAGAAAGTCCATATATAACAGCAAGACATACCATATCTGTTTTATTTTCTGCTTTTATATCTAATTTTTTTTTTGCTTTTTAGATACTGCACACACGTGCACATGCATATAAATATATTCGAATCGCATCCTACACCATGGCCACCTACCCCCGCATAAGCCAACGTTAGATTGCATAGATTCTTAGGACACTTCAAAGACCGACCGTTTTTGCATTTTAAATTGGGTCACCAAATAAAAAAAAAAAATGTGCAAGTCAAAAAAAAATGTGCAAGTCAAAAAAAAAATGTGCGCAAGTCAAAAAAATGCGCAACTCAAAAAACACTGGGCCGATGATTATTTTCAAATGCTCGACCTAGATCATTTCGAATGGTGGATCCTCGAAAGAGTATAGCCCTTCGCCTGGGATCACCCGATCTCGGGAGTCGAAAGCGTGTGGAATACGTTGGTCCTATACTGAGAAAGAATCCACTGCTCCAGAAAATCCCGAGACTGCCAAAATTAAACAGTGCTTATCCGATCAATTTGTAGGATAATAAATAATAAAATATACTAATAAAGGCACGCCACTCCAAGCCCGTAAAGCCTTCACCAAATTCTTTCCGATACCTCAAAACCATTTTCCTCGTAAACCCGCCCGAATTTGGAAAGGCAGACAAGATCGCCGATTGATACGGAAACAAGTGCGTAAATTAGAAGTAGGGTATTCGAAACAGACGATAGAGGCGTAAATGTCAGAGGGTACGTATCCGCATAAAGATGGCAAGAAAGTGAACCGTCCGCTATGGGTACAGACATAGGCTCCGGATACGCCCGATTCTAACAAAGAATGGCTAGACCAAAATTTGGGTGCAACAATTGATCGATAATGAGCCAAATGACTAATTTGGTACAAAGCTTGAAATCTAGTGGTGAGGTAATCTCTTCCCATGCAGTCCCCCAAGAAGCATCAACCTCATATATGCCTCCAAATCCAAACCCTCAGCCAAACACTAACCCACCAAACACTACCGTCACCCCAAATCCTAACCCTCCACCAACTCCCTACTACTCAAATGTCAATCCTTACCCATCCTACCCTCCATATCCTATCCCAAACACCAATATTCCCCAGAATCCAAATGACATCCCTTTTCCCATTATCAACCCACTCCAAAACAACCAACATATGGATCCCCAAAGTTATAACCCCACAGCCAAGTTACTACGCATTTACCTTCCGATGACCCCGGCCTCCCAAATTTAAACCATCCAAAATCCACCACTATTAACCGCCCAAACCCATATCCACCATAATCCATACCCAAATTCAAAATCCATACCCAAATTAAAAACCGCCCACACCGCCCAAAAACATATCCAACTCAAAACACATATCCAGCACAAAATCCTTACCCAGCTCAAAATCCATATCCAACCCAAAATCCACGGAAGATAAAGACCGATTCTGTTAGCTTGAATTGCGTGCAATGCTCGTGACTTCTTTCCCTTGTTGATCGCTTATTTGATTTCTCGAGAGAGTCTAGATGTGTATGAGAGATCACATTAAGACCAAAATACTTTTAAGAGATGTCATTTAGTTGTTAACTTGCTAAAGTCACAAGTCGAACTCTGATGAGCATCGAAATGCGACGCGATTGAGAGTTTACTCGGGTTTTTGTGTTCCTGACCTCGATTTGGTCCTAGATCTTTACATGATGATTAAATAACATGTTTAGATGTGTTAGACTTCTAGATGGATGCATATATGTAAGTATTAGATATCATTCATAATATCCTTAACATGATTTAAATCTTGTTTGAATGCTTGTCTAATCGACTCGCTTGATTGCTACTTTACTTGTCGCTTCTCTTCTTTGTACGACTTTTTTGGTTGGTATTATTTTGACCCTAGATGACTAGGGGACCTTGGGGAATTAACTTAGAATTATTTTTGAGTGGTCGTGTAAATGTTTACACACGCTCGAGTTTGATTTTTCGAAATTCGCGTATTTCTGAAGGCCACGATAGGTCTGTAGTATTTTGGCCATAACTTTGTGTACGAAACTCGGAATTCGGATCCGTTTGATGTGTTAGAAACTAGACTCATAGAGATTTCTAAACATACCTTTTGTGTAATTTTAGGAGGTGTATTTCGGTACAGGAACATTTTGTAAAATGACCCAAATTCTGGTCTACTATAGTTGACCACTCATTGTGTGTTAGACTTTCTATTTGGCCAACCTAACCCTACCCAAACCGAACCTAACCCACCCTAAACTACCCTAGTTCGTCCTATCTATCGTCCTCTGCATGCTTGACAAGTTTTGGGAGCTTTGAGTGCATGCAAGACACTTGGCAAAGAAAGAACACAAACATGCACAAACATGCATTGGACACTTCCTCCCACCCCACTTCAGCCATAGAGTGGCCATTACCTCCACTAAACCCATCTTATTCAGCCATCTTCTCCAAAAAATGTGGCTGATCATATCTCTAAGGTTAGAGAGGTTTTCTTGAAGGTTCATAGGTGATCAACAATGGTGGCCAAAGCTTGAGGAGGCCATTTCCAAAACCGAACCATAGAAGAGGAGAGGAGGGCAAGGAGATCACATACCCACCTTTGCATGGAAGTTTTGTACATCTTGTAGGGCTTATTTAAGGTGAGTTACAACATCTCTTTCTATTTATTTTAGCTTCATTGACCCTAGGGAAAACAATCTTGCTATATGAGGTCAATGAGAGCACATAGGACTTTGTAGAGATGCCATGTACTAGTATATGCTATATGATGAATTTTCGGTTGTATGAACAGATTATAAACCATGTTTATAATGTTATTTAGGTGTAATAATGTATGATAAACCATTCCATCTTGTTGTTTAAGTGTTGGGAGCATGTTTGATGGAATAGTTAGGCTTGTAGAGATGCCATGTTCTCGTATATGCTAAATGATGCATTTTAGGTTGTATAAATAGATTATGATCAGATTGTAAATCATGATTTTGATGTTATTTAGGTGTGATAATGTATGATAAATCATTCCATCTTGTTGTTTAAGCATTGGGAGCATGTTTGATGAAATAGTTAGGCTTGTAGAGATGCTATGTTCTCGTATATGCTAAATGTTACATTTTTGGTTGTATGATCAGATTATAAACAGATTATAAACCATGTTTATGATGTTATTTATGTGTGATAATGTATGATAAATCATTCCATCTTGTTGTTTAAGCATTGGGAGCATGTTTGATGAAATAGTTAGGCTTGTAGAGATGCTATGTTCTCGTATATGCTAAATGTTGCATTTTCGGTTGTATGAACAGATTATAAACACTTATTATGATGTCATTTATATGTCGTAATGTATGATAAATCATTCTACCTTGTTGTTTAAGTGTTGGGAGCATGTTTGATGAAATGGTTAGGCTTGTAGAGATGCTATGTTCTCTATATAAATGTTGCATTTTTTGGTTGTATGATCAGATTATGAACAGATTATAAACCATGTTTATGATGTTATTTATGTGTGGTAATGTATGATAAGTCACCCTATCTTGTTGTTTAAGTGTTGGGAGCATATTTGATGAAATGGTTAGGCTTGTAGAGATGTCATGTTTCACTATATGCTAGATGATGAAATTTTGGTTGGATGAACATGTTGTAAAGTATGATTATGATGATATTCATGTGTAGAGATAGATGATGAATTATTCAATCTTGTTTGTTTAAGTGTTGGGAGCATATTTGATGAAATGGTTAGACTCATATTTGAGGAAATAGAAAGAATGAATATATATGCCTTGTTTGTGACTTCTATTCTATGTTGACTAGTTAATTGTTTGTTTAAGTGTTGGGAACATGTTTGATGACTTGTGAATAAATATATATGCCTAACTTGTGACTTTGATTCTATGTTGCATACTTAAATATTTGATTTGGGGTCTTATGGGTTTATGATGATATTAGTAACC
>CM028379.1:33254466-33303448 GCA_013146195.2 Codonopsis lanceolata
AGAAAAGGTAAAGTTTCGCAAAATTAAAGTAAATTCGAGAGGGATCTGGTAGCGTAGGATCATTGCATTAACTCTCATCGATTACAGCTAGCATTACCACACCTAAACTCGAGGATGAAAATTTTGAAATATATATATATATATATATATATATATATATACTTTTCTATATATATATATATATATATATATATAATAGAAAATTGGATGATAATGATGACTCTTTTGATAGGAACCACAAGGTCCCTTACTATTATAGGATGTATACGGTCATGTCAACAACTCAGAAAATAAGAAAAAATTAAAAGCAGTAAAATAGGGTGAAAATTTAGATGGTCATCGTATAAAGAAATTTTCTTCACCCTAAAAACATAGCCACTCCATTCCTCATTAGGCTAGGACACGCTAGGGACTTTAAGCTTAAAATCGCCCCCCAAACTTAATTTCTATTTTGTCCTCAAAATCGAGGAATATATGAGTGGATTGATGGGGTAGGAGAAATATAAAAGGGCGTAGCGAGATCCACCTAACGAAGAGGATGGAACTTGGGCCTCGACTCACGGTGAGTCGGGCGGAAATAACGAATGAGGATGTTACTCGGGGATCGTGCCGGGGAGGCGACCCATAATAGGCGGAGACATTTTGTCCCAGGTGTTAAACCAACCAAAAGCCGCTCTTGGTCGATTTGTGCCAACGTTGAGTTGCCATTTGGCTTCTAGGGCAACCTCTTCTAGCTATTGGAGATCCCAGCGGGCGGGTCCTCCTCCTCCTCTTCGGGTTCCTCCCTTGAGGAACCCTCACTCTCACTGCTTGGTGGTTCTCAAACAAAAAATGGCCCTAATGGCGGATTAGCCTTGCCTCTCCGCGTGCGGGCCATCTCACGCTGTCCTCCTACTCGGTGATCAAATGCGGGCAGAGCGAACTCGTTCGTACCTCTAATAAGGGTCTTGATTTGGCCGTTGATCCAACGACCAACATCAAGAACCCACCGAACATAATGGTGTAGGTCAAGACGACCTCTCCCCAGTCACCGTATGTTGGTGGCGGAGGGCATGAGACGCCCGCAAAAACATATTTGAACACGAGCTTGGCCGTGTTCGAGAAGAAAGACTCCTCCATGGTGCGTGGACCAAAGGGTGGATTACGGTTGTAGGTCCACACCACACCGAGGGAGGCGATGGTCGCGTTGACCACCTCGATAGTGATAGCGGGGGGTTGGAGGTGTGTGCTAAAATCATCGGCACCCACCGCAAAGTTGGAGGTGCCGAAATAGTTGTAAATGCTTTGGGACGAAAAGTCTACTAATGTGCCCCTAACACTAACGGTGTCTAGTACACCCCCATCAATGCCAATGCTGCCATTGGCATAGAATTCTCGGACAATGGGCACTGGTGCCTTGCGGAGAATCTATCAAAAGCCCCCACCTACCAGCCTGAAATGGAGGGAGGCCATTCTTCGACCTTGACTCCTCTCGGGCACCAAGGACTTGGAGTTTGGCGGTATATCGTTCGAGAGGCCTCGTAGGATACAAATCGGGTGATGTCAAAATTTTGTTCTTCTTCCTCTGGCGGGGCCGGAGGACGAGAACACGTATTTCTACACTTACGGAACATTTTGTTTGAATTAAAAATTAAAAACTAAAGTTTTAACAATTAAAATATGTTTTTTAAAATTTTAAAATTAAAAATTAATTCTAAGCATGCAAAATTTTTACCTACGTTAAAATCATCTAACACCCTAGCATGCAAATATTTTACGTAAAAATTTAAAAAGAGGGGTTAGGATTACTTGTTTGCAGGCTTTAAATGGAGAGTGTAGTTTGAATGTTGAGCTTGATCGGCAACAATGGTGTTCTTCTTTCTTCAAAAGCTTCAACCTTGATGGGGTAATGGTGGATGGGAGGTAGGAGATGAAGAATGATGAAGGAGGAGAGAGTATCTTGAGTAAGTGCCGAATTTGAGCCGATCCGCCGAATTTGAAGAGGTTGGCTATTGGCTGGCCGCTGGCTGCTTGAGGAAGGGAGAGAATTTTCTCGGTGATTTCGAATGAAAACCCGACATGTCTTTATATAAGGGGACCTTGCGGTCCGCAAGGAGTGCCGCCACACTTGTCGCAAGGTCGGCAAATAAACCGATTCTTCTTCGGTGATTCCCCATGATCGACAAGACGCGTAACTACATTTTACATTTACTTATGAGCACCTTGGGTCGGGTCGCAGGTCTCCAACACCTAAATCCCCGCAAGGTGGGCGATTTCATCCCACTTGATTTTCTTTCTTCCTTTTCGGCTTTGCGCTTTAGCCCTTTTTCCGTTAATTCCATTATGTTTTGTATCTTTCCCCGATGTAAAAACTTAACAAAGACTCTAAACTAAAAATATTAGTAACATATAAATACAACACTAAGATGCTTTCCTCCCCCAAACTTGAATTTTGGCTTATTTAATTAAATGTTAAATGTCCAAAACTTAAATTTAACTGAGAGAATAACATATTTAAACTAACTACAAAAGCAAATTAACTTTCAAAATAGTGGGTTGCCTCCCACTTAGCGCCTTTGTTTAACGCCTTTGGCTCGACCAAACCGCAAGCCTAATCTCTGGTGGTTCATTGTCACCAAACGATTAACTCAATTGTTGCTCAACCGACATCTAAGTATGGCTTCTCGGTGTCCATTAACTTTAAAAACTTCATTATTTTTAGGATTTGAATATCATCAAATTCCATGAGGGTAGATTCGACGATTAGAAAGGGACTGCACCATTTAGATTTCAATTTTCCTGGAATAGCCTTAGTCTAGAATTAAAAGTAACACTTTCATCCCCTCGGATGAAACATTTTATTGCTAACCCCATGTCATGATATTTCTTGGTCTTTTCTTTATATGTTTTGCATTCTCATATGAATTCAACCTATGTTCTTCTAACTCATTTAACTGAAACAATCTTTCTTCTCCGACCAAAGTTAAATCTAAATTTATTTTGGACGACCCAATAGGCTTTATGCTCAATTTCAACTTTAACTGGTAAATGGCAAGCTTTGCCATATACCATTCTATATGGACTCATACCTATGGGGTCTTAAAAGCCTTATGCCCATAAAGCATCCTTAAGTTTAGATTCCCAATCTTTACGATTAGGCCTAATGCTTTTTTTCTAATACCGCTTTTTATTTGCCTACTATAACTTCTACTAGGCCGGATGTTTGAGGATGATAAGGTGTAGCTAACTTGTGAGTTACACCATGTTTTATAAGAAGATTATTCAACAATTTATTGGTAAAATGAGTTCCTTGGTCACTTATTATGGCCTTAGGTACTCCATATCTAGCAAACAAATCTTCTACGAATTTAACCACTGTTTTTCCATCATTAGTCTTGGTTGCTACTGCTTCAATCCATTTAGATACGTAATCAACTGCTACTAAAATATACTCACAATTATTTGACACTGGAAAAGGACCCATGAAATCAATACCCCAAACATCAAAGATTTCAACAACCAAATTAATATGCAAGGGCATTTCATTTCTCTTTCCTATTCCACCTATTCTTTGACACTTATCACATGTTCTATAAAACAATTCACAATCTCTAAAAACAGAGGGCCAAGATAAACCGATTGCAAAAATTTTTCTAGCGCTTTTGTTTCCACTAAAATGACCTCCACAAGAATATCCATGAAATTCCCATACCATACCTTGTTGGTCTTTTTTCCGAATACATCTTCTTATTAAAGAATCGAACAAATTTTGTATAAATGTGGTGCCTCCCAAAATAATTTTTCATTTCCGCCTAAAAATTTCTTCTTTTCATAATGATCAAAATCCGGATTAATGATATCAGACACATAGTAGTTGACAAAATCAGCATACCAAGGGTCTGAATCTTTAATGGCTAAAAGTTGCTCATCAGGAAAGTTGTCATTTATGGGAACAGGATCATCAAGAAATTGACGTTCAAGTAAGGGTGAAAATTCCAATCTGGACAAATGGTCGGCTACGACATTCTCGGTTCCCTTTTTATCTTTGATAGTAATGTCAAATTCTTGTAACAATAACATCCATCTAATTAATCTTGGTTTAACATCTTTCTTACTTAACAGATATTTTAATGCAGAATGATCAGAAAATATTATCACCTTTTATCCTAACAGATATGATCTAAATTTTTCTAAAGCATATACTACTTGATATGATTCTGACCACCAACCAAGAACCAAGATTGTCACAAGCAAGGGAGAGACATTGGAAGCTTGGAGATCAAGGTTCGAGGGTTCAAAAGTGCAAGGTTCGAGGCTCAAGAGTTCCCGTAAGGTTGGCCTACGACCTAGGAGGCACAAGGATCAACTTGGGAGCACAAAATGGACCAAAATGATGTCCTTATGGTTCCTAAACCCTAAGGGATTGTTTTCCTATGTTAAATTAGGGTTAGGGGAAGATTCTAGGCACTTTACAAAGTGAGCCTAGTAGAAAAACGGGATTTGTAGATTTTCCTTATTTTGGAGGATTTATGTTTCCTAAATAGATTAGGTAACTTTCCTAATTGTTTCCTACATAGATTAGGTAAGTTGAGTAGTTTCCTAAGTAGATTTTAGGTAGTTTTCTAAGTTGATTCTACTTAGACTTTTCGTTTTACTTTTAGGTTTAAGATTCACAACCCATATAAATAAGGGTTGTGGCTTATTGTTTTGTAGACAACTTTTTGATTATTGATTAATATAGTTTTTGAGTGTTTTTCAAAACCTCCTTGTTCTTCATAGAACTTGTGATTATTTGGTGAGAGGCTAAGTAATCGAAACCCGAACTTATCAATAGGATATCCATCCCTATTGTGGCGTTCTTCATTATACCAAGGTTCGTGTTCGTCTCGTAATTGGATCGCGGAGTACCACGTTCAATAACGGATCGTAGCATTGGGTCAAGGTGTCACAATCCATCAATTCATTAACGTTCTTCGCTTGCCGTGCTGCGTGCTCTTTGATTCCTCCATCGCGAGTACGCGTCTTGGAATCATATCATTTGGTATCAGAGCAAAGGTTCGTTTCCACAATCTATCTTAATTTAGATTGTTCTTATTTTGAATTATCAATTTGTTTCTCTTCTTCCTTCGAATTAGGGTCTTCAATCCTAATTTGTTCTTTTCGATTTCTTTATTTTTGTTATTTCAAGCCCTAATCTTCTAGGGTTATAAATCCAAAAAAAAAAAAAAAAGTTACTGTTCAGGGCACTGTTCACCGGATTTACTGTTCGCGGGTTACTGTTCACCGGAATTTCTGTTCATCCGGTTAATGTGCACCTGAGTTACTGTTCACCGGAGTTACTGTTCATTCCAGGAAAAAAAAAATTTCTGCTGCTTTAATTAATTTCGGGCAGCCCTATTTAGTTACAAAAAAAAAAGAGTATTCGGACAAAAAAAAAAGAAAACAGGTCCGAAAATAAAAAAAATACAGAAAATTCAGATTTAAAAAAAAATAGAAATCTGAAAAAAAAAAAAAAGCAAAATTTCTAGTTGCCAAAAGAAAAAGAAATTGTTATTGCTTGAAGTTGGAATTTGCTAGTTGTGCGAAATCGAGAAACTTGAAATATTGTCATCGTCTAGGTTCGAGAATTAATATCGAATCTTCTTTTACAAAATAATCGTTGAGCTAATCATCCTTGAAATTCCACTCTTAATTTTCTTTTTTCTACACGTGATTCTTATTGATTAAGTTTCTTGGTTTTGCTTGCTTTGTTAATCACTATTTAATTGCTTAGTTCTTTTAGAACTTGGAGGAATTGAAAGTGAGGGAGAGTAGGTAAACACGAGAGGAGTGACATTAATTGAGCGATACACGTAAGGGAGTGGGTGAGGTGATTTTGCTAATAAAATTTCTTGCAGGTACACACCATGTTTAAATCAAGTGAGAATAATGTTCCTACCTTTGATATGAGACTTTACATGGACGGTTTGGTGAGAGATTTGCATAACACCATGAGGGAGCAAAAGGATGATCTAATGGAAGAGATTGGGAAAATTCGTAGTGAACGAAAGAAAAAAACAAGAGAGGGAGGTAATGAACCTAATGAAGTGCGAAGACGTAGAATCGATGAAAAAATTAATTTTGAGAAATATTGGGAGGATCTTCGGTTGGAAATTAAGAACTCAAAACTAAAAGAAGTGGAGGTAAATAAGGGTGACAAAAATTCTTCTAAACCTTTACCAATAGGTGATGAGAGACAAAATAATATGGTAGTTAGGAGGATGTTAGAATTGAGAGTTCCAAGTGTTGAAGAGATTGAAAAGGAGAAAATTTTCTTTACTAAGTGCAAAGTGCAAGAGCGAATTTGTGGGGTGATCATTGATGGAAATAGTTGTACTAATGTTGCTAGTGTGACCATGGTTGAGAAATTAGGGTTACCTACAACCAAGCATCCTAAACCCTACAAGTTGCAATGCTTGAATGGAGGAGGTATGTTGAGGGTGAACAAACAGGTTCTTGTGAAGTTCAAGATTAGAAAATATGAAGATGAGGTGATGTGTGATGTGGTGCCAATACGACAAACTCATTTATTGCTAGGGCGACCTTGGCAAGTTGAGAGGAGTGTTAATTATGATGGCAACACAAAAAGACATTCATTTGTACACAATCAAATAACCATTAAGCTTGTACCATTGACTCCAACACAAGCTTATGATAATTTTATGATGATAAGCTCAATAGCTAGTGAAGAGAGAAAGGCTAGTAAGGAAAAGAAAATAGAGAAGCCTTTAAAAAAAGAGAGCTTGAGAGAAAATAAAGAGAGTTTGGCTAGAGAGCAAAGTGAGGAGAGTGAGATAGCCAAGAAAAAGGAGAGCTCAAGTGAAAATAATGAGAGTTTGGCTAGAGATAAAAGTGAGTTTTGTGAGATAGCCAAGAAAAATGAGAGCTTGAGTGAAAACAAGAGTGAGAGGCCGGTTTTAGAGACTAGTGAAAGATGTGAGATAACCGGGCAAAAGGAGAGGAAAATTAGTGTGTGCTCTCAAAAGAAAGAGTGTGAGAAAGAGAAAGAGAAAGAAAGTGAGGCAAATTTTGATACTTATCAAGTTAATGTTGTATTGTCAAAATCTATTGTTTCTTTTTCACAAACTTTTCAAGAGGCACCACCAAAAGAAATTGTGAGATTGAAGATGGAATACCAACAAGGTAAGGAAATTGTTGTAGATCCTACATTTTATCAAAGGTATGATCTTAATCTTTCTTGGAAGAATAAGTTGTGTGGCGAATTGTTACATGTCAAGCACCATGACATTGATAATAAGCTCAATAGAGTTGTTGTTGAGTTTGGACAATTGACTAGATTTGTTGACACTTGTGTCATGGGTAAAATTGTTAAGTCGCCTAAATTATTACATGTTAAGCACCAAGGATTTGATAAGAAATTCAGAATTGTTAAAAGTGCTACTTGTGATAATTTGATTAGTCTTGTGTATTCCTTATTCATGAGAAGAATTGTTTGTTTAGTTGACATGCCAATGAAGTTCCAATTGCAAAGTTTAGTTAGTCACCATGGTCTAAGTGATTGGATGAAATATGGTGAATATATTGGTGATGACTTAAATTTGACATTGCATAAACCTAATCATTCGTATGTGGATCCATTCATGGATGTTACATTGGTTGTTAATATTGTAGGATTGAATTGTGCATTGCATGTTGGAAAGAAAATTCTGAATTTTGCATTGGGGATTTCTAAGTTTCACCAAGATGTGAGTTCGAAACTTGTGATTATGCATGATGTTTCTATGATGAATTATTTTGTTGCATGTCATAAGATTGTTGAAGTTTCCCATGATGCGCTGATGTTTCATAAGATTTATGGATTGCATGATATACATAAAGCTTTATCTTCTTTGTTATATGCAATTCTTTATAAGCATGCAAATACTTGGGAAGGTTGTGAACATTGTGTTGAGGGTGTCCATGAGAAAGCATTGTTGTATGATAGTTTAATGCATGAGAGCATATATTTTGATAGAATTGTGTGGCATCAGGAATACTTATCATTGAGATCATTGTTTCATGATGATATTGATATCTTTATGTTACATAATACTTTAGTGTTGCTCATCATTGTAACAAGGGGCGCCTATGTTAGATTGATATTTGACCCCGGAGATAGGGTGTGGATGTATTTGAATGTGGATCGAAATTCCAATTGGAGGGGCTTTGAGTTGCATATTCGAAAAGATGAGTCCTTTCATAATATTAAGCAAATTTCGTGTGGTGGTAAATTGATACATAACCAATTATGTGCTAACAATGTTGTTCTTGTTGTAGTACATCGTTTTGTTGTGTTTATTCTACAGCTAAAGATGAAAATCTTGATGGAGTACCAAAGTGTACCGATGGAAAGACAAGCTAGAATGGTCTTTGATCCCGGTGATTGGAGATACATGAACTTGCATGGAACGGCTTGCAAACATGGAGAGTTTCAGCAAATCGACGACATGAAATCATATGGTAAGCATAATTTTAGAGACTATATCTTGGTTGCTAAATCGTGTCTATGTGATGTAGGTCTTGATTTGAGGACAAATCCTTTTCAAGAGAGAGGGAATGATATGATTCTGACCACCAACCAAGAACCAAGATTGTCACAAGCAAGGGAGAGACATTGGAAGCTTGGAGATCAAGGTTCGAGGGTTCAAAAGTGCAAGGTTCGAGGCTCAAGAGTTCCCGTAAGGTTGGCCTACGACCTAGGAGGCACAAGGATCAACTTGGGAGCACAAAATGGACCAAAATGATGTCCTTATGGTTCTTAAACCCTAAGGGATTGTTTTCATATGTTAAATTAGGGTTAGGGGAAGATTCTAGGCACTTTACAAAGTGAGCCTAGTAGAAAAACGGGATTTGTAGATTTTCCTTATTTTGGAGGATTTATGTTTCCTAAATAGATTAGGTAACTTTCCTAATTGTTTCCTACATAGATTAGGTAAGTTGAGTAGTTTCCTAAGTAGATTTTAGGTAGTTTCCTAAGTTGATTCTACTTAGACTTTTCCTTTTACTTTTAGGTTTAGGATTCACAACCCATATAAATAAGGGTTGTGGCTTATTGTTTTGTAGACAACTTTTGATTATTGATTAATATAGTTTTTGAGTGTTTTTCAAAACCTCCTTGTTCTTCATTGAACTTGTGATTATTTGGTGAGAGGCTAAGTAATCGAAACCCGAACTTATCAATAGGATATTCATCCCTATTGTGGCGTTCTTCATTATACCAAGGTTCGTGTTCGTCTCGTAATTGGATCGCGGAGTACCACGTTCAATAACGGATCGTAGCATTGGGTCAAGGTGTCACAATCCATCAATTCATTAACGTTCTTCGCTTGCCGTATGCGTGCTCTTTGATTCCTCCATCGCGAGTACGCGTCTAGGAATCATATCACTACTGCTAAAAACTCTTTTTCAGTAGTTGTGTAATTCAATTGTGCATCATTTAGAGTTCTACTAGCATAATGGATCACATGAGGCTTTCTATCTACCCTTTGTCCTAACACGGCTCCAATTGCAAAATCTGATACATCACACATGATTTCAAAAGGGAGTGACCAATCAGGGCCGGATAAAATAGGGGCGGTAGTTAATTTTTCTTTCAATAAATTAAAAGCTTCTAAACATTCTTGATCAAAAATAAATTATGTATCTTTTGCTAGCAAATTACATAGAGGTTTACAGAATTTGGAAAAATATTTTATAAATCTTCGGTAAAAACCAGCATGCCCTAGAAAACTTCTAACACCTTTAACTGAAGTGGGAGGGGGTAGTTGTGAAATAACTTCAATTTTAGCTTTATCAACTTCAATGCCTTTATTTGAAACAACATGCCCTAAGACAATTCCATGTTTTACCATGAAGTGACTTTTCTCCCAACTTAAAGTTAAATTAGTTTCAGAGCATCTTTTTAGGACTGATGTAAGGTTTTCTAAACAATGATCAAAAGAATTTCCAAAAACTGAAAAGTCATCCATGAAAACTTCAACGCATCTTTCAACTAAGTCTGAAAATATAGAAATCATGCATCTTTGAAAAGTAGTTGGTGCATTGCACAACCCAAAAGACATTCTCCTAAAAGCAAAAGTACCAAAGGGACATGTAAAAGTTGTTTTCTCTTGGTCTTCGGGTGCAACCGGGATCTGATTATAACCAGAAAAACCATCAAGAAAGCAATAATATTCATGGCCGGCTAGTCTTTCAAGGATTTGATCAATAAATGGCAAAGGAAAGTGATCTTTCCCGGTTGCCACATTTCATTTCCGCAAATCAATGCACATTCTATAACCAGTTATCGTTCTTGTAGGGACTAATTCGTCTTTCTCATTTTTAACAACAGTAATTCCTGACTTTTTAGGAACTACTTGGACAGGACTAACCCATTTACTATCTGATATAGGGTAAATTATACCCGCATCTAAGAGCTTAAGAACTTCTTTTCTTACGGCTTCTTCCATGTGTGGGTTAAGTCTTCTTTGCCTTTCTCTTGAAGGTTTACTACCTTCTTCTAGATGTATTTTATGCATGCACATAGAGGGACTAATGCCTTTTAAATCAGCTAGGGACCATCCTAAAGCTTCTATATGTGTCCATAAAACTTTTAACAAACTAGCTTCTTGCTCTTCCGTTAAGTCGGTTGCTATAATAACAGGCAAAGTGTTACCTTCCCCTAAAAATGCATATTTTAAATGGGGTGGTAATGGCTTTAATTCTTCAACCTTAGGAGAATTAATGGATGGCATAAATTCAGAATTTTCTGCTTTAATTGTTTCTTTTATTTTAGCCTCCTCATTCTCTACTTTATTATCTTTAATTTCTTCCTCAATATTCTCTATCTCAATTTCTTCAAAGAGAGATTTCAGAATCTCTACTTCATCTTCCTTGATTTCATTAATTTCTTCTTCTACTTTTTCAAACTTATCAGAATTATTTTCGGATTCTTTCTTTATTTCTTCTTTATCCTTCTTTTTACTAGCTTCTAACTTTTCCCTCTCTTGTCTTTCTTCTTCTTCTATTTCTCTTTCAATCTCATCAATGTCAATTTTTATGGGAGGGATAGGACTATCATCATAAACTATAAATCTATCTCTCTCATATTCTTCCTCTTCTTCAAAAGTTTCAGTCGATAACTTTTCAATTTCATCTATTGAAAAATAGGCACTTATGTCACTAGGTCTATTCATAGCATCAAAAACAGAGATTTCAACAGTTTCACCTAGGGCTGACATTGTGAGTTTACCATTCTTCACATTAATCATTGTATTGGCAGTAGCCATAAAAGGTCTGCCTAACAATATGGGAACTTCATTATTAGTGCATATCTTCCTTTCCATCTCTAGAATCACAAAGTCAACTGGAATGATTAGTTTATCTACCTGAACTAGGATGTCTTCCACTATACCCAAGGGATATTTAACTGAACGATCAGCTAATTGTAATTGCATAGTAGTGGGTTTTAATTCTCCTAACCTTGACTCTTTATAGACCGCAAAAGGCATCAAATTAATACTTGCTCCTAAATCTAGCATTGCTTTCATCTTTTTAGAGCTTCCCAAGGAAACTTGGATATTAAAGCTACCAGGGTCTTTCAACTTAGGGGGTAATTCGGGTTGTAAGACAGAACTTACGTTTTCAGAAACAATAATTTTTTCATTGTTTTCAAACTTGTGCTTCTTAGAGTGAAGATCTTTGAAAAACTTTGCATAAGCTGGAATATTTTTAATAACATTAAGCAAAGGAAGATTAACATTCACTTTGGATAACATATTATAAATTTCCGTAAATTGTTTGTCCATTCGGTTTTTCATAAGTCTTCGAGGAAACGGAATTGAAGGAACATAAGGTGGTGGAGCCACATAAGGTTCATCTTCTTTTTGATCTACTTCTTTTTCTTGTTATATTAAATTATCTTTATTTTGAACCTCTTTTTCTTGTTCCTTATTTGGAACTTCTACTTCTACTTCTTCTTGTACTTCTTGATTACTTGACTCATTATTCTCTTTATTACTATCATTATCTTTTTCGATTTCTTTTTCAATTTCCTTTTCAGAATTTTCTACTGTAGCAGGCACTTTAGAAGAAGGATCAGGATCACTTACCTCTTCACCTATTACCTTACCGCTTCGCAAGACGGTGATTGACTTGGCTTGCTCGGTTTGACTAGGGAACTTCCCTTCTTCTCTTTTATCTACTTCAGAATTTGCAATGTGCTTCTTTAGATTTTCAATCTCTTCAAGCATGTATTTCATCAATGCTGCTTGACCTTTACTCGCTACATCTTGTTTGGGAACTTCTTCAATTCTCAACTGGTTTTGATTTGGCAACTGTGGAGGTTGTGGTGGTTGAGGTTGGAATTGTTGAGGTTGAAAAGGCTTATTTCCTCCCCAAGAAAAGTTAGGATGATTCCTCCAACCAGGATTATATGTGTTTGAGTAGGGATCATTCCTAGGCCTTTGAGGGTACATATTCATAGCATTAGCCTGTTCAGAATACATAGCACTTGATGGACAAAAATTAGTAGCATGAGAATATAATCCACATAACGCACATGCTTCTTGAATTTGCCAATTTTCAAATTGAGCTTGTGTATTTGAATTATCTTGCAATTGATATAGGCTTCTATTTTTACCTCTAGCACTTTTCTGTTGGGAATTAATGCTTAACATCTCAAATAATTCTTCTAGTGCTTCTGGTGTCATTCTATTAATAGAACCACCAGCTGCACTATCAACCATAGTTTGTAAGCCTGGCGAAAGACCATGATAAAATTGAAGCACTAACACATGTTGAGCCAAATTATGATGAGGACACATAATGAGCAGATTTTTAAATCTATCCCATGACTCATGGAATGTTTCACCTGGTTCATTTTGGAATGACATGATTTGTTTTCTATATTCAGTAAGAGATGCATGCTTGTAAAATTTACTCATAAACAAATCATATAATTGAGCCCAAGTATAAACACTATTAGGTGTTAAGTTCATAAACCATCTCTTTGCCAATTCTTTTAATGCACTGGGAAAATATTTCATTTTAATTTGATCTTCAGTTAACCCTCCTAAAGGAAAAGTACTCATCATGTATTCATATTCTCTTAAGAAACTGACAGGATCTTCATGAGGCATCCCATGAAAAGATGGTATGACATTAAAATAATGACCTTTTAACTCAAAATTCCTTACAGCATCTGGCAAGACTAAACATGATGTCACAACATTTAATGAAGGTCTACTAAAGTCATTAATAGTTCTTTGATTTATCACTACTTCCATATTTCTTCTTGCATGTTCTTCTTCTCTTTGATTCCGGTTGACTGGGTCAACTGGATTTTCAGGATTTCTATTATTATTTTCTTCCATTGTCGGATCAACCAGAGGATCCTCTTGATTCAATTGGTCTTGAGTATCAAACTCGTGAGCTGGATTTTCAAGGACTTCTTGATTTCTTCTAACAATATTTATATCTTGATTTAATTCTACCAATTTAGGATTCAAAGATCGACGACCGTGCATAAAAATAATTTAAAGCAATTTAAAAACAACTAACTATTAAAAATAAAATAAAATCTTTTTGTATTTTTATTTTTTTATAAAAACTGAAAATTAAACTAAAAACTAAATTAAATTAAAAACTACGCTACCAACAAACTAACTACGTGAACTAGCTTGTCCCGGCGCCAAAAACTTGATCGATGTTTTAATTAATCTTTTTCCTTGCAAGTGGACAAGACTATTATAGAATAGTATTGGAAGCAAGGGTCGAACTCACGAGACAAGTGATCACGAACAAAGGCAATTTATTGATAGCAAATTATTAATCTAAAGGGGTTTTTATATTTATTTCTACTCTAAACTACTATTTATATTTAGATGTTTAACTAATTAAAGAATAATGTATATGAAGATCTTATGGTGGGTGGCAATCTAGGATTCTGGGTTTCACTTGTATCTCCTTTATGTTCAATTCATAATAATTATCATTCAATGTCTTGGGTTCGTTCACTAAAGATAGATATAGTCTGTTGAACAATTGGTTCAGCCTCCATCCCCGCAAAATTCATCCATTCTATATCCTAAGCACAGGAACTGTAAATCTAGCTGTCACCTAGATTTATGATCTATCTGTCACCTAGATCATGTATGAACCTGGTCCTAACTTATCACTCTCGTGCATCGATAGGTCCAATTTATTGTGTTGGTGAGCCAGTGTACGACATATGCACATTGGTCATGCAGTTATCCGCACCTCTAGGCCTTTATTATTTGCGATTACATTCATTTGTTCAAAGCAAAATAATATAGGGATTGATAAACAACACAATCAACAAGAATTGAATGATCATATATAAGAATCAAAACATAAATTCGATACAAGTTACCTCCCACCTCCTAGATTATGGATGATTTAGTTCATCATAGACAATGAACAACACATGGAGATGATCGGATACATGATTTGATCTTCAATACTTGAAATTACAAAATCTAATTATGATATACAATCTAAAAACTACCTAAAATCTACTAAAGAGAGCTTCCAGCCGTCTCTCTATATGTTGCTCTCGGCATCTGACTTCAATATATACTCGGGAGTTGTAATCCAATCGAATAACTGTGTGAAAATCCGAAATAATCGCATTTTGACCACCTTGCGGTCGCAAGGTGTTGGGTACCTTGCGTCCGCAAGGTCTCCAGTGTGTTTGGCCTTTGGTTGCTTGACTTTCTGCCCGTACTGCCTACCTTGCGGTCGCAAGGTCTGATGTACCTTGCGTCCGCAAGGTCTCCAGATTCGACAGTCTTCACTTTTTCTTCATTTTTCCTTTTTGGCCCTTTTTGAAATTTGCACATAAAACCATGGAGTTTCGCATATTTTCACTAATAACCCTGAAACTTACAAAACTCACCGAAAACTATATTAGTAGCCAAAAGCCTCGTGAAATAGCATAATTTAAGTCATAAAAGCATATAAAATCGACGTATAAAATACACCGATCAATTACATTCATTTGTTCAAAGAGAGATAATAAAGGGATTGATAAACACCACAATCAACAAGAATTGAATGAATAGAAATAGATTAAAGCATAGATTCGATACAAGTTACCTCCCAACTCCTAGATTAATGGATGTTTAGTTCATCCTTGAAGATGAACTGCACATGGAGATGAATGAATACATGGATCGATCTTCAAAACTTATAATCACAACAACTAAACTATGTTATACACTCTAAATCCTATGCTAGAACTATCAAAAACTACTTCTTGGACGTCCTTGAGTTCTGGCTACCGTCCTTTATTTATACCATGGAGTTGTAGGGCTTTAGGAGTTTTAGTCTGGCTTGAAGAACCCGATATGGCGGTTCTGGGCACCTTGCGGCCGCAAGGTCATTACCCCTTGTGTCCGCAAAGGTCTTCAATTCGGGATTGTCTTACTGTCCACCTTGCGAAGGCAAGGTCCAAACACCTTGCGGCCACAAGGTGTCTAGTTTCTCTGTCTGCCGTTTTCTTCCATTTTACACTTTGGCCCCTTCTTGAAATCTTCATCAAAAAGCCTTATAAATCATATAATTTGACCTAAATCCCTGAAACTCATAAAACACTGAAAAACACATATCATTAGCCAAAAGCCTTGTGGAATCGCTCAATTTAAGTCATAAAAGTACCTGATATCGACGTATAAAATACATCGATCAAATACCCCCAAACTTAAACTTTGCTCGTCTACGAGTAAACAATACTTATAAATACAAAAGCAATTAAACAAAAATAACGAAAATCTTTTTGGAGGGTGACACTATTTACACTCCTCTAGAAACCCACAAACTCAAGGAGACTCTTACGAGTGACTCGACTATGCAGATAAATACAAAAACTAATAAATACAAAAGCAGCTAAAAATTAAACTTGAAATAAAACAAAAATCTTTTTGGATTCAACCTCAAGTCATAATCGCATGGCATAATAAGGTAGTCTCAGTCAGATGCTCACCACATATGTGCAGACTTATCACATAGAACAAACTGACTTATACTCAAAACTACTACGGTCTTAATTTCTCCGTGTGTGTGTGATCACCAATCATAGATCTTAACTAAAATAGTTTTATTAAGCTAAGCACCACATTCATATGAAAATCAGAGTTTAATTTAATCCAATGCATCATAGAGTATGAGATCTATCATCCAAATCCGGTCTATTACAGAAAGAGAGATCACCAAGGATTTTAAAAACTTATACATCCATCCCATGCACTTCTATGTATGGCATACAATGCTCTCCTATCCCAATTACTTGTAATAGCGATTATGCTAACATAGTGAGCTTGCGAATAATATGAATATGAAGTTTTAGATCAATTTTACATGACTTACTTATCAAAATAACAAACACTAGCATTGACAAGAAGATCAATAGGTCTTTAATAGCTTGTAATGTAAGGCCATTGTGTTAGGGGATATGATGGAAAGGGAATAGAATTCAAAGTGAGAGAGCAAGACTACCTTTTACGCCTAATACTTCCAAGTAAAAGGAAGTTTTTCCCAATTAGGTTAGGACCTGCAAACACCACAAGTGGGGGTATTTTCTTTTCTTTTCCTTTTTCTCCCCCCCCCAAACTTGTTTTTTACAATATATCAAGCTGAAAATATCGCATCATCTTTCTCAGCAGAATTTTCTACTATATTTTCCCTTGAAAGCTATGCTTTCATTTGAATCTTCTTGCACTCTTCTTCTTCCGTTTTATTTTTTGTTGATCTATTTTTTTTAATTTTTAACATCGACGGGAAGAAGAAGTCTTCAGAAAACTTGCTTGAATGAAAAATGGTCCCATAAAATTAATTCCCCACCCACATCCTACTCTCTCAAAAGGTAGGCTAAAAGTGTTTAGGCTTTTAGGGTTAAGTTAATGTGGGTAATAGAAATGATGTCGAATGGGGGTTTAATTTGTACTTAGCACACTCCATTCTTTTTAATTAGGCTCAAAAGGGGACACTAGTGATATTTTTAGAAAAGGTCAGGAAATATTTAGGCTCAAACGATCCAAAGATGGCCTAAATCATTTCTTAATGCCAAATGCTCATGTAGTTTTTAAGAAAGTAAAACACATAAAATATCATATCAAATATGGGAATTGTGGAATCGAAGGTTTAACATCACTGGATTTCACATAAGCATTCGCTAAAACAGATGGTAGGGACAATCGAGACTAACATGCAGACACGGTTCGAAAGTGTGCTTGAGATATATTAGTGAGAAAAATCCACGGGATCTAACTTAACATGCAATTGACCCTAAGTTGCAATTCAATGCAACAATCATGTTAGGACGGCTATTCATCATATTCTTGTGCATATTTTGTTACTTAAATGAAATGGGTGTTATAAACTTTATAAAAATATTCTAATCAATCCATAATTATGACTGGTGTAGGTGCACAGAGATTTGGAGAAAATCAAGAATTTTGCAGAATCAAGTAAATTCCAGAATGATCTATGGAAAAGTTATGTGGTTCATTGCATTAACTCCTCATCGACTAGTACAACCACATAAAGACTCGAGGAAGAAAATTTTGAATTAAAATATTTTTTTCATTTTTTTCAAAAAAATTTGGAGATGATGATGACACAATTGATGATGGGTCCCCATAACGGGTACCCACAAGAACCAAATATTATAGTATTCTGGTCAAGGCAACATTTCCGAAAATAAGAAAAATCAAAAAAACAAGAAAGACGGATGAGGAGAAGACACGATAGAGGGAAAATAAATTTTTCCCCACCCTAAAAACGTAGCCCAACTACACTCTTTCTTAGGCTGGGACCTGCAAGGACTCTGGGATTAGAATCCCCCCCCCCCAAACTTAATTTCTATTTTGTCCTCAAAATTGAGGAACATATGAGAGGAATGATGGGGAAGGACAAATATCAAAAGGACATAGCAGGCCCACCTAACGAAAGAGGAAGAAACTTGGGCCTCACGGCGAGTCGGGAGGAAATAACGAACGAGGAAGAAACTCGGGGATTGTGCCAGGTGGCATCCCAAAATATGTGGAGACGTTTTGCCCCACCTGGTTAATCCAGCCAAAGAGGTCAGTCTGGTCGGCACGCATTTGTGCCAACTGCTGGCTAACCATCTCGTTTTGGAGGACAATCTCCTCCTGCCTGTTGGAGATCGCCTCCAACGGATCCTCCTCCTCGGGCACCTCCTCACGAGGGCCTCTCTCTCGCGGTTGGCGAGCGTGCTCAAACAGTACAGCCCTAGTAATGTCAGGCACCTTCCTAATTCTCTTCGAATCTGGAGCCCACTCGACTCCAGCCTGATCACACAGTCTGGTAATCAAACTCGGGAACGCGAATCCTGTGTTTGTAGTACCTCTAATAAGGGTCTGAATTTGGCCGTTGATTAGGCGGCCAACATCGACAGACCCACCAGTAAGGATGGTATAGATCAAAACTGCCTTAGCCCAAGTCACCGTGTGTTGGTGACTAGAAGGCATATGAGTCGTGCATAAATAAATTTGAACACGACTTTGGCCGTGTTCGTGAGAAAGGACTCCTCCATGGTGCGGGCACGGAATGGTGGGTTTTGGTTGAAGGTCCAAACCACACCAGGCGTTGCGATAGTCGCATTAACCACCTCAAGAGAAATAGGGTCAGAAAGGTGGCGGCTATAGCTGTCGGCACCACTCGCAAAGTTGGAAGTGCCATAATACGGGTTAATGTCTTGGGACGTAAAACTAACGTTCCTATCCCTAACATTAACGGTCTCTAAAATACTACCATCTATAGAAATTTGCCCATTGGCATAAAATTCACGGACTAAGGCCACGATGGCCACGCCCGGAGAAGCAATAAGAGTAGCCAACCTATGGTTATTGAAGTGGTCATGGAGGGCAAAGCCTCGAGCTTTAAATCCCCTTTTAGGGATTATGCTCTTGGAGAGCTTCCTAGAGTTGCTCTCTCACGCCTCAAAGGAAATAAAGCGGGTGATATCAAAATCTTGCTCCTCCTCTTGGGAGAGGGACGTGGATGCGCCAGTGTTTCTACGCTTAGGGGCCATTATAAATTTAAGCGTAAAAATTAACAAAAATCTACTCTCTTTTAAAAATTAAAACTTATCACAACCTAACAACTAAAGCATGCAAAAGTAAAATTTTACGCAAAATAAATTAACACCCTAGTATGCAAATATTTTTGACACGTCAAAAATTTAAATAAGAGGGTGAGAAGATACTTGGATTTGCAAGCTTTAGAAGATGAAGGAATTTGGCCGGATTTCTCGAAGCTTGTCGTTGGAATTAATGGAGGCTGCACCTTCTTCAAGGCTTGAGGGAGTGAGATGAGGGTGAATAGAAGGATGAAGCTTGAAGGAATAGCACCTAGACTTGGATCTTGGCCGGAATGTGGAAAGACTTCGTCGGATTTGTGAGAAGGAGAGAGAGATCGCTGCTGTTTTGCTTGAGAGAGAGAGGAA
Organism: Codonopsis lanceolata; assembly: GCA_013146195.2. Classification (NCBI taxonomy): domain Eukaryota; kingdom Viridiplantae; phylum Streptophyta; class Magnoliopsida; order Asterales; family Campanulaceae; genus Codonopsis; species Codonopsis lanceolata. The sequence goes on from CM028379.1 coordinate 33,273,950, forward strand.
ATTTCTCAGAGTGACTGCTGGAGGCTGCTTGATTTTGGCTTATAAAGGGGGCCTTGCGGCCGCAAGGTCCTTAGGGCTTACGTCCGCAAGGTCGGCAGTCAAACAAATTTCACGGATTCTGTTGGAGGTCTGACGGTCACACTTTGGGCATTTATTAGGGCCTTGCGGCTGCAAGGTGTCTATGCCTTGCGTCCGCAAGGTCACCAGAGGGTTTCATGTGTTTTCTGCTTTCGAACTTTTGGCAGTTTTGTAGTTTGGTCCTTCTGTTATGTTCCGTTAGGTCCGTTTCTTTCCTGCACTCTAAAAATTCTACACAAACTCTAAACTAAAATATTAGCAACATATAAATACAACACTACGATGCTGTTCTCCCCCAAACTTGAATTTTGGCATATTTAATTTTAAATTAAATGTTTGAAATTAAATAAGACGAAAAATAACATATTTAAATTACACTACGAAAGCAAATAAAATTCATCAAAGTGGGTTGCCTCCCACCTAGCGCACTTGTTTAACGTCTTTGGCTCGACCCAACTGCAAACCTAATCATTTGGTGGTTCATTGTCAGCAAGACGAATAAGTTCAATTGTTCTCTCTACTGACATGGGTTCAAGGTATGGTTTGAGTCGGTGACCATTAACTTTGAATATTTCATTGGTCCTTGGGTTTTTAATATCAATTGCTCCATAAAGATAAATTCGGACTATAGTGAAAGGGCCAGACCATTTTGATTTCAATTTTTCGGGGAATAACCTGAGTCTAGAATTGAAAAGTAATACCTTTAATCCTGGACGAAACATTTTGTTGGCTAATCTCATATCATGATATTTTTTGGTCTTTTCTTTATAAGTTTTAGCATTCTCGTACGAATTTAACCTATGTTCTTCTAATTCGTTTAACTGGAACAGTCTTTCTTCAACGGCTAAGGTTAACTCAAGATTAAGATCTTTGACAGCCCAATAGGCTCTATGTTCAATTTCAACTGGCAAATGACAAGCCTTGCCATATACCATTCGGTAAGGACTCATTCCTGTCGAGGTCTTATATGCGGTTCGGTATGCCCAAAGAGCATCATTAAGCTTAGACCGCCAATCTTTACGGTTTGGTCTAACAGTCTTTTCTAAGACTGCTTTTATCTGTCTGTTACTCACTTCCATTTGGCCAGAGGTCTGAGGATGATATGGTGTCGCTAACTTGTGAGTTACACCATATTTTCTAAGGACTGAGTTTAGCAATCTATTAGTGAAATGTGTTCCTTGATCACTAATTATGGCCTTAGGTACTCCAAACCGAGCGAAAATATCTTCCACAAACTTGACAACAGTTTTTCCATCATTATTTTTAGTTCCAATAGCCTCTATCCATTTAGACACATAATCAACAGCAACTAAAATATACTCACAATTATTAGAGACTGGAAAAGGACCCATAAAATCAATACCCCATACATCAAAAATTTCAACAACCATATTTATATGCAAGGGCATTTCATTCCTTTTTCCTATTCCACCAGTTCTTTGACATTTATCACAAGTTTTATAAAATATGTCATAATCTCTAAAAATATAAGGCCAATATAATCCAGATTGTAAAATTTTTCTAGCAGTTTTATTTCCACTAAAATGACCACCACTTGAGTATTCATGACAAAATGCCATAATGCTTTGTTGGTCTTGTTCTGGGACACATCTCCTAATTATAGAGTCAGAACACATTTGATATAAATGAGGTTCTTCCCAAAAATAATTCTTTGCCTCTGTTAAAAATTTCTTTCTTTGATAGAAATCGAAGTCAGGATTGATGATATCAGACACATAATAATTGACATAATCAGCATACCAAGGATCTAAATCTTTGACTGCTAATAATTGTTCATCGGGGAAGTCTTCATTTACAGGAATTTTATTATAAAGAAATTGACGTTCAAGTAAGGGCGAAAATTCCAACCTAGACAAATGGTCGGCTACAACATTTTCCGTTCCTTTTTTATCTTTTATAGTAATGTCAAATTCTTGCAATAATAGCATCCACCTTATGAGTCTAGGCTTAGCCTCTTTCTTACTCAGAAGATATTTTAGGGCTGCATGATCAGAAAATATTATGACTTTTGATTCTAACAAATATGGTCTAAAATTTTCTAATGCATACACAACTGTTAAAAATTCTTTTTCTGTTGTTGTATAATTAAGTTGTGCATCATTCAATTTCCTACTAGCATAATGAATTACATGTGGTTTCCTATCTACCCTTTGACCTAACACCGCTCCAATTGCAAAATCTGAAGCATCGCACATGATCTTGAAAGGGAGAGACCAATCGGGGCCGGTTAAAATTGGGGTAGTTGTCAATCTTTCATTTAATAAATTAAATGTGTTTAAGCATCACTACAACAAAAAAGGCCTTTAACAGCGTTTTTAAAACGTTGTAATAGAGCTTTTACAACGTTTTGTAAAACGTTGTGTTAGGCAACATTGTAATAGGCCCCCTTTTTTTACAACGTTTTAAAAACGTTGCAAAAAGTCTATTACAACGTTTAAACAACGTTGCAAAAAGTCTATTACAATGTTTTTAAAAAGTTGCAAAAAGTCTATTACAACGTTTTAAAAACGTTGCAAAAAATCTATTACAACCTTTAAAGAATGTTGCAAAAAGTCTATTACAACGTTTAAAAAGCGTTGGAAAAAATCTATTACAACGTTTAAAAAACGTTGCAAAAAATCTATTACAACGTTTAAAAAACGTTGCAAAAAGTTTATTACAATGTTTAAAAAATATTGCAAAAAGTCTATTACAACGTTTAAAAAACGTTGTAAAATCTATTTTTCAAAAAAAAAATTTAAATTGCAAGTTTGTTCCAATTTTGAACCCCCCACCTAGCACACACAGAATGCCAACTATGCACTACAGGGAAGACGTTCAAGATGGGAGTAAACTGAACAAAAATTTCCTCAGATGCTTCTTCTATTTTGTGCGGAATACCTTAGATGCAATGTATGCACCTTGGGCCCCCTCTCAAGTTGTTTTCTACTTTTGTTTTTGCTAGCAGAGTTACCTATTCTGTATCCCATGTTTTTAAAAGTTGTCATTCAATAAAATAAGGTGCAATTACGTTTAAGCCAACCATTCTACTTTTATACATGAATATCAGTACCATGACCAAATGAAGAACTTATCCAAAAAAAAAAATGAAGAATAAGGAAAGAATTATATCTCACGCATTGAATGTTTACATTACTTGAGATGATAGAATTTGATGTCACCTAACCAAGATCTCAACACAAACTTCACTACAAGTCATGGCCTTTAAACGGATTGATGCAAATTAAGTTGCCCGTGGATCTGTCTAAATTTCTCCTTAAGCCTCTGTATCTGCAAAATACCCCACACTTGAACAAATAAGATTTGAATACGAAGGCTAAGACCATTAGTCACCTTAGAAAAGAATGACATATTTTTCAAGAATTAATATATATTTGAGATATTCTTTCCTTTTTTTTTCCTTCAGTTTGAGTTCAGCTTGTCGACCAAACAAATACCTCGGTAAAAAATACAGTAACTAAACAATGCAAGTTCTAGCAATACCTGGAATATTAATTCGTCGGGGATGCTGGGAAGCACCTCTCGTACGGTCTCAGCCATGGCAAGTATGTTTGATATGTTGTCATTTGCCACACGCGAGGTGGACCTTATGTGTAGGCCACCACTAGTTCCAGGAAATCTTATGGTACTAGGAGTGGGAATGGGTGGCCGACGTCCGAAAGGATTCTCCAAAGACTCCAAGCAGTATCTTCAAGGGCTGTCGAGCATAGGTTTCTCCAACGGTGCAAGATGCCTCATCATCATCTGAACTCTCCCCAATCCAACGGACACGATAGGCGTAGACGAGCCAGGTCCATCTAAACCCAACCAACTCGAATCCAATCATGCCCCCCTACAGAGCAAAAAGTACAAAACAAAGAAACATATTAATAAATAGATGGGCTTGTAGCCTTTGGGCAATGAAGCGTTGTTTGGTTAATTAAAGCAGAGACCCAACCTCCAATCGCCACTCTGAGCGTTCGAGTTTGGTTGGGGAACATTCCGATGGCGGGGTATGACCGGGAGCATTTTGCCGATGAAGCCCGAGAACTAAATTGACGTGCAAGCTCCTCGTCACTTGAAACTTCACGAGGAGGGGGGGTGCCGCATCTTCGGTCTTCCAACAAAAAGAGGTTTTCGACATGTGGGGCAAGGAATAATTCTCATTTAAACCTTGGTCCAACGATATTTAGGCATGTCATCGAAATATTAACAATAGAAATAAATTAAAGTTTGCAAGTCATACAATTTGGTATTACAATGAATTTAGATCATACCAAGATCTCAAGCAAGAAAGATGGAAAAGATGATTACAAGAGAGCTTCTTTGCCTTCGCCATTGGTTCCTGTCATTCAGCACATATATCCAAATTCATGGCTAATCCAAAAATTAAAGGAGATAAGACGAAAAGAAGAATAAGGTATTAAAGTATAGTAAACTTACCCTACAAATAGCGCATTCGTCATCAAAAGCTTGTATCTCTTCAGGTGTTGCATCAAGGAGAGCCCCGTGAAGGGTTCCCAAAGCCACCTTCAACTTAATAAATCCTTTAACACGCTTCGCAATTGCACTTAACAAGGCCTGGCCAAAGTACGAACTAAACATAAACACAGAATGCCCCTTACAAGGGTGTCTGGGTAAGCACATCATACAAGTACTTAAACATCAGAATCAATTTGGAAGAAAACATAAAGCCATTTACACGTATATTTAGGAAAAGGACTGCATCAACGAGATGGAATGCCATGCCATGAAGCCACCAAATATGCACATAATGACCAAGAGCCATAAACAACGTCATCGTGTCTAGAAAAAAACCAAAGTTCTGTAAGAGAATGCTCTTCCATTCCCATAACGAACTTGCAGTCACAATTCTTATTTAAAAAAATATACTAAAAAAAAAATGTAGACTGAGCAACAAAAAAGAGTAGCGGATAAACACCAAGCAAAAGATCCACCAACCACAAATATTAACAAATTACAGTGCACATAGATGCTAGAAAGAAGACTGATGGAAACAGATACTCTTGCCTCATGGACCACATTTCAACAAACATCAAGCATAGATTTTAAAACGGAGGATGTGCATGAAACAATGAAAGAAAACAGATAATAAGTGCCAACTCCATAACAGAGAGAACAATATCACAAGATGACCACCTGCTAAGCACGACTATCGCCAGTCTTTGGAGTAATTTTGTTTCGGCAAAAGAGGGAGCGATAGGACTAATAGAGGCGTAGATCACGGTAAATTTGCAATTACGTAAGTGACATACCCCTTACAGTCAATTACATAGCAAATCATAAAAATTACATACAAGTTTTAGATTTTGGAAACTAGCCTGATGCGGATATATCAAAGAGTTTTGATATACCGCTAGTTTCAGCTGAGTGATGAAGACATATATCAAGCAACTGAAATCCATGAACTACAATGACCTGAAGAGAACATTTCAAATACCCAAGAAACTAGTCAAGTAAAGTTTATGTGTAACGATCAACTATGGAACTCCAAATCTTCAAAGGTAAGAGAATTATATATAGTCAATACCTGTAGTGTCTCGAAGGCTATACTAAGAGGCTCAAAGAATAACAAAATAAACATGGATGAAGTTACTGTGTTATATATCGTCAGACACAACCTTATCCTGCAAGACCAATTACAAACATTAGAGATATATCAAAGCACAAGTCAAACTCTGTAAAAGTGCCGCTGACACAAATCTTAGAAAAGTAAACAAAAAATCTTCTGCAAAATACGAGAATTTTCAAGAAAAATATCATCCATAACTAAGAGCTTTGACATTTCAGGGACCTGTAGTGATTAGGTTCAATATGATCAACCAATAAAAAGAATGACCATATTATTTACATCAAAATTCAGCCAAGTGAATATCAATTTCAAAAACAAACTTTACAAACATAAAACTCCTTGAAGAAATGGAAGTGATGGCACTACAATTGCAAGTCTAGGAATTGTCTATGTATGTAGCTTTACTCCTACCATCAGAGCGGTTGCTTCCATACTTTGAATCTGTGGCCTTCAACTCATAGTAGAGCAACATTAACATGTGTAAAGGCACCGACCTTAATTTTTTTCAAACATCATAAAAGTATGATCACATAGAATGTTTGTTGCGTCATCCATGTATACTATTGGATAATCATAATTGAATATTGAGTTCAACAATCACACACATGCGGAACAAATATTCTGGTAAGAGAGCAACGTATTGGAGTAACGTGAGATCTGCTCATGGCCCTACAAATGGGGTGTTGGGTTTGATCCTCCAGGGGTGTTTCTTGCTATCAAGTGAATCCTTCAGCCCATTCTTCTATATCTACCTTTTATTTCTTCTCACCTCTCAAACTCCACCAAATTATTTGAGTTTGTAACATAAGTTAACACAAAAACCCAAAGTACTAAAGTTTAATGTCCTCAGTAATTAGAAATCCAGTAGAGTTAACCTTCCCTAGATCGCATAATTCAATAATAGAAACCTAAATACACGCCCTCCAACTTCAGATTCCACACCTAAATAATAAATAATTCAAAAGATTCCGATAATATCAAATTCGAATCAGGGACTAATGAATGAAAAATTACAACCAAGGAAATTCTATTAAGAGGTAAGAAGCTGGTCAACAAATGAAATACCAGTAGATTTCCAAAATCAGTCTACTTGCAAGCAAGAATGAACGAGTTTAGGTTTCAGTTCAGTAAGAGTTCCCAGGGAGGCATAGAGGAACACTAGCTAAGCATCAGTTTGTTACGCCAGATAGAGCTACCAACATACAAAGAGAAAGTACAAATGACACCCTCTCAAATGCCCAGTATGCCTCTAACAGAAACTACTATGAGTGTTTACATATCGGATTATCCTAGAGGCTAAAGTGAAGACCCAAGTCCTCGTCGCCACCCCTCCTAAGACACAACTCTCCATAATTAACAGATGACATCAAACAAAGCATCTCTCTAACCCCCTGTCTCTCTTAAGATAGGGTGAGGACATCCATTCTCCCAACTGTCACGCCTACTTGTCCCCTGTTTGAGAAAGGGATCATGATCCCTATGATCAATCCCCTTCCCCAGAGCCTCAATGGATATACCAAGAACTCTATTCCCTTCCCCCTCTTAAACAACATGAAATCAGATAAAGAATTAGCAGTTTAGCACTTCTCAGAGTGGGAAAGTTGCCTTTCCAATTCGATAAACACACAGTTGGAGACCCGGGAATTAGACCATAATGTCCTCGACAAGAGGCATATCAGTAGCACACTCACCCTCATCCTCTGGCACTGACTGCTCGTTTGATACTTTTTCTTAAGAAGAAGAAGAAGAATCAAGTTCACACCTAAGATCGGCATCAGTGATCCTTCGTTGTCCTCCTCCTCCTCCTCCTTATACTACCTGTCTAAAATTTTCAATCAGCAACCCCTCCTCATTCTCAATCTCTCGCCGAAGGTTTTCAATCAACAATCCAAGGAGAATATTTTTCATTCTTTAAGAGGTTGTACACCTCCTATAATTCATTCAAATCAAATATGGCACACTAGATGGGTGAGTACACATAAGGATCAGAGACTTTGTCCCACAACAGCTTACCATACTCCATAAGTAACCAGTTTTTTGTTCTACTTGTCAACAAGGATCTTGCTTCTTTCTCCATAGAAGGAAGAAGAAAACCATTAAATGCATCATGCAGTATATGCTTCCTCTACTCATTCCACAATTGAGCAGATTTACTCACACCATCACTGAGATAGTAGTCATTAGAGTCATTAATTAACTTTTTGAGGATAGATTCTGGAAGCTTAACAGTAACTTGAATAAGCTTCTCCTCTTCAACCTTTTGAATGATAAGCCACTGTGCGTCCTCAAATCTGGTCAGAGGTTTGTCCCTCAACCACTTAAACGATGCAAAAACATGAAAATAATATATAGCCACATTGCCATTAGGAGTGGGACTTGTTGATGCTACAGCATTATCCATAAATATACTGCGAACGTGTTTACGGACACATGGCTCGTAGCTGATCTCAACAGCTGCCTGCATCAATTTGCAAAAAAAAAAAAAACAATTACAAACATAAGCAAACACTAGTATATAACAAGCTAGAATAAAATGAAAGTCATGTATTCTGTAAATATACAGACCAAAAATGTAATGACATACCATGTGTCTAGCACCCCTGAGCACGGCTTGCACAGTCTCAAACATCGCACACGTAAATCCTGAAGTTGTCCCCTCTGTCCAAAAAAAATAATAGTAATAATAATAGATAGCATCAAGAAAACTGTTATTGTCCAATGCATGTCCAATCACACGTACCATCTTTTCAAGAGAAATCTGTAAACCAAACTGCTCAGAGCTGTAACCAAACTTGCTAGAAACCTCCCATAGGCCAACCTTACTACAAACACTATACTGTGATTTCCTCTTTGGCCTCTTATATTGTCCTTCCTCCTTGCTAACCTCACCTGGGGGAAAGTTCAGGTTAAATTTGGAGTCAACATCATCAAAGGCATAATGCAACCTGAAGTTAGCCGTTCGATTTCTTTGGGTTAGTAGCAGTTCAAACCTTTCTTAAGAATACCATCATTAAGAGTATCGCTTCATAATGGGCTACAATCACTCTTGCACCAAAATATCAAGCACAATAATGACCCCAGTAATCGGTTCATCAATACATAAAATACATCATCATTTCAACCATTTTTCATTAGATATTAAAGGATTCAATAAATGTTTGTTAATCGAGATTGACCTAGTAATATCAGTACATAAATTATGCTTTCACAACAAATTTGGGGACATCAAAGATTCCAGATTACATAAGGGTATCAAATTTGTTAGTTGAGGTTGAAAACTGAAAGATATTCTGGATATGCAATTTTCCCGATCTCCCCGAGCTATGTTTGAAAGTAGCAGGACAAGAAATCATTCTTAGTCTCCATTTTGCTGGACAAAAACATCCTGATAAAATCTGCTGAATGAACATGGTGACAGTTCAACCATAAGTTTGCAGAAGAAATTGGGAAAGGAAACAGGCCAACCACGAATTCCAAATCTAAAATATACCCATCTAGTAACATGGCACGGTGCTCTTATTCTTAGCCACCAATAGGTATTCAAGTTGTAGAATTCCTCGTCCCTCTTAAGGTTGATTGGGAGAATATATTCGCTCGTAGGCGCAGTGGTCATGTGGTGTTAGTCGAGTCAAAAACCTATATGTAAATATATGTTCAACTGAGCATACAACAACCAAATTTGAATAAATCTAGTAAACCCATTACCTGTATTTTTTTTTCTTTTTCCTTTTCTGTTTTCTAACCATCAGCATTCTCAGCAAACAAACAAAAACCCACAAACCAGAACAAAGATAGAAAAACACATTATTCGTAAACCATCATTTTGACCAGTAAACTAATCAAAATAAAAAAACCCATCCCCACAAAAATGAAACCCCAAAAGACTACAACTTTCTGTTCTTTTCTCTTTTTCTATCCATCAATTTTCTCAGCAACCAAATAGAAAATCACAACACAAACCAAACAGAGCAAAACACATTACTTTAAACTATCACTTTACCCCTAAACAAATCAAAATACCAACCCATTACCAAATCCATAGATCCAACAATTCCGGCCCATAATTCAGACTGTGACACCCCGCTCCTTCGTTAGCTCGGTTTGCGTGCTATACTTGCACTTCTTTCTTTGTCAATTGTATGTTTGGTTTGCGAGAGGGTCTAGATGTGTATGAGAGACCATGTTAAGACCAAAACATTATTAAGAGACTCCATATAGTTGTTGACTTGCTAAAGTCACAAGTCGTGACTCGACGATAGTCGGAATGCGACGCGATTGAGGGTTTGCTTTGCGTTTTGTGTTCGTGACCTCGGTTTGGCCCTAGACCTTTATAAGATGGTTTATTAACATGTTTAGATGCATTATACTTCAAGTTGGAGGTGTTCCTTAAGTCTATCGATGATTCGGAAGCTTTGGAGATAGTGCTCGTCTCTATCGCGTAGTTCGGGAATCGAGCCATGTAATCGTCTCTCCTTTGGGGCTCTTATTTCCCTAGTTGTTGTTCAACTTTCTAGAAGTATTTAAGCTTCTTCATTAGCCCTTAGACTTGCCTTAAAAGTCTCCTTTCATTGCTCGTTCGATTGCGAGTTCATTCGTCGTTTCGGTTGCACGGTGTTGCACCTCTTCCCGGTTTCGCTCCGAGTTGTTTCGGGAGTTGTTCGGGTGTGTTTCCGACTTGTTTTGAGTTGGGTTAAACCTTAGAATGGTTGCCCATAAGTTTGGGACCATTTAGGACATGTTTAGACCAAGTTCAAGGGTTTAACGAGGCGGCCGCATCGGATTTTGAGCACTAGCCCGCCTCAAGAGCTGAGAGCATTGCAAAAATGAATTCAGCCCTCGAGGCGCCCGCCTCAACATCACTTACGGGATTTTCCCTGTTTTGTGTTTTGACGTAATACCTATCCTACCCTCATTAAACCCCCTCTAAACCCTTCCTAACCACCCATACTTAACCCTAATCATGTCCTAACATTAGTTGGAAGTTAATTAAAGTTAGATTAGTGTTTGATTACCCCTAATCCCTACTAATTGTACTTGGGAAATGTCTATTGTGCCCTCCTCATTTTGGGGGTATAAATACCCAAACCCTTTGCATTCTTCAGTAAATCCTCTCATTTCTTCTCCTCCTTCTTACGTATTAGAGAGAGTGAGAGTTGGGGGCTTGAAGCTTTGAGCCCTAGCTTCTTCTTCCTCCGATCTACGAAGATCCAACCGCCCGATTGCCGCCAAACTTCAGATTCGTGAAGCCCTCGACGTGTAGAACAACCTCACCGTTCAGATTTTGGTTCTCTTGAGTTTTCACTCAAGCTAGGTAAGTTACTCCCTTTTGATTTTGGTTCATTGGCCTTAAGGAAAACAACCTATATGCTATTTGTGGGCAATGAACACTTGATATGCTTTGTATGTGTTAATTTGGGGATTTTTGGAAGTATAAACTTGTTAGGAGCATTTGTAAGATGACTTCTATGATTGTTGAAGTATATGATTGTTCTTCATCTTGTGTTTCTAGGATTATGAGTATGCTAGAAATCATGTCCATATGTTACTTGGATTTATTGTGGAAGTATGCCTAAGTTTGGGGCCTTGGGTGTGTGATCTCACTAGATAATATGAGTATGACCATTTAATTGAGATTATGTGAATTATAAGATGGGTATATGATTATGTTGAGTTTCATGAATTTTAGGGCTTGATAATCAAGCCCGAATTATTGGAGGAATTGTTGTTAATTAAAGTGGGTATTAATGTGTAGGATGATTTGGATGATGTTGTGTGTTGGGAGAAATTGGTTATCCCTTTGTTAAGGATTTTATGAATTTTGGGGCTTGGGAATCAAGCCCGAATTATTTTGGAATTTGTCATAAATTGAAGAGGATGATAATGTTGGGATTTATGGAATGTGTAAATAATGAAACTTAATAGTAAGACTCAACGGAGTCGTTACAAGTTCAATAACATACTAATAACCGTTGGGATGAATTCCTACGATGTTCGGGTTTTGGTTGGTTATGATGGTGAGCACCCGAGCATCTCGATTTGTGTCCAATTGAGACACCTACGTTATAGAGATTTATTAGGGGATTTATTTGGAAGCGTGCTCGGGAGAGCACGGTACATTAAAGACCAACCTATGGTCTCAAGTATGGTTGAAAATAATTATTGAGTGAGTTCTCACTTTTGGGAAATGATCGGTTGTGCATGAACGTATTTGTGGGTTATGACTACGGTGTAGTCTTTGGTTTGATTTCAAGTAGAGGTCCATTATAGACCTCATAATATGATTCTTGGTGGGTTTATACTATTCTTGATTTAATTGGTGACTTGAGATCTTTTAAGATTAATTGGTTGTGAGCAATGTATTTGCCTTGACTTGATTTATGGTAGAGAATAATAACCTATTTGGTCGGATGAGTTCGCTCTTGTCGAATTCATTCCTTATTTGTTTATATTGAGTAAATACATACTTGAGCATTTGGTCGGACGGGTTCGCTCTTGTCGAATCGATCCTTATTTGGTCTTTACGAGTAAACATCTACTTGTGCATTGCATTAAGTCCAGCTGGCACTATTTGGTTTGATTTTTATGTCAGGGTGGGACGATACATCGCCTATACGAATCGTCAGATTCGTATTCGCTATGGATCGCCGTACCTTGGACCTCACACACCCCTCCATTGTAGGCCGCAATGGGGAAGTAGCCCCTTTGCCGTACAATACGTGCGACACCAGGCTGCTATCAGCCGGCGGAGTTCGGTATATCGATGCGAAGACACGAGCATCGTAGTCACAAACCCGTATAACAGTGTTTTTCTTGCAGGAGCTACGTAGCGGCCGGGCCCATAACATATCCTATTGTGATGTTTAATACTCGCACTTATGTGAATAACGTGCTAAGTGCAAATTTGTGATCATTTGAGGATTGAAACCCAGTTTATGATCATTTGAGGGCTAGGCCCAGATCTTGGTTTTACGTGCTTATGTATAAGCACTTATATGAAAGATAACGTGCTATGTGGTTTATTATTGGTATGCTATTAAGATACCATGATTTTATATACGCTTGTGCATTATGCCATGCCACGTCATGCTATGCCATACATTTGCATTTAGTAACTTACTGGGTCATTATGACTCACTCCGTGTGTTTGTTTTCCTTAGTTTTTGCAGTAAGCTCGTTAGTGCACGTTGCAGCTTCGGGTGCTTGTCGGTTAGCAGGTGGTCTTCCGGGCAATAGCTTGGAGTTATTATTATTATTATTATTGTATTTATTATCTTGTGAGACACGGATGTAAAGTTATGTAAACTTTACTTGGGTAGTTATGTTAGCATTTTATTATCGTATTATTTTGGGAGCCGACTTGTTTGGTTGAGCTATTGTATTTATTTAGAGGTTATTCTGTTGTCTTTCCGAGCAAGGTTTTAGCTCGCAAGTTCTAGTATTATGTTATTGTTATTTCTGTCTCCGACAACTTTAGTCGAGAGACATTGGTTTAGTTGTTAGTATTTAATATCTTATTCGTTTAGTTGATTTGTCCCTCCGGCATGTTGTAGCCGTTGAGTGGTTGTTTATCAGGTTGGTATTCTGTTGATTCGCCGGCCTTAGGTTGCCGATGGTTTGTTGTACGTGCGCAATGTTGCGTCACGCGAGTCGTAGATTTGTCGAGAGATAGTCGTCTCTCAGCCTTGTATTCCTTAGTTTATAATTATAAGTTTGGGTTCCACTTATGATTTGCTTCCGCAGATTTTAGTTTTTGGTTATTCGGTTTTGCCGTTATGGCTTTACATTCCTATTTAGAGTTTGTTGGTTCAACTCTTGACTCGCACCACTACGCTTAGCGGGTGCTTGTCCGTCTTTTAGCTTGTCTTGACGGCACGACCTTGGGATTTCGCATTGGAGTCAGGTCGGTCAGCTTGGTATCAGAGCTATAGGTTAGCTATTTCGCCAGGATAGGTTCCTTGGCCTAGTTTGGGTTGGGTTTATTGTTGAGTTATTAACGCTGAGTGTTCTTTGTAGGCGTATTATGTCAGGAACTTGGCGTGGAGCTAGTTCTAGTATACCCGGTTCGAATACAACTCGTGGCGACGAGAGGGGAGAGAATGTTAATAATCCGCGTGTGACTTTTCAACAAATGTCTGGATTGGAAGACGAATCTACTGTTCTTGCGAAATTCTTGAAGTTTAAACCAGAAAGTTTTGATGGAGAGCCAGATACTATTAAGGCGAAACATTGGCTAGAAAGCATGGAGAAGATCTTTGTAGTTTTGGGTTGTACATCAGAAGAAATGGTTACCTTAGCGGTGTTTAGATTGGATGGTGCGGCCGAGCATTGGTGGCTTGAATTACGAGATCGTTGGAGACGGCATGGAGTGCCTCGAGTGTGGGAGAACTTTGTCAAGGAATTTATGGTACGGTTTAGTCCGGCAGTAATTCGAGAAAGAAGAGAGATGGAATTCCTAGTGTTAGAACAAGGAGATATGACCGTGGCTCAGTATTCAACAAAGTTTGCAGAGCTGGCCTGCTATTGTGGTTACTTGGTACCGGATGAGGCTAGGAAGACCGAGAGGTTTGTGAAAGGCCTGAGGACGAAATATCGTAGGCAGCTTATTCCATTACAGCTTACGGATTACCAAGGAGCTGTGGATCGTGCACATGCGATGGAGTTGGACATCGAGGAGTACGCTCAAAAGAAAATATCGAAGACTAATAGAAGAAATGATGATAAGAGAGGGCAGTCAGCACCTCAGATTTCTAGTGGCCGGAGTGGTGTTATTACTTCTACTCGGAAGCGGCGAAGTGATGAGTTGATATGCCATTATTGTATGAGGATGGGACATGCCGTGAATAAGTGCTGGGGTAAGTCGGGAAAATGCTTTGCTTGTGGTGGCGATCATGTTCGTAAAGATTGCCCAAGGATGAGAGTTAGTCAGTCGGGGAGTACTAGTCAACAATCCAGTGGCTCTAAGAGAGATGGGGATGGTCGGCCTAGAGTTTGAGGTCGTGTGCGCGTGGCGGTTGGCCATTGCGAAGTTTTGAAACCTATCAGAAATAGGAAGGTACATTCTTGTATATATATATATATATATGTAAATTATACCGTTGCTACTATTACCGTTATTATGAGTACGCACTTTAATCGTTAGCTCATGTGCATTCATACATACATTATATGGTGTATTGTGTAATATTGGTTATTTGCTCGATCGGGAATAATACCCCAATGTGAGATCGATATATGATATGGTTTGTTTTGTGAATTACCGGTAGGTAATCGTACGTTGTGTATGGATTCTTGATTAGTCTATATATGTATAAGACTATGCTATATATAGAGTTGTGGTTTTGTGTTGATATATATAAAGGCCATAATATGTATATATATGAAGTATGAATTGTATATTGATACTTATCGGTTTGGTACGATGTTTGTATATTCTATAAAGGTATGTTTTATGTAATGAATGATATAATATTATGGTATTGTTAGTAGTTACTATGCGAGTAGGTTATGCACTCGACTTGTGAGAAGGTTGAAGGTCGCGATTTAGAGGATAATCACGGCTGCACGGGAGAGATTGACGCTTCACCGTGAGTATTGAGACGTTAACGTTGCGATAGGATGCTTAGAGTATGCATTGGTTGTAGACTTGGTCTAGAGCTTAAGAAGGGATAGTCTTGCGAAGTATAGATGTTACGAGTGTCGGTAGACGTGATGATTCATTGTGATTACTAGGAAATTATCTTGGTTGAGTGTACTAGGTACACGAGTTTTGTGATAGCTATAATTGTTGTTTGCCAAGGTAATAGACCTTGTTACTTGGTCTGAATTTTTATTCAGTTACGTGCATTAGTTGTAGGAAACACCTACTTGATGCATTTACATCGTAGTATATTAAATTCTCATTTCATCATCATTATATCATATTCATTCATTTCATTAGCGTAGAAGACTGTTTGAAGGATGCTTAAAACTTTTTATTCATGAACCTTTGCATCCTTACGACGGAAACTTTTGAAGCTAATTCAGTAGGTACCCTGAATTGGTGAGCAAAAGGTATTCGTCGTTGGACTAGGATTGGTAAGGATTAAGTTAGAAATTGACTATACCCGTTACCAAATGGAATGGACTGAAATGGAATGAATTTTTAAAACATTTCATTAATGTGCTCTTATGTGTTATTACCCGCGATAGGAAAATCGCGAGTATGATTTACATGGTTTGAAATGCCGATTTGATTATCTTTGATTTGTTTGCGAATTGCTCCATAGGCAATTACTATTTATTTTAACTTGGAATCTTTTGTGATTGAATTTCATGATGTGCCCCGAAACAAATAGTTTCGGTAGTTGAATGTGTTCTTATGTTGAAATTTGGAATTTTGGCTTACATGTTTGGCGTAGTATTGTTCGTATGGTATTCGCGACTCAAGTATGGGTCGTAGTATTTTCAATCGTAAGTGTTAATGTCGTTGAGTCTATTGAGATTTCGTAGACTTTTGAATTTGGATTATTATAGTTCGACCCTCGTGTATATTGTGGTGGTGGACTCGGATATTCGAGTCAAGGTTGGTGGTTTGAGATCGAGTGTTAACTCGGGATTAAGAGACACAGTAATCATTGTCTCGATGTATTGTGGTTGAGTGTGGACCTAATGTTGGTTTGTATCATGATTTAGAATTCGGGACGAATTCTTTTTAAGGTGGAGAGAGTGTGACACCCCGCTCCTTCGTTAGCTCGGTTTGCGTGCTATACTTGCACTTCTTTCTTTGTCAATTGTATGTTTGGTTTGCGAGAGGGTCTAGATGTGTATGAGAGACCACGTTAAGACCAAAACATTATTAAGAGACTCCATATAGTTGTTGACTTGCTAAAGTCACAAGTCGTGACTCGACGATAGTCGGAATGCGACGCGATTGAGGGTTTGCTTGCGTTTTGTGTTCGTGACCTCGGTTTGGCCCTAGACCTTTATAAGATGGTTTATTAACATGTTTAGATGCATTAGACTTCAAGTTGGAGGTGTTCCTTAAGTCTATCGATGATTTGGAAGCTTTGGAGATAGTGTTCGTCTCTATCGCGTAGTTCGGGAATCGAGCCGTGTAATCGTCTCTCCTTTGGGGCTCTTATTTCCCTAGTTGTTGTTCAACTTTCTAGAAGTATTTAAGCTTCTTCATTAGCCCTTAGACTTGCCTTAAAAGTCTCCTTTCATTGCTCGTTCGATTGCGAGTTCATTCGTCGTTCCGGTTGCACGTTGTTGCACCTCTTCCCGGTTTCGCTCCGAGTTGTTTCGGGAGTTGTTTAGGGAGTTGTTCAGGTGTGTTTCCGACTTGTTTTGAGTTGGGTTAGACCTTAGAATGGTTGCCCATAAGTTTGGGACCATTTAGGACATGTTTAGACCAAGTTCAAGGGTTTAATGAGGCGGCTGCATCAGATTTTGAGCACTAGCCCGCCTCAAGAGCTGAGAGCATTGCAAAAATGAATTCAGCCCCAGCATCTGAGGCGCCCGCCTGGGCTTTGGTGAGGCGCCCGCCTCAACATCAGGTATCACTTACGGGATTTTCCCCTGTTTTGTGTTTTGACGTGTAATACCTATCCTACCCTCATTAAACCCCCTCTAAACCCTTCCTAACCACCCATACTTAACCCTAATCATGTCCTAACATTAGTTGGAAGTTAATTAAAGTTAGATTAGTGTTTGATTACCCCTAATCCCTACTAATTGTACTTGGGAAATGTCTATTGTGCCCTCCTCATTTTGGGGGTATAAATACCCAAACCCTTTGCATTCTTCAGTAAATCCTCTCATTTCTTCTCCTCCTTCTTACGTATTAGAGAGAGTGAGAGTTGGGGCTTGAAGCTTTGAGCCCTAGCTTCTTCTTCCTCCGATCTACGAAGATCCAACCGCCCGATTGCCGCCAAACTTCAGATTCGTGAAGCCCTCGACGTGTAGAACAACCTCACCGCTCAGATTTTGGTTCTCTTGAGTTTTCACTCAAGCTAGGTAAGTTACTCCTTTTGATTTTGGTTCATTGGCCCTAAGGAAAACAACCTATATGCTATTTGTTGGGCAATGAACACTTGATATGCTTTGTATGTGTTAATTTGGGGATTTTGGAAGTATAAACTTGTTAGAGCATTTGTAAGATGACTTCTATGATTGTTGAAGTATATGATTGTTCTTCATCTTGTGTTTCTAGGATTATGAGTATGCTAGAAATCATGTCCATATGTTACTTGGATTTATTGTGGAAGTATGCCTAAGTTTGGGGCCTTGGGTGTGTGATCTCACTAGATAATATGAGTATGACCATTTAATTGAGATTATGTGAATTATAAGATGGGTATATGATTATGTTTAGTTTCATGAATTTTAGGCTTGATAATCAAGCCCGAATTATTGGAGGAATTGTTGTTAATTAAAGTGGGTATTAATGTGTAGGATGATTTGGATGATGTTGTGTGTTGGGAGAAATTGGTTATCCCTTTGTTAAGGATTTTATGAATTTTGGGGCTTGGGAATCAAGCCCGAATTATTTTGGAATTTGTCATAAATTGAAGAGGATGATAATGTTGGGATTTATGGAATGTGTAAATAATGAAACTTAATAGTAAGACTCAACGGAGTCGTTACAAGTTCAATAACATACTAATAACCGTTGGGATGAATTCCTACGATGTTCGGGTTTTGGTTGGTTATGATGGTGAGCACCCGAGCATCTCGATTTGTGTCCAATTGAGACACCTACGTTATAGAGATTTATTAGGGGATTTATTTGGAAGCGTGCTCGGGAGAGCACGGTACATTAAAGACCAACCTATGGTCTCGAGTATGGTTGAAAATAATTATTGAGTGAGTTCTCACTTTTGGGAAATGATCGGTTGTGCATGAACGTATTTGGGTTATGACTACGGTGTAGTCTTTGGTTTGATTTCAAGTAGAGGTCCATTATAGACCTCATAATATGACTTCTCGGTGGGTTTATACTATTCTTGATTTAATTGGTGACTTGAGATCTTTTAAGATTAATTGGTTGTGAGCAATGTATTTGCCTTGACTTGATTTATGGTAGAGAATAATAACCTATTTGGTCGGATGAGTTCGCTCTTGTCGAATTCATTCCTTATTTGTTTATATTGAGTAAATACATACTTGAGCATTTGGTCGGACGGGTTCGCTCTTGTCGAATCTGATCCTTATTTGGTCTTTACGAGTAAACATCTACTTGTGCATTGCATTAAGTCCAGCTGGCACTATTTGGTTTGATTTTTATGTCAGGGTGGGACGATACATCGCCTATACGAATCGCCGATTCGTATTCGCTATGGATCGCCGCACTGACCTCACACACCCTCCATTGTAGGCCGCAATGGGGAAGTAGCCCCTTTGCCGTAACAATACGTGCGACACAGGCTGCTATCAGCCGGCGGAGTTCGGTATATCGATGCGAAGACACGAGCATCGTAGTCACAAACCCGTATAACAGTGTTTTTCTTGCAGGAGCTACGTAGCGGCCGGGCCCATAACATATCCTATTGTGATGTTTAATACTCGCACTTATGTGAATAACGTGCTAAGTGCAAATTTGTGATCATTTGAGGATTGAAACCCAGTTTATGATCATTTGAGGGCTAGGCCCAGATCTTGGTTTTACGTGCTTATGTATAAGCACTTATATGAAAGATAACGTGCTATGTGGTTTATTATTGGTATGCTATTAAGATACCATGATTTTATATACGCTTGTGCATTATGCCATGCCACGTCATGCTATGCCATACATTTGCATTTAGTAACTTACTGGGTCATTATGACTCACTCCGTGTGTTTGTTTTCCTTAGTTTTTGCAGTAAGCTCGTTAGTGCACGTTGCAGCTTCGGGTGCTTGTCGGTTAGCAGGTGGTCTTCCGGGCAATAGCTTGGAGTTATTATTATTATTATTATTGTATTTATTATCTTGTGAGACACGGATGTAAAGTTATGTAAACTTTACTTGGGTAGTTATGTTAGCATTTTATTATCGTATTATTTTGGGAGCCGACTTGTTTGGTTGAGCTATTGTATTTATTTAGAGGTTATTCTGTTGTCTTTCCGAGCAAGGTTTTAGCTCGCAAGTTCTAGTATTATGTTATTGTTATTTCTGTCTCCGACAACTTTAGTTGAGAGACATTGGTTTAGTTGTTAGTATTTAATATCTTATTCGTTTAGTTGATTTGTCCCTCCGGCATGTTGTAGCCGTTGAGTGGTTGTTTATCAGGTTGGTATTCTGTTGATTCGCCGGCCTTAGGTTGCCGATGGTTTGTTGTACGTGCGCAATGTTGCGTCACGCGAGTCGTAGATTTGTCGAGAGATAGTCGTCTCTTAGCCTTGTATTCCTTAGTTTATAATTATAAGTTTGGGTTCCACTTATGATTTGCTTCCGCAAATTTTAGTTTTTGGTTATTCGGTTTTGCCGTTATGGCTTTACATTCCTGTTTAGAGTTTGTTGGTTCAACTCTTGACTCGCACCACTACCCTTAGCGGGTGCTTGTCCGTCTTTTAGCTTGTCTTGACGGCACGACCTTGGGATTTCGCATTGGAGTCCGGGTCGGGCTGTCACACAGACACCCATTTGCTTTCCAAGAAAATGAGATAGAAAAACAAAAATCAATCAAAAGGTAAAAAAGATTGAGACTTTACAATAACCATCTTCAATTAAAAAGTTAAAAGTGTGGTGATCGCAATTGTAAGGTTATAACCTTCATAAGTGTAACAAGCATAAACTGCTGGTCCTCTATCACTAACTGTACTCAATGATGAATGTTTCTCAATTACCAAACCTCAGGGAGGAAAATGATTAACTTACGCTTTCTAATAGTTTTCTCTGAAGATTCTAGCCTCAATGACAGGGACTCCATCTGAATGTGTAAATTATCAAGTGCAACTGTCGGATAATTTTTCTTTGAAAAATTCCTTGTCTTTCTCAGCTGTAGGTGAAGGCTCAATATAATTACATCACTCAAGTTTATCCAAGACATGGAAATCAATGTTCAATTATCAAAAACATCTTACCATCCGTAACTTTGATTCCAATCCTCTCCAAAGTTTCTCGTCTTCTTTCTGCTTCACTTTAAGCTTTGTATTTTCATTAAATGCATTCTGCAATCTCAACCCAATGACATGTCCTGAAGTCATGATGCAAGCAACCCACAATTTCATATCCCATACACATGCTCACAACAAATACACATGTATTATGTCAAAGAAGTGAAATTTATAACATTAAATCAGTCGCTACCACACCTGCGGACACTTGATTCTTTAGTCTCAAAAAGCATCCGAAAACGCATCCCAACAGAAACTCGCGTATGATAGACAGCTTTGACGTACTTTGACAAGGGTATGACAAACTCGGATGGACTAGCCCTGTAAACAATATATTTTTAAGTAGAAAGAGACGATCAAAACTGAAAGGAACATATCCCTATGCATGATGGCTGTCACCTTGGATTATAAAAATTGTAAAACAACTACGGTGGCGGCGCATGAGCAGGATGGCTAGCGATCCAATATGCATGTTATCACTTGACATAACAGATGATGGCATCACATTCTGTGGGCGAGTAGCACGATGAATTCCTAAGAGGTGTTGATTTTTCTCATTCCTATATCAAATTAAAAAATGACTCTCAAACAATATAAATAAGTGGCTGGTCCACATGCATAGCTAACAGAAATTGAAAGCATAGTAGCAATAATATATTCGTCTTTTCGCACTAATAAACACACTCCACCCAGTAGTAAGAAGATGTCGTTTAGGCTGTCCTGCATGATGGGCAAAAGTACAACCTTTCAATATTAATTCAATGTCATACCACCTTCTGAAGAAGACTTGCAACATTCCATAGAAGTGACTAGAGCGACTCTTTGCAGAGACAAATAGGGATGTAGCTGGACTGAATAGACCAAGTCAATTATTGTTTGGAAGACCGAAACATACTCCAATTAGTATACGATTCGACCAAGAGGGTCAAAAGACCGTAATTTACTCTTACTCGCCTTCAATTCTATTGTGAATAACAACTTTCCAAACTTAAGATTTCTCCATCCTATGACTATTCACAAAGGTCTGGAAGACCGCTTATCTACACTCTCTGTGCCCCTCCTTTTATTTAATTAATTTCCTTTTGTCCTTCATCACAAGTTCTTCCTGCTACAATAATCAAGAGTTCTGGAAGAGTAGACGGCTGAAACCATAATTTGACATTATGCTTCCGCCCTCTCCCTCACAATCGTCGATCTTTGAAAAACATATCTTAAGAAATTTACAAGCATTTGTTGTGTGAACTACAATAAACCAACTCAGCCTTTTCCCAACTACCCATAGTCAGTCAGCTACATGAATCCTTTTTCCACTATTATGTCAAAGGTTGTATGAGTCAAAGCAAATAATATTTTCCTTGATCACAAAATCTCCTAGAACCTTTCATTTGACTTTATATAATTTATGTAATAATGAATGAAATTTAGTCATTGGCACAGTAAAATTACAACATACAAGTGTAACCTTTCCATAATTTTTGTTCACACCGATTTTGGTATTGTGAAAACCTTGGAACCACTGTGGAGTTGAAATGTAGGTTTTAAAGTTATATTGACCAATATATTTCCATGTAAGCCTACAAAAGTCAATACCTCATACATAACTGAGTTGATATCATCTCAATCATCTCAATAATCATTGTGTACGGGTCCTTCTTTGGCAAGCCCATCTTGGACAAATGACTTCAAAGCCAACTTTGCCCTGACACTGTCATCTTAAGTAATGGTTACCATTGCTAATGAGTTGGAAACTAGCAAGATAACAAATCTTATCATTGTCGGGTATTGGTTCACGTGTCACTTTTGTATCCTAATAAGTTAGAAAAATGTTGCAGCCGAAATTGGAAGAGAATTACTTGGGTAGTGAGTTTACCATGCTAAATAGTGTGTGCATACCTATAAAGTTGTGAAAGAAACACAAGAAAGTAGTTAAGTGAATGAAATTCTTCTCATTGTCATACCCTTGTAGGAGTTCTTGAGCTCATAGCTCGAAATTTCAAGCCAAGCTACTTTAATTTTCTTTACAACTGTTGCAAGCATTGTCATTGATCCATGTTTGGCTCCCATTGGGGTTTTATGTTAGCATCGGATGAAAGGTTCTCGCATAATGGATTCAGTATAAAACGCACCCTGCGAATAACTACAACTTTTTACAGCATAAGACCTCTTAACTAGTATTTTTAGATTCTTCCCCATATGGTTCATGGGCTATATAATAAAGTAGAGGTATCTCAGAACCTCTAAATTTCAGGTGATGAATGAAGGCTCCGGTACATACCCCGGAAAATATGCCTGAACTTCCATTCAACATCATGAAGATCCCGAGCTATCGGTTCTGGCGAAAGGTGTGGCTGCTGTGAGAAATCTGGATGGAAACAAGAAACAAAAAATGACTATTATCACATCTTTTCCTCGAGTATATATCATCATTTGTTCGGGTCAATATCGGCAACAAATAGAACAAATCTTTACCGGTGGAGGGAAAACTTTCTCTGCAAAGACGTCGAGGGACCGAAAACCCCGTGGGTACTAGTTCACTAGTGTTAATGTCTTGCGAGAAATAGTTTGTAGGTCGCTTTGCTTGGAATACCCAGCTCAATAGGAAGAAATGTATCCTTTTGCTCTTGCTAGAGAATATCCAGTAACTTAATTTGCAACCAGGTTGATAGGAAACCTTAAGAATGTATAAATATTAACAAAATTCAAAAAACAACTTTAAATTGATTAACGCAGTCCAAGGTTGTAATGTCATTTGAGCATATACTTCATTAGTTTCAACATTTGCCTGAAATTTCAAGAACAATCAATTCACTTAACCAAACATTATTGCAATTACCAAAAACTAAATCAGGATTATACAAACAAACAAACAAATGGGACGACGTGTAAAGAATTACCCACATGCATTGTGACATTGTGAAGCTGGCGATCAACCGAGGAGGCAAGGTTGGGTAATTAGGTATGTGAGCATCAACCTCTTTATTAGTCGTAGCAAAGAACTTGGCTTCCATTTCCAATTGAGGTCCTTAAAACTTATATTCTTCTAATTGATGATTACATTATTTTGTAACAATAACTTAAACCACATTCATAACATTACGAGCAACATAATCTAAACACAAATGAAAAGAAAGAAAAGAAAATTAAAAGAGTGTCTTCGAGTAAAAACACCTTCTCACTATGACCCTGAGGGAAGTAAACCACCCGACTGTCGACTGTTGGTAGGGACACAAGAGGGCCAGCACACGCATGCCATAGTTCAGAATTCAAGCATTTCTTTTCTCCTTCCATAAACAATAGTCAAAATTACATAATTCCATCAGTTCACACCTAAAAATAATCTCGAAATCCATAAAACTTCAAACTTTATCAATGTGCTCAAACACATGGAAAGCGAAGAACACAACTAACAAAGATCAGCTAAAAGGACAAGTCCACATGTTTCAAAACAAAAGGGGAAAAAGGTAATCCAACAAAATTAATTAATTAATTAATTACTAAATAAAATTGAAGGAGAGAGAGATACCTTCATGAGGCTGCTGACCCAGCCCTGATGTTGAAAGCTTCATATTTTATCTACCAACAATTTTGTGTGTGTGTGTGTGTGTATATATATATATATATATATATATATATATATATATATATATATATAAATTAAACACAAAATCAGCTAAAACAAGCAAAAATCATAATCCTAAACCCTAAGCCATAACTCCACCAACAAATTTTAGCCTTTTTTGCCCTCAAGAAGCTCAAGAATTCCTCATCAATTAACATTTCCCTAACCTTCATCTCCTTCTACTCCCACATGCATTCCATGAAAACAAAAACAATGACTATAGTTCTAACTAATGTAAATTTCAAAAACTATAGTTGGATTAGACCTTTGAAAAAAGCCAATGACTGTTAGCTAGGAAAATAAATTAGGGTTCATAGTTAATTAGAGATCAATCTTACATGAACAAAAAATTGCAGTTTGCGAAAAGTCCAAGAGAGGCTGGGAGACGATGGTTCTTGTCTATGGTCTTCATGTCTGTCTTCACTTCCTCTTCCTTCACTTCCTCTTTTGAAATCCCTCAGTGTAGCTTCCACCCTCGCTGCCAGCAACAACACAAAAAAGGCACAAACAAAAAATAGAAAAAATGGAAGGAATTGAAAGATGCAAAGTCGACAACCTGAGAGCACTAGAGAAGGAATGAAAGAGGTTTAGGGTTTCATTGGGCGTATTTTATCAGGCAAGGTTTAGAGAGAAGAAACGATGAAAAGGGCCGATGTCTGAAAGATGAGAAGGGCGAAGAGAGGGATCGGGGGTTTGGGGATTTTGATTTTGGAAGTAATTTCCACTGTTATTTACCGTGCAAAAGGGCTGGTAGCGGGAGGGGAAAATTTTCGGGAGGGAAAATTTTCAAGACCGAACAACGCTTCGAAGTCCACAAACGAACAACGTTTATGTCTTTACAAAACGTTGTAAAACAACAACATTTCTTTTCAAAAACGTTGTCAAAAAATGGTTAAAACAACATTTTTTTCATTTTACAAAACGTTGTAAAAAATAAATGGTTAAAACAACGTTTATTTTACAAAACGTTGTAAAAAATGTTGTCTAAAAACAACGTTTAACTAAAAAAATGTTGTCTAAAACCAACTTTTAACAATGTTTGTCTAAAAACATTGTAAAACAAATGTTGTAAATACTCCTTTTTGTTGTAGTGCATTATTGATCAAAAATTAATTCGATATCTTTTGCCAACAGATTACATAGAGGTTTACAGATTTTTGAAAAATCTTTAATAAATCTTCTATAAAAACCTGCATGTCCTAGAAAACTTATAACACCTTTGACAGAAGTTGGGGGAGGTAGTTGTGATATAACTTCAATTTTTGCCTTATCGACTTCAATTCCTTTATTAAACACAACATGACCTAAGACAATTCCATGTTTAACCATGAAATGTCTTTTCTCCCAACTTAGGGTTAAGTTTGTTTCACAACATCTTTTTAAAACTGATGTAAGATTTTCTAGGCAATGGTCAAAAGAATTCTCAAATACTGAGAAATCATCCATGAACACTTCGACACATCTTTCCACTAAATCTGAGAATATAGAAATCATGCATCTTTGAAAGGTAGCTGGGGCATTACAAAGTCCAAAGGGCATTCTCCTAAATGCAAAGGTACCAAAGGGACATGTAAAAGTGATTTTTTCTTGGTCTTCGGGTGATACTGGGATTTGATTGTAGACAGAGAAACCGTCAAGAAAACAATAATATTCATGGCCAGCTAATCTTTCAAGGATTTGATCAATAAATGGCAAGAGAAAGTGGTCCTTCCTAGTTGCAGCATTCGATTTCCTCAAATCTATGCACATTCTATAACCGGTGATAGTTCGTGTGGGAACTAACTCATCTTTATCATTTTTAACAACTGTAATTCCTGATTTCTTAGGAATTACTTGGACTGGACTAACCCATTTACTATCTGATATCGGGTAGATTACACCCGCATTGAGAAGCTTAAGAGCTTCTTTTCTCACTCCTTCTTCCATGTGAGGGTTAAGTCTTCTTTGTCTTTCTCTAGAAGGTTTACTACCTTCTTCTAAATGTATTCTATGCATACACATAGATGGACTAATGCCTTTTAAATCTGCTAAGGACCATCCTATAGCTTCTCTATGTGTCCATAAAACTTTTAACAGGCTTGCTTCTTGTTCTTCTGTTAAGTCTGCAGTAATTATAACAGGTAAAGTTTTACCTTCCCCTAAAAATGCATATTTTAAGTGGGTTGGTAATGGCTTTAATTCTGCTTCAGGAGGAGAATTAATAGACAGATTGAATTCAGGGTTTTCAAGCTTAATCATCTCTTCTTTATCCTCCTTAATGTTTTCTACTTTTTCTTCATCTATTTCTATTTCTTCAAAAAGAGATTTTAGAATTTCCACATCTTCTTCTTCATTATTTTCATCCTCCACTATTTCTATTTTATCAGAACTATTTTCTGATTCAGACTCTTCCATTTTGTCTTTATCTTTATTCTTAAGGGCTTCTAATCTTTCTCTCTCTTTTCTTTCATCAGTCTCTCGAAGTTCTTTTTCCAACTCTTCAATATCGAATTTTATATGAGAGAAAGTTCTATCATCATAGCTTACAAATACATCTTTCTCATAATCATCATCCTCACAATTTTCTTCAAAGGTTTGGGCTGTTAGTTTTTCAATTTCATCAATTGAGAAACATGCATTCATGTCACTCGGTCTATTCATTGCATCAAAAATTGAGATTTCTACAGTTTCACCCATGACTGACATTGTGAGTTTGCCATTTTTAACATTTATCATTGTATTGGCAGTGGCCATAAAAGGTCTGCCTAGCAGGATAGGGACTTCATTATTTGTACATATTTTCCTTTCCATCTCTAGAACCACAAAATCAACTGGAATGATTAATTTGTCTACCTGAACTAGGATGTTCTCTACTATACCCAAAGGATGTTTAACTGAACGATCAACTAATTGTAAAGACATATTAGTGGGTTTCAGTTCTCCCAACCCTAATTGTTTATAGATTGCAAAGGGCATCAAATTAATACTTGCTCATAAATCTAACATAGCCTTCATCTTTTTAGAACTACCCAATGAGACTTGGATATTAAAGCTACCAGGATCTTTCAATTTAGGGGGAAGTTCGGGTTGTAAAACTGCACTTACGTTTTCCGAAACAATAATTTTTTCATTGTTTTCAAATTTGTGTTTCTTATAGTGAAGATCTTTGAAAAACTTAGCATATGCCGGAATATTTTTAATAACATTAAGCAAAGGAAGGTTAACATTCACTTTGGATAGCATATTATAAATTTCCGAAAATTGTTTATCCATTCTGTTTTTCATAAGTCTTCTAGGGAATGGTATTGGAGGGACATATGGTGGTGGTGCCACATAAGGTTCCTCTTCCTCTTGTTCTTTTCCTTGCCCTACTTCCTCTTGAGTATCTTTGTTTGGCAATTCTTTTTCTACTTCTTGATTATTTATTTGATTATCTTTATTTTTATCCTTTTCAACTTCTTTTTCAGGGTTATCTAATTTATCAGGCACATCAGAAGATTGAATAGGATCACTTATGTGGATCCCAATGGGCACAATAATAAACTAGAAGGGGGGGCGGTTGAATAGCTTATTAAACACTTAAAACTTTTGAGTAAATTCTTTGAAGGGTACTTGCAATCTATAGAAAAGATAGAAGGAGCGGAAGACCTTCAAGGTAGTTGTTCCAGGTCTGCCGATAAGGACTACCGGTAGACCTTTTACAAGATACTTAAGTTCTGCTGTAAACGGATAAAGATAAGGATAAGAATTAAACAGTTCAATTGAAAGACAAACAGTAAAGAAATAACACAAGTATTTTGAGATGGTTCACACTATAAATAGTGCTACGTCCACCACCAAGGCAGTCAACCTTGGATTTAAATAGTGCACTATATTTTCCACTAGTTCTATTACAAGAATATTCCTAATGGATCGTGTACAAAATATTGACTTGTGTTTGGGGTCTATGGAATTAAATATTTGTAAATACAAGATATTTAATTCAAGTGTATATAGTTAATGAATGTGAACAACAAGAAGATAAAACAAAAGGTGTTGATGAGCAGCCTTCTTGTTGTTGATGAGGACTTCTAGATCTTAGGATCTCTTGATAGCACCGAAATGTAAGACTTGGAGTTATGGAGTTTCAGAGCAATCCTTTAGTGTTCGATTGATTCTGCATGCTTGTCTTTGTTTCAGCCTTCAATGGCGCGTATTTATAGCAGTGCACATCAAAAGATCCGTTGGGGAAGACGAAGACTTCAACAGTTCTTTTAAGAATGCATTAAATGCATGGGGCTGTCAGTCAGGGATTTTCGTCTTCACAGATATCTAGGGCAGAAAAATGATTTCTGAGATCTTCAAAAGGTGAGCGATTTAGGTGTCAGATCTGAGAGTTGTTGCAGAAAGTAGGAGTCAGTCTGCTTTTCCTGCTTTCACAGTTCAAGACGAGAAGTCTTCCTGCTTTTCGGAAAGTTTCTTTCGGCGGCTTGACATGTCAATGAATGTCTTAGGTTAATTCAAACAATGATTAGGATAAATTTGAATTAATCTAATGAGTCATTGCTGGACAGGACACATCATAAGAGACTAGGTGGACACAAGGTCCGGGCTGCTCTAAGCTTTGAGCGGTCTTACGGTGAAGCTGCGAAGAGGTCTTCCGTTGAACCTGTAAAGTCCTATAAAAACTATAATTGGAAAAGTTCTATACACAATTGCCACGCTAATCGATACGCAGCCCGATTAGCCACTGAAGTATAAAACAAATGTAATGTTCTGAACAGATATAAATCTAACAAAATAATCAACAATCTCCTCCTATTTATATCTGGTCATCACTACTACAAATGAGGACAAAAACAGACTATGTGATAGATAATAGCATGTCTGAGAATTTTATATATTGAAGTAGAAGACATGTCTCTATCAAACAGATGAGCACCTCAAGTGTAAGAAACTAATCTAAGTGCATGCAAGAATAAGGAAATCGAGAGTAGCACGTATCAAGAGTAAAGACAGCTTCAAATATAATTTAAACCGAGTGTTTAAATTCGAGCAGATATAGAAAATAAAGAAACAAGAATTTAAACAATACAATTTTGAAGAGTAAATAATCTTCTCAGATATAAACATGATGTTTACGTGATACGAGTTTTCAAATAGGATAGATACAAAGG
>CM028379.1:33303548-33485360 GCA_013146195.2 Codonopsis lanceolata
CTTGGGGCAGTAACTCATCATAATGCCTTGGGATTAGTTCCTTGCTTCCTTTTGGTTTGGGTAATATACCAGGGATTGGCCGAGTGAGTAACTCGGTTGGTTTTTTTCTTTCTGGGGAATATTGTGCTAGGAGTGGATTGCATGGACTCTTATTTGGGAGCTTTTTTCATGTGCACACATCATTCTTGTTAGGGTTTCATGAGCCATTTCATGGGGAATAGGTATTTAAAGGATCAAGGGGAAGGCAATTTTTCTAGTTATGGTAACAGCATTTAGGTGAAGGAGCTCGTGATTGGTATCTGGGGAGGTGGGTGGAGATTATAGACACTTGGAATAATACCACCTTAGGAAATAGGGTTGATATTCGACCGAAAGTTGGTACCGGTTGAGTTTTGGGAGCTTGGAAGAGGATGTTTCTTGTGGTATTAGGGCAATTTATACCAGAAGGAGAAGCATTAGGAGCGCTCTAGTCTTTTGACTTGTCGAGAGATAGTGGTGAGAGTTTCGCAAAATTTGCTAAAAACTTACCAACCACTTGGTTTGTTACCTTTCCACATGGGCATCCATTCTTTTTAGCCGAATCCGAAGGAGGTGCGCATCAGGGAGTTCCGCATCGCTTCCGCCCATTGTTGGTCCCAGCTATAGTTTGTTTATTTTTAGCGGCCATTCTCGCTTAAATCGGTACCCCTTTAACACCGATTCTCCGCTCTTTTGATCTCGGCTCCCCGATCCGATTGCTTGTATCTCGTATCAACCGACCGCACTACCTCTACCTTTCAAAACTCGGGCCGTTTCGAGGAAAAGGGTTTGAAGGCATCGAAATGGTTGATTGAAGGCTTTACGGGCTTAGATGCAAGTGCCTTTAAATATTTTTATTATTATTCATTTCCCTCAATTGATCGGACAAGCACCGCTTTGTTTTGGCAGTCTCTTGAAGCGATGGATTCTTTCTCAGTATAAGACACTCGTATTCCACCTACCTTCGACTCCCAAGATCGGTTGATCTCGAGCCGAATAGCTTTAAGATCCACCATTCAAAATGGTCTAAGTCAAATATCGAGAAAATTATTGGTGGGTTCTGTGCATTTTTAAATTCGTATCATTCATTTTTTTGTTTTAAAGGGCGGGGTCAATAATTCGGAGATATAAAAACCGATCGGTCCATAAAGTGTCTGAGAAGCTATATGCAATTTGCGTTAGGCGATCACGGGGGTAGGTGGCCATGGTGTAGGGTAGCGGTTCGAATATTTCTACGTGCGTCTTGGCGTGTGTGCGGTATCTAGAAAGCGAGAAAAAATGTTTTTTGTTTCGGATATAAACGATAAAGAAAACATATATGGCTTGTCTTCTTTGTTTTGTGGATTTTCTCGGTTTTTTAGTTTGAGCGTGAGCAAGCAACCATTCGGATCAAGAAATAGAAAGAAGAGAATCTATCTATTCCTATTAATTACATATTGGTTCCTAATCCCAAAAATAAAATGCGAAATTAAAGAATATTTACATATTTTGTGCGATAAAAATAAAGCAAACAAAGTAGTAATATAAAGCGAGAAAAAAACAATAATAAAATAAAGCCCCGACCCTTTTGTTATCTTGTCGAAAATCGGTTTATTGTTTTTTAATATTTTTTTGTTTTTGATAAATATACACAATAGCTGTGGCAGACAGCTGCCAATGGAGGATCATATCCACAAATATATATAGGTGCAATATTTAAAGGCCAAATAAATATAATAAGCATATTTTAGCCAAAACTACATAAAATTGATTTTTTTCTTTTTGTGGCGGAGTCTAGCCCTCCATTTTTATTTTCTTTAAAATAAGCTTGATGTCCCAAATGAAGGTCATATGGGTGCTGAGATATGTCCCCGGATCGCGCTCCACTTTTTATGGGAACCCACGGCTCGGTGAGGACATCATTCTTTCATTCGTCCTCCTTTGTTTTAGGGAAATCGAAATTAAAAGTGTAAAGAGTGGTGTTGATAAGCGCTTGAATACATCTCGATCACTTGAGTGTGCTTAAGTCCATTATGAGTGCTTTGGGTTTCAGGTGTCTCATCTTCCCTTATTTAGGGAAAACAAGATATGAAAAATGTATCACCCTTTTTCATTCCATCGTCCATTGTTTAGGGAAAAGCGGAAAGTGCAAAAAAAAAAAAAAAGATGTTTGGCGCGTGGGAACAACTGCCTTCTGTGGACTTTGAAAATCGTCCTAGGTTATTATGAGTGCATTGGGTTTCTCATTTCATCCTCTCTTGTTTAGGGAAAACAAGATACAAAAATGCATCATCTTTTTCATTCTCATCCTTCCTTGTTTAGAGGAAGGCGAAAAAGTGCAAAAAAGGATATTGTGAGCCTCACTGTGACCTTGGACATATTTTGGATCGCTATGAGTGCGTTGGGCTTCCCGTATCTCATCCTCCTTTGTTTATGGAAAACAAGATCTGAAAATGTATAACTTTTTCATTCCCATCGTCCCTTGTTTAGGGGAAGACGGAAAAGTGCATAAAAAGGATGTTGCGAGCCTCACTATGATCCAAAATGCTGTGAAAGAGTCGCCATCTTTATTTTAAGGAGAAATAAAGAAAAAATACGAGTTTGTAAAAGATGGGTTTGAAGGCTAAGTTACGAGGTGGGAAGGTGTTAGGCACGCCTTCGCCCTTTCAGTCTCAAAAATAGTTTTTGGCTAAAAATATGCTTTTATTATATTTATTGACAAATGAAACAAAACATTTCAAGGATATATACGTATCTACATTATTCTGGACTTGTACGCTTCCTTCGATAATTACAAATATATTTACAAGTATTTGGCCATAATAATGGCTCTTTTTAGTGCTATTTTCTATAGAAATTCAGTCAGCATAACTGCTTAAATTTTTTACATCAGGCCGGCTGAAAATAACACTTTTATATAAAAACTCTTAAAGGCATACCTTTAAGGCGTAGAATGTGCTTCGCTCGTCCTAGGAGAGTCTTTTGTTGTTGTAGAGATTTGGACAACATAACTGCTTACGAAAGATGCTTTCTGGCACCGTGAAACAGGCAGAGCAACTGCTTGTGTTTTTGATGTTGTTTGTTTCTTTGTTGGTGGAAATCGTCAGCGAGCAATTGTGATTGGCTGCATTTCCGCTTTTGATCCTCTTTTCCTTTTGCATTTCTGAACTCTGTAACTTGACATTTGTTAAGTTTTAACAGGTCTTGATATCGCATGTCATGTCACATACTAGGGGTACGAAATTGGGATGTCTACAGGAGGATGCCAAAAAAGAGAAGGAGAAACCTGAAGCTCCTAAAGATGAAAGTAAAAGTAAAGAGGAAATTGGAAGTCCTAAAATAGAAATTGATGAAGACCTAGAAAAAGAAGAATCTAAAATTCCTAAGGAGGATCAAAAAGAAAAAAGTTAAACTTGAAGTTCCTACTTCTATCCCATTTATTAAATCTCCTCCTGAAGTAGACTTAAAGCCATTATCATCCCACTTGAAATATGCGTTTCTCGGGGAAGGCAAAACTTGACCTGTTATAATTGCTGTGGATTTAACGGACGAACAAGAGGCAAGTTTGTTAAAAGTATTATGGACACATTGAGTAGCTATAGGTTGGTCCTTAGCAGACTTGAAAGGTATTAGTCCTTCTATGTGTATGTATAGAATTCATCTCGAAGAAGGTACCAAACCTTCTAGAGAATATCAAAGAAGATTTAACCCTCTTATGAAAGAAGCAGTTAAGAAAGAAGTGCTTAAGCTTCTTGATGCGGGTATAATTTACCCGATATCTGATAGTAAATGGGTTAGTCCAGTTCAAGTAGTCCCTAAGAAATCAGGGATTACTATTGTTAAGAATGAGAAAAATGAGTTAGTTCCCACAAGAACCATTATTAGCTATAGAATGTGCATTGATTTAAGGAAACTAAATGTGGCTACAAAGAAAGACCACTTTCCTTTGCCCTTCATTGACCAAATCCTTGAATGATTAGCTAGCCATGATTATTATTGTTTTCTTGATGGCTTTTCTAGTTACAATCAAATTCCACTTGCACCGAAAGATCAAGAGAAGACTACATTTACACGTCTCTTTGGTACCTTTGTATTTAGAAGGATACCCTTTGGATTATGTAATGCACCTGCCACTTTTCAAAGATGCATGCTTTCTATATTTTCGGATTTAGTTGAAAGATGTGTGGAGGTGTTTATGGACGATTATTCAGTATACGGAAAATCTTTTGATAATTGTTTAGAAAATCTAACATCGGTTCTTAAAAGATTTTGCGAAACTAATTTGACCCTAAGTTGGGAGAAAAGTCATTTCATAGTTAAACATGGAATAGTTTTAGGTCATATTGTATCTAATAAATGTATTGAGGTCGATAAAGCCAAAATTGAAGTTATATCACAATTACCTCCCCCAACTATAGTCAAGGGTGTTAGAAATTTTCTAGGTCATGCAGGTTTTTATAGAGGATTCATAAAAGACTTTTAAAAAATCTGTAAACCTTTATGCAATCTTTTGACAAAAGACACCGAATTTATTTTCAATCAAGAATGCTTGAATGCATTTAATTTGTTAAAAGAACAATTAACAACAACTCCTCTTTTAACACCTTACTGATTGGTCTCTCCCTTTCGAGATCATGTGTGATGCATCGGATTTTGCAGTTGGAGCTGTGTTAGGACAAATGGTAGATAAGAAACCCCATGTGATTCATTATGCGAGTAGGACATTGAATGACGCACAACTCAATTATACAACCACTGAAAAAGAATTTTTAGCAGTTGTGTTTGTATTGGAAAAGTTTCGATCCTACTTGTTAGGTTTTAAAGTCATTATATTCTCTGACCATGCAGCCCTAAAATATCTTTTGAGCAAGAAAGAGGCCAAGCCTAGGTTCATTAGATGGATGTTATTATTACAATAATTTGACATTACTATTAAAGATAAAAAGGGAACAGAAAACGTTGTTGCCGACCATTTGTCTAGGTTGGAATTTTTACCTTTGCTTGAACGTCAACTTCTTGATAATAAAATCCCCATGAATGAAGATTTTCCTGATGAACAATTGTTAGCAGTTAAAAACTTTGAACCATGGTATGCTGATTTTGTCAATTACCATGTTGCAGATATTATTAATCCTGATTTTGATTTTTATCGAAGGAAGAATTTTTTGGCGGATGCTAAAAAGTATTTTTGGGTAGAACCTTATTTATTCAAAATATGTTCAGACTCCTTTATTAGAAGATGTATTTCAGATCAAGAACAATAAAGTATTTTGGCATTTTGTCATGAATACTCTAGTGGTGGTCATTTTAGTAGTAGTAAAACTGCTAGGAAAATCTTACAATCTGGTTTATACTGGCCTACTATTTTTAGAGATGCTGAAATGTTTTGCAAAATATGTGATAAATGTCAAAGGACTGGTGGAATCAGTAAAAGGAATGAGATGCCCTTGCATAACAATTTAGTTATTGATATCTTTGATGTATGGGGCATTGTCTTTATGGGTCCTTTCCTAGTCTCGAATGGTTGTGAATATATTCTAGTTGTTGTTGACTACGTGTTGAAATGGATAGAAGCCATTGCTACCCGAAACAATGATGGCCAAACTGTTGTCAAGTGTTTGGATGATTATAAATTTGCTCGGTATGGAGTACCGAAAGCAATAATTAGTGATCAAGGAATGCACTTCACCAATCGTTTGATGAACGTGTGCCTTAGGAAATATGGTGTGACACACAAGCTGGCTACACCATATCATCCTCAGACTTCTGGCCAAATAAAGGTTAGAAATAGCAATTCCACGAGGCTTTTGCCTACTAATATGTGTTTTGGAGCTATATTGTGAGTTTCAGGGTTTTAGGTGAAATTATGAGATTTACAAGGCTTTTATTGAAGATTTAAAGGAAGGGTGCAAAGTGCAAACATTGAAAAGAAGTTTTAATTGGGATCTGAAACCCCTTGCGGACGCAAGGGTAGGAGGCCTTGCCCCCGCAAGGTCTCTAGTGTGTCTGCCCAGCCAGATCAAAGGCCTTACGGCCACATTCAAGTAGCACCTTGCCCCCGCAAGTCATCGAGTAGCCGCCTTACGGGAGTTTAATCCTGACTGAATCTCCCTCCTTCCTTTAAACACCCTAGTATAAATAGAAGACATATAGTCTAAAGCCAAAGACGATTTCTAGATCAATTTTAGTGTGTAATACTTAGCTTTTAGTATTTGTAATTATAGTTTGAAGATCGAATCATGTATCCTTTCATTCCGCTAATTTGTTCTTCTTCAAGGATGAACTAACCGTTCATTAATTTAGGAATTAAGAGGTAACTTGTATCGAATCTATTGCTCAATATATTTTTATTCAATTAAATCTTGTTGATCATGATGTTTATCAATCTCTTTATTGTCTAGCCTTGACCAAATGAATGGAATTGCAAGTAGTAAAGACCTAGCGGTGCGGATAGCTGCATGGCCAAATGCATATGTCGTACACTGGCTCACCATTGTGATAAATTAATTTTATCGATGCACGAGAGTGATAAGTTAGGGTCAAGTTCATATATATGATCCTAAGTGACAGATAGGAATTTCATATGTTCTTGTTCTTAGGATATAGATTGGATGAATTATTTAGGATGAAGACTGAATTATAATTTGACAATCTATATCAATCTTTAGTGAACGAACCCAAGATTTTGATTGATACTTTAATTAAAAGAGCAATAGAGTAGATACAAGTGAATCCATATTCTTAGATTTCCCTCCTCCATAAGATCTTCATATTTGTGATTGCTGCTTAGCCTATTAATTAGATTTTTGGTTTTCCTAGAATAAATTAGATTAAATAAATTAAAAAACCCCCTTAGTTTAATTGCTACCGGTTTACTTGCTATCTGATTACTTCTTGTCTCTGTGGTTCGACCCTTGCTACCATACTATTCTTCAATTGATTCGTACACTTGCAAGGTTAAAAAATAAGACGCATCAAAAGGTTCGGAGGGTTGAGAAGGTTTGGACTTACGTTTTCTAGGACGGAGAGGAGCAGGTTCTAGTTCTGCTTGAGGCTCTTCCAGCACAGGAGCTGGAGCAGGAGCAGTAGAAGCTGAACGCTTCTTCTTCTGGGAGGTAGCAGTAGTGTCAGCAATTAAACCAAGTCATTGGCGACACTACATGCTGGAACCCAAGCTAGTAGTTAAAGGACAAGACATAA
Source organism: Codonopsis lanceolata (assembly GCA_013146195.2). Taxonomy (NCBI): domain Eukaryota; kingdom Viridiplantae; phylum Streptophyta; class Magnoliopsida; order Asterales; family Campanulaceae; genus Codonopsis; species Codonopsis lanceolata. The sequence goes on from CM028379.1 coordinate 33,310,746, forward strand.
ATAAGAGCTAATAGGATGCTCAGCGGAAGACGTATATGTTGTGAACTAATCAACATGATAACCAAGCTCGGCTTACACAAATGCCAGAATCAAAAGGAATACAAGTACTACAAGTGATAAAACTACAAGTAGCTAATAAAAGAAGCAAGTTCAATTTCTAAACACATTTCTAAGCATAGTCTAAATGATTTGCTTTAAAAACCCATCTTCCTTGCCAAAGTCAAAAGAATAGAAGAGGACATCTAAAACCACCTCTTCAACCTCAACGCCGGACCAAAAGAGAAATAAAGGAAGCTCAAACACCGTAAGCCTCAACAAGAAGGACCTGCTTTGCAGGGATCTAAAACAGTAAAATAGGAATGGATAAGTCATAAAGACTTGTAAGCTATCAATCATGCATGTCATGACAATATGCAACATACAAGGCAAGATATCATCACATAAGCATATAGATCATATGATGTAGCGGAAGGTAATTAAGAGTAACGATAACTATCAAATTAAAGTTGTGGAGGTCGTGCACGACTACCAACGTTGATCTTCCAAATCTTGTTGAGGTTCGCAAACCTACCACGACCTGGGCATCAATTCGCGTTGATTCAATGAATACCAAAATTGGGAAAAAAAGTATTTTATTCATAAAACGGCAATAATGCCTCTCAAACAACCCTAAAAGTGTTTAAATATGCTCAAAACCCTAAAAAAAATAGTCGATATTACAAAAAAACCCGAAACTAATAAAAAAACATCAATGGCCCGTAACACTATCTAAACGACGTTTTTGGCCTAAAAAATAGCTCATAACCGAGTTTTACTCGGTTGTTTTGTCCGTCTTTTCGAGAGCTTCGTTTTGATAAGTGGCGGGCCCCGTAACTCCACCCGAGTCAAAAGTTATGCCCTTTTCCATGCACCCGGTCCAAATGGCCGAGATAATCAAGCGCGAGACTGCCTGCATCATCATATATCCAAGATGCACATTGTTTCACATACGTGCTTGTAATTAAATCACATAGGATAAGGATATATGGAGAACCGGTGCCGCTACGTAGTTCATGCATACAAGTGTTAACTGGAATGTGATGTGTCAGATGGTTGTGCATACATCGACCTTCCGAGGAGATGCTCGGGATAGACACACCAATGCTATCTAATGGTTACAACAAAGGGGCTACTTCCCCACTGCGGCCACAGTGGAGGCGTCTGTGTACAAGAGCAAATATGCCAGTTGGACTCATGCAAATGCCAAGTAATGTTTACTTAACAAATCTCAAGTAGAGAACGAGGTCGACAAGAGCGATCTCGTTCATGACAAGTAAATATTCTCATCAATAAATCAAGTAGGGTTGAGCTCGACAAGAGCGAACTCAACATGTCAAATAGGTATTCTATTATATGAAATTTAAATCAAGCATGGTAGTCAATCCAATTCAAGAGTCTAGAACTAGTATTCTTAGGGAAACGTATTTAGAACGTCATAATGATTGATAATTGAGCCGATATTGTTCAATGGCTCACTAAAATAGACTCCGTTGAGTCATATCTATAAATTCATCCAAATAGAGTTTAAACACTAATTGCATTCCAACTCTTTTCTAAGTTCTCGTATAGGATAGCCATTAATCCAACTAATAACCATAGCCAATAATTATTATCAATTCATAAATTATGGAACCCTAGAATCATAAATTCTAAAAGTCATTAAAAGTCAATGGTCTGAGAACAATAGTTATTCCAAATGAGGCATAGAACACATTTAATTCTAGGCTTAGGACCAAAACAACAAGATGAGTATATCACTCAAAAATCCCATCAACTCAAATCATCATCAAACATAATATAGACATGGTAGGAGCATGAGAATCATGAGAAAAAGGGGATAGCATGGCATTTCTAGGATGCATCCTAAGGGGAATCAATAGCTTACCTTACACCAAGGAAAAAGATGAAATGAATAAAATCTAATCAGATAAAATCATGCTCCTAGTCGATAGTTTCGATTTGGTTGTCTCGGATTGGAAATCGGGACTTGGGATCTCATGATATGAAGGAAACACACATAAGTTCATGAAGAGAGAGAAGAATGGTTGGAAATGGAGGTTTATGGCTGATCGGAAAGGAGGAGAGAGCTTATATATGACATGAAAATATGGGTGGAAATCCACATGTCACATGGAGGGTGAGTGGGAATCCACATGTCACATGGAGGATGAAAGGGATTAGGCTCCTAATTAGGGTTTAGGTTTATGTTAACTTAGTTAGGGTCTAATACCATGGATTAGGGTCACTAAGGATGGAGGTTCAATGGGTTAATTGGGTTACAAACTCGGAATGGTAGAAAATCCCTTAGGATGGAAAACAGAGCTGGGCGGTCACCCAGTCCAGTGGCTGAGCGAGCGCTCAGTCTCCTTTTCACTTCCTGGACTTGCTGGATTTTGTGCACTCACTCAGTCACCTGGTTGAGCGAGCGCTTAGGGGTCTGGATGGCCAAAATGACTTAAAAACAAGTCCTAAATGTGTCCAACTCAACCCCAAACCATGTGGGATGTTTAACACACTCAACACACATCCGAAACAGGTCCGAACATCACCCGAACAAGGAGGAATGGAGGGCGAAACTCGAGACGAACATCAAACAAATCAATAACGAGTTAAACAAAGATACGACAAGCATGAATGAACATTATTAAACATGTTCAGGACTAGAATACAAGGTATAGGATTCAAGTTAACATCTCACGAGTCTCAAAGACACGAAACAAGGCAAAGGAAAGACAAACCGAGAGGCCGTAAGAGTCAAAAGGTCAAATGAAGCAAGAAGGCTTCCGAACTCTCAACCAAGCATACAATGACCAAGATTGAAGTTATAGAACATGTAGGAAGGGTACTAAGGCTCTAGTAGGACTTAGTTAAGTGCTAAGATGATACACGAAGCAAGTATATCAAAGTATGCAACGCATAGAAGGTATACAAGCAACTACAATCATGGTTGACCTAATGCAAGCATTATATGAACAATGTGAACTCTAAAATATGCTAAGGCACATAATGAGCATATTAAACAAGTATAGAAGACATGTTATACAAGTAGGGTTTGGGTTCTCACATCCTCCCCCACTAAAAGGAACTTAGTCCCTAAATTCATACAAGAATCATCAAATAGGAAAGGGTATCTCTCTCTCAAATCAAGCTCGATTTCCCAAGTAGCTTCCTCGATGTTATGGTTCTTCCACAAGACTTTGACCAATGATATCTTCTTCGTTCTCAAGACTTGTTCCTTCGTATCAAGAATCCTTACCGGCTTCTCATCATAAGAAAGGTCAGGTTCAATATTAATCTTATCATATGTAAGGACATGTGATTCATCCTTCAAGTACTTGCGTAGCATCGAGACATGGAAGACACCATGAACAGCCGATATAGAAGGTGGCAATGCTAACCGATACGCCAAAGATCTAATCCTCTCTTAGATCTCGAATGGTCCAATAAATCTAGGTGAAAGTTTACCTTTCTTCCCAAATCGCTTAGTACCGTGGGCGATACTTTCAAGAATACATAATCACCAACCTGAAACTCTAGGTCACGTCTCCGGTTGTCTGCGTAGCTTTTCTGTCTACTCTGAGCTGTAAGTAATCTGTCTCTAATAAGTTTCACACTCTCAGCTGAGTGTAATACCATCTCCGAACCCCAAAGCTTAGCTTTGCCAACTTCATCCCAGCAAATCGGTGAACGACACTTACGCCCACATAAAGCCTCATATGACGCCATCTCAATACTGGATTGGTAATTGTTGTTATACGCAAATTTGGCTAATGGCAAATGAGAATCCTAACTTCCTTTGAAATCCATAGCACAAGCATGCAATAAATCCTCCAATACCTGAATCAATCTCTCGGACTGACCGTCAAACTGTGGGTGAAAAGCCGTACTGAAGTTCAACTTCGTACCCAAAGCCTCCTACAAAGAATGCCAAAATCTAGAAGTGAACCTTGGATCTCTATCAGATACAATGCTAACCGGAATACCATAAAATCTCACGATATTCTGAATATACAATGCTGCCAACTGACTCAAACTATAAGTCACCGCAATAGGAATAAAATGTGAAGATTTAGTCAACCTATCCACAACAACCTAAACTGCATCAAAGCCTCGGCGAGTACGTGGCAATTCTGTCACAAAATCCATGGTGATATGCTCCCATTTCCACTCCGGTATCTCAAGTTTCTGTAGTAAACCGACAGGTCTCTTGTGTTCAGCCTTGACCTGTTGACATGTCAAACATCTAGATACATAATATGCGATTTCTCTCTTCATTCCATTCCACCAGAACTTTCTTTTCTAGTCTCTATAAATTTTGGTACTCCCTGGATGTATAGTATACTTGGCTTTGTGATCCTCATCAAGAACCATACGTTTAACTCCATCGGTAGAAGGAACGCAAACTTTACCTCGAAGAGTTAAAATACCATCACTGTTAATAGCAAACTCATGTGTCTTACTATCACCAAATCCATCAATAATCTTCCTCAACTCATAATCTATCGCTTAAGACTTTTTAATAAACTCAAACAATGCAGGCGTAGCACGCTGATCGATGTATTTTATACGTCGATATCAGGTACTTTTATGACTTAAATTGAACGATTCCACAAGGCTTTTGGCTACTGATATATGTTTTTTTAGTGTTTTATGAGTTTCAGGGATTTAGGTGAAATTATATGATTTATAAGGATTTTTGATGAAGATTTCAAGAAGGGGCCAAAGTGTAAAATGGAAGAAAATGACAAACAGAGAAACTTGACACCTTGCGGACCAAGGTGTTTGGACCTTTCCTTCGCAAGGTGGACAATAAGACAACCCCGGAATTGAAGACCCTTGCTGATGCAAGTGGTAATGACCTTGCGACCGCAAGGTGCCCAGAACCGCCATATCGGTGTCTTCAAGCCAGACTAAAACTCCTAAAGCCCTACAATTCCATGGTATAAATAAAGAACGGTAGCCAGAGCTCAAGGACGTCCAAGAAGTTGTTTTTGATAGTTCTAGCATAGGATTTAGAGTGTATAACATAGTTTAGTTGTTGTAATTACAAGTTTTGAAGATCGATCCATGTATTCATTAATCTCCATGTGCAGTTCATCTTCAAGGATGAACTAAACATCCATTAATCTAGGAGTTGGGAGGTAACTTGTATCGAATCTATGCTTTAATCTATTTCTATTCATTCAATTCTTGTTGATTGTGGTGTTTATCAATCCCTTTATTATCTCGCTTTGAACAAATGAATGTAATCGTGAGTAATAAAGGCCTAGAGGTGCGGATAACTGCATGATCAATGTGCATATGTCGTACACAGGCTCACCATCATGATAAATTGAACCTATCGATGCACGAGAGTGATAAGTTAGGGTCAGGTTCCATATATGACCTAAGTGACAGTTAGGATCATATGTTCTTGTGCTTAGGATATAGAATGGACGAATTATTTGGTGATGGAGATTGAACGGTAATTCGACATGCTATATCTATATTTTGTGAACGAACCCAAGAAATTGAATGATACATTTATCAAAATAAGCTATAGAGGAGATACAAGTGAAACCCTAATCCTAGATTTCCCTCCATCATAAGATCTTCAGAACTTGTGATTGCTGCTAATTTAGTTAACTTTAGTTTAGATAAAATCAATATAAAAACGCCCATAGTTTAATAATTGCTACCGATAATCGTGCTATTTGTGATCTTCTTGTCTCTGTGGTTCGACCCTTGCTGCCCAAGCTATTCTACAATAGTCTTGTCCACTTGCAAGGAATAATTAAAATAAGACATCGATCAAGTTTTTGGCGCCGTTCCCGGGGACAAGCTAGTTTGCATAGTTAGTTTGTTGGTAGCGTAATTTTAAATTCAGTTTTATAAAAATAAAAATACAAGAAGATTTTATTTGTTTTTAGTTAGTTGCTTTATTTGCTTTATTTATTTTATGCACGGTCGTAGATCTTTAAATCCTAAGTTAGTAGAAATAAATCAAAATATAAATAATCTTAGAAAGAATCAAGAAGACCTTGATAATCTAGCAACCCAGCCTGATAATCAAGAACAATTGAATCAAGAGGATCCTCTGGTTGATCCTCCAATGGACAATAATAATCAAAATCCTGAAAATCCGGTTCATCCGGTTAATGCGAATCAAAGAGAAGAAGAACATGCTAGAAGAAATATGAAAGTAGTAGTAAATCAAAGAACTATTAATGATTATAGTAGACCTACGTTGAATGTAGCGACATCATGCCTAATCTTACCGGAAGCAGTAAGGAATTTCAAACTTAAAGGTCATTATTTTAATATGATACCTTATTTTCATAGAATGCCAGCTGAAGATCCAATAAGTTTCCTTAAAGAATATGAGTATATAAGTATATGATGAGTACTTTTCCATTAGGAGGTTTGACTGAAGACCAAGTAAAAATGAAATATTTTCCTAGTGCATTAAAAGATTTGGCGAAAAGATGGTTTATGAATCTAACACCTAGTAGTGTTTATACTTGGGCTCAATTATATGATTTGTTTATGGGTAAATATTACAAACATGCATCTCTTACCGAATATAGAAAACAAATCATGTCTTTCCAAAATGAACCAGGTGAAACATTCCATGAAGCATGGGATAGATTTAAAAATTTGCTTATCATGTGTCCGCATCATAATATGTCTCAAGATGTGTTAGTACTTCAATTCTATCATGCTCTTTTGCCTGCTTTACAAACTATGGTTGATAGTGCGATCGGTGGTTCTATTAATAGAATGACACCAGTTGCACTAGAAGAGTTATTTGAGATGTTAAGTGCAAATTCGCAATAGAAAAGTGCAAGAGGTAAAAGTAGAAGTTTATTTCAAGTTCAAGAAAAACCAGATATACAAGCTCAATATGAAAATTGGCCAATTCAAGAAGCATGTGCTATGTGTGGATTATATTCTCATGCTACTAATTTTTGTCCATCTAGTGCTATATATTCTGAACAGGTGAATGCCATGAACATGTACCCTCAAAGACAAAGGAATGATCTCTACTCAAACTCATATAATCCTGGTTGGAGAAATCATCCAAATTTTTCATGGGGAGGAAATAAACCATTACAACCTCAACCACTACAACATCAACAACTCCCAAATCAAGGACAATTGAGAATTGAATAAGTTTCAAAATCAGATGGAGTAAGCAAAGGTCAAGCTGCCCTTATTAAATATTTACTAGAAGAAGTAGAAGTTGTAAGGGAGAAACTTGCAAAAGTTATGAACGAGAAAAAAGAAGAAGGGAAGTTCTCTAGTCAAACTGAGCAAGCAAAATCTATCACTACTCTACGAAGTGGTAGAATAATTGGAGAAGAGGTAAGTTGTTGATTATTTTGTTAGATTTATATCTGTTCAGAACATTACATTTGTTTTATACTTCAGTGGCTAATCGGGCTGCGTATCGATTAGCGTGGCAACTGTGTATAGAACTTTGCCAAGTATAGTTTTTATAGGACTTTACAGGTTCAGCGGAAGACCTCTTCGCAGCTTCACCGGAAGACTTGCTCAAAGCTTAAGAACGGCAGACCTTGTGTCCACCTAGTCTCTTATGACGTGTACTGTCCAGCAATGACTCATTAGATTAATTCAAACTTATCCTAATCATTGTTTGAATTAACCTAAGACATTCCCTGACATGTCAAGCCGCCGAAAGCAACTTTCCGAAAAGCAGGAAAACTTCTCGTCCTGAACAATGAAAGCAGGAAAAGCAGACTGACTCCTACTTTCTGCAACAACTCTCAGATCTGACACCTAAATCGCTCACCTTTTGAAGATCTCAGAAATCATTTTTCTGCCCTAGATATCTGTGAAGACGAAAATCCCTGACTGACAGCCCCATGCATTTAATGCATTCTTAAAAGAACTGTTGAAGTCTTCGTCTTCCCCAACGGATCTTTTGATGTGCACCTGCTATAAATACTACCATTGAAGACTGAAACAAAGACAACTGTACAGAATCAATCGAACACTAAAAGGATTGCTCTGAAACTCCATAACTCCAAGTCTTACAGCTCAGTGCTATCAAGAGATCCTAAACAGATCTAGAAGTCCTCATCAACAACAAGAAGCTGCTCATCAACACCTTTTGTTTTATCTTCTTGTTGTTCACATTCATTAACTATACTTCTGCACGAATTAAATATCTTGTATTTACAGATATTTAATTCCATAGACCCCAAACACAAGTCAATATTTTGTACACGATCCATTAGGAATATTCTTGTAATAGAACTAGTGGAAAATATAGTGCACTATTTAAATCCAAGGTTGACTGCCTTGGTGGTGGACGTAGCACTATTTATAGTGTGAACCATCTCAAAATACTTGTGTTATTTCTTTACTGTTTGTCTTTCAATTGAACTGTTTAATTCTTATCCTTATCTTTATCCGTTTACAGCAGAACTTAAGTATCTTGTAAAAGGTCTACCGGTAGTCCTTATCGGCAGACCTGGAACAACTACCTTGAAGGTCTTCCGCTCCTCCTATCTTTTCTATAGATTGCAAGTACCCTTCAAAGAATTTACTCAAAAGTTTTAAGTGTTTAATAAGCTATTCAACCCCCCCCCCCTTCTAGCTTATTATTGTGCCCATTGGGATCCACAATTGGTATCAGAGCCATACTCTTTGAAAACAAGTTTTTCCAAGATTAAACTCTTGAGAGATACGATATAATGGCACAAACACACTACATGCTGCATACATCTAATGCTAACCACGTCCCAATATTGGACGAAGGACATTTTGATGTATGGAAGGATAAAGTAATGAGATTTATGAATTCTATTGACAACAGATTATGGAAATGCTATCGCAGTCAACATGTACCAATGAAGCCAAATCTTCTAGCCTCCATTCCGGGAATCGTGAAGTACCTAAAGAAGAATCTGAATGGCCGAGGATGATAGAAAGCTGGTAGAACTTGACAGCAAAGCAATCAACATAATCACCAGCTCTCTAGACACAAGCACATACCAGCAAGTGATTCGATGTACAACTGCAAAAGAGATGTGGGAAGCTCTTGTGAAATACTTGGAAGGAGACTAAGACACAAGAGATAACAGAAAATATACATACATCCAGCAGTTTGACTCTTTCAAAAAGGATCCTAAGGAAACCTTGAGACAAGCATATGATCGCTTCAGTGAGGTAATAAATAGTTGCTTCTCTCTTGGTAAAACATATGACAAAAAGGAAATGAACATGAGGTTTCTAGGCTCTCTAGGTAGCTTATGGCATGTTAAGACCACGGCTATGAAAGAATCCAAAAACTTAAATGAGATGACTCTTCGTAGTCTCTACGCAAGTTTAAAGGTTTATGAACTTGAAGTTAATCAAGCTCTAGAGCAAGACAAACTGTTCAGAACTGTGTCCTTGCCAGCCATGGTCCAAGAAGAAATCACTGTTGAAAACAAACCTTCCACTTCTTCCTGTGAAAATGATTTTTTATCAGACGAACAATTTGCCATGTTTGTAAAACGTTTTCAAAAATTCACAAAATATGGAAGGAAGAACACACACCAACAACCTTTCAGGAAGAATGGTGAAAGCTCATCTAAGGAAGAGCTTGTGTGTTATAACTGTAGGAAACCTGGTCATTTTGCCTCAAAATGTCCTAAGCCAAAATTTGAAGCATACCGAAAACCCTCTTTTGGAAAATTTCAAAAACAAAAGGGTATGTTAGCTGAAGACATAGAAGACAAATAGGTTGCTACATGGTTTGAGACTGATTCAGAAGAGGAGGAAGAGGATTGTGAGCAAGCTAACATATGCTTAATAGCTCATGATTCAGGTCCTACCTATGACTCTGAAAATGAAGTCGAAGTTTCACCTAGTCCCTTGGATAAAAGTGAAACCAACAGTGACAACTTCAGTAAGGAAGAACTTCTCAAGGATAATCAAGATATGCTTGAAAAATTTAATTCCTTTAGAGTAGCCTATGTTAAACTAACCAAGAACTATGAGAAACTTATAGCTGAGAAATCTCTGATGGCAGCTGAGATTCAAACTCTCAATAGCTGTCAACAAGATAGTATCAAACTGAAGGAAGAAAACAAATTCCTTTGTGACAAAATTGATTGTCTATCTGAGCACATCAAAGGACTTGATCTAGAGAAAATTGCCTTGCAAAAGACAATTGACTCCTGGAACAACTCCAAGGATGCATTCGAAGAAATCCTTTCAAGCCAAAAATCTAGTAATGATAAAACTGGCATAGGATATTCAGATGTGCCTCTTCCGAAAATCTCTTCAGTCATAGAGAAAGGTGAATCCTCCGAGACTGCTAATGATATATCTTTCTCTAAACAGACATTCGGAAATATAGGGAAACAAGGCCTTGGCTATTCAAGTGTCCCTTACGTTTACCCCAAAGTTCAGAAAGGAAAAGCCAAGATGACTGACTCAAATGAGAAACCTGAAAAGGTAACGGTAGAGAAAGTGAAGTCTGCCGGCAACAACGATGCTAAGACAAAGTCTGTTGGCGGTAGACCTACTAAACCTCTACCGGTAACTATCAAGTTTGTCTATGAAACAGGCAAGGCTCCTTTACCTGTTGAAGGTAAACTTAAAGGTATTCTACCAAATCCTCCTGAAAAGGTAATCAACAGAAAAGCTAAAGCTAAGTCTGTTGGTAACCTACCTAGGAAGATTCAAAAGAAACAAATTAAGTCTACCGTCAACAAGCAAGCTGAACCAAGAATGGATGTCAATAAAAGGAATGATCATAATCACTCTTCAGTTAAAGTCACAAACAGTTCTCTGTGGACGTTCCATTTATGTCATTCTTGCAATTGTCTAGGCCATCTGGCCCCAGAATGTCTGCTAAGGTTCACTCCAAGATCTGAGAGACCTAGTTCTCTCAAGATCAAGCAGGTATGGGTTCCAAAAGGTTGCTAATCCTTAGGACCCGAAAGAAAACAAAGGGTACCTGTTTACTTTAAATTCTTTTTCAGGAATGCTTCATGGCTTTAGAATCAGAAAACAAAGATATCTCGGTACTGACAAGGGTCGCTCAAGACACATGATCGGGAACAGAAATCTTCTTACAGATATAGCTAAAGCAAAAGGACCCACTGTTATTTTCGGAGACAATGCAAGAGGAAAAACAATTGGATATGGCTCAATCACTAGAGGAAGTCTCTCCATCAACAAAGTTTCTCTAGTGAGTGGCTTAAAGCACAATCTTCTAAGCATATCTCAATTTTGTGACAAAGGACTGCTATGCCAATTCAACTCCAACCAGTGCCTCATCAAAGATAGTGAATCCTGCTCTACAATACTGACCGGCAATAGACAAGGAAACGGCTATGTCGTGGACTTAAATCTTCTAGGAGATTCTCAAACCGTGCCTAGTAGCCAACAACGTTCGTGACAACATGGCTATGGCACAAGCGTCTCGCCACCTCAACTTCAAGCACCTCTCCAAGCTCTCCAAAACGGGCTTGTCAAAGGTCTACCTACGGTGTTCCGCCGACCATGACGAAGTTGTGAAGCTTGCCAACTAGGAAAACTTTCCAAGTCTTCCTTCAAAAGAAAGTCCTGCTTTGTCAACAAACGCACCTCTTCAACTTCGCATATGGATCTCTTTGGACCTATCACAACAAACAAGATTTCAGAGAAAAGTACACACTTGTAGTAGTTGACGACTACTCTAGATTCACTTGGATTGAAACTATGGCATCTAAAGATGAAACGTATGATCTAGTCATGCTTCTTCGTAAGACTTCAAACTCAAAAGCTTGAAGATATTAGTGACATAAGATCGACAATGGCAATCGAATTCAAGAACAATGGTGTAGAAAAGTACCGCTGATGACCACGGATCGGCCACAACTTCTCTCCGCCGAACTCTGAACAAAACGGTGTAGCTGAACGGAAGAACGTAACGCTAATTGAAGCAAAGAAGAACAATGCCGGCGTAAGCTAAACTTCAAGTATTCTCGGCGTAAGCCGTTAACACCGCATGTTTTGCCTGCAACGTATCCCTCGTAAACAAGTTTCATAACAAAACTCCATATGAAATATGGAGAGGAAGATCCCCAAACATAGGATTTCTTAAAATCTTCTTGTAAATGTTTTATTCTTTATAATGGAAAAGAACATAGAGGAAAATTTGATGCAAAATCGATTAAGGAATTTTTCTCTGGGTATTCCAAACATTCAAAAGCATTTCGCATTTTCAAGAAAACCAATTTAAAAATTTTAGAATTGCATGTTTCTTTTTGTGGGTCCCAATGAGCACAATAATAAGCTAGAAGGGGGTTGAATAGCTTATTAACACTTTAAAACTTTTAAGTAAGTTCCTTGAAAGTTACTTGAAGTTTATGAAGAGTTTCAAGTAGCGGAAGACCTTCAAGAAAATTGTTCCGTGTCCGCCGATAAGGACTACCTAGACCTTTTACTTACTTAAGTTCTCTGAAATGGATATAATGAACAAGGAAACTAGGCAGCTCAAGTAATAGACAAACGAAGGAAATAACACAAGTATTTTGAGATGGTTCACACTAAATAGTGCTACGCCCACCACCAAGGCAATAACCTTGGATTTAAATTGTGCACTATGTTTTCCACTTAGATCAATTACAAAGAATATCCCTAATGGATCGTGTACAAAATATTGACTTGTGTTTGTCTATGGAATTAAATATCTCAAATACAAGATATTTAATTGCAAGTGTATATAGTTAATGGAAGTAAACAACAAGAAGAATAAAACAATAAATGTTGAAGAGCAGCCTTCTTGTTGTTGACGAGGACTTCTAGATCCTGCTGAGGATCTATTGAATGCACCGAGCCGAAAGACTTGGAGTTGTATAGATTCGAGCAATTTTAAGTGTTCGATTGATTCTGCATGCTTGTCTTTTATTCCAGCCTTCAATGGCAGATTTAAAGCAGTGCACTTCAAAAGAATCCGCGTTGGAGAGGACGGCTTCAACAATTCTATTCATAAATGCATTAAATGCATGGGGTCATACAAGGAATTTCGCCTTCACGTATATCCGAGCAGTATAATCATTTTCGAGATCTTCAAAAGGTGGGCGATTTGGTGTCGATTCGAGAGATGAAGCGTAAAGTAGGGGGACAGCAGCCTCGCTTTTATCGCTCAGACTAAAAGTCTTCCTGCTGAAAGTTGCTTTGCGGCTTGACATGTCGAGAATGACTTGGATTAATTCAAATAATATATAGAAATAAGTTTGAATTAATCCAGCCTAGCTTTATGTCGAAGAGGACACGAGAAGCTGCATCACCGACACGAGGTCTACCGATCTTAAGCTGAGGTGTCTTCCGGTGAAGCCGAGAAAGGGTCTTCCGCCGAACCCGAAAAGAGTCCTACAAAAACTATACAAGGCAAAGTTCTATACACATTGCCACGCTAATCGATACGCAGCCCGATTAGCCATCGAAGTATAAAACTAATGTAATGTACTGATCAGATATAAATTTAACATAAGAATCAACAATCTCCTCCTATTTATATCTGGTCATCATTACTACAAATGAGGGTTTTTTTTTTAAACAAACTATTTAATAGATAATAGCATGCCTGAGAAAGTTTATATATTACGTAATCGGTAGACATGCCTCTATTAAACAGAATAACACCTCAGATGCAAGGGACTAAACTAAGTGCATACAAGAATAAGAGAGACAAGGAGCAGCACATAGATTAGCAGCAGTTTAAATCAATTTAAACTAAATGTTTAAATTCTCATATAGATAAACAATAAAGCAGCAAGAATTTAAACAATATAATTTTTGAAAAAGCAAGTAATCATCTGTATTCATAAACAAGATGTTTACATTTGACAGAGTTTTCAAAAATAAGATAAATACAAAGGAAAGGGAAGAAAAGATACAAAAGCTACCAAGGTCTTTTCCCTTTGCCTTTGTCTGCAGCCTCCTTTTCTCTTCTTTCTCGCTCTAGCTCTTCCATTCTTCTTTGGTATTCGGCATCTGCATCAGTTGGAGGTCTGGTGGAACGAGAACGGTAGTCCAGTTCTTCACGAAGACGGCTGTTCTCTTCCATCAGCATTCTGTTGATAGATCTCATTTGTTTCTCCTCCGTGATGGCCAGATCACGATCCCGATTGGCATTCATTATGTCATGGGCAGAGTTTCGAGCGAGGTTGTTGAGTTCCATAATAGGAGTACGACCGTGGCTAAGATGGATAGTGATGGCGTGGAAGAGCTCGTAGAAAATGGAACCTATGATATGGCAGCCTTCATCTCGTTGAGCTTCTACGTTGATCTTGACATCGTGAAGTCATGCCGCATCTGCCCAAAACGAGTCCGCACATCCTCTTGAAATTGTCGAAGAGTAGTGGCAGCCGTTGGCCTTGGCCGCAGGGCTACTTCGTAGCGTAGAGATGCTTGTGAGTTCGCCTAACGGTAGATGGCATCTAGTCAGGGACAAAATTTCAAAGATTGGCCGGGAATGGAAGTAGATGCTTGGCCAATGTGAATGGTGCCTGGCAGAGGCGTAGTCCGTGCCCGAAGGGCGTTTGGGGAGGGGGAGTTCTGGAGACAGAAGAAGATGAGTCTTGGGTGGGGATGGTTTTGGTGGAAGAGGATAGGGTTATAGAGGGAGGAGGGGGAGTTGGTGGGAATCCAGCCCCATATCGGTTGTCGAATTTTCACCGATGTGGGAGGATTGGGGAATGGGTTCGGTAGAGAACCAGAAAGAAGGGGCAGGGTAGAATAGGGATTTGGGTTTTTGAAGGGAAGGTTGAGGAGGTTGAGAAGGTTGAGGAGGTTGATGAGAAGAGGTGAATAGATCTCTCGATGAAAGTTCAAAGAGGAACTTGGCAGCCAGGAGGATCTAAAGGTGGGTGGTTGAAGAAGTTGGTTGGGATTGGGGTGGTGAGGAAGGTGTGGATGGGTCGGGTGAGTAGTTAAAGGGTGAAGGGGGAGGAGGAGTTGGGGTTACGCTGGCTCCTCCTCATTTTGAGGCTCCTCCCGAGGGATAGACTCCTGAGGAGGTGGTGAAGGGGTAGTTGAAGGGTTGGCATGTATAGATGAAGGGTTGACAGTATAGTTTGGGCGTCTGGGCGTAGTTGGTTGTGCGTCGGTAGAGGGTATAGTAGGTTGGCGGTAGAGGGTTGGGGTTCGGTAGCTCTCCTTTTTTCCTCGCGGTGAATAGGAGACTTCACCGATATCATGGGTTCTATTTGCCGCATTTCGTTTTCGATAGGAAGTAGATGTTGAATTTGTACTGTCTCATCATTATCGAATCATTAGCAACGCTCGGAGCCTTTCTAGGCTCTAACAAGTCATATTCATCAAAAGAAACATGCACGTATTCTAAGATTTTTAAATTAGATTTCTTGAAAATGCGAAATGCTTTTGAATGTTTGGAATATCGAGAAAAATTCCTTCGTCGATTTTGCATCAAATTTTCCTCTATGCTCTTTTCCATTGTAAAGAATAAAACATTTACAGAAGATTTTAAGAAATCCAATGTTTGGGGATCTTCCTCTCCATATTTCATATGGAGTTTTATTATGAAACTTGTTTACGAGGGATCTATTTTGGGTAAAGCAAGCGTTGTTGACGCCTTTAAATACTTGGAAGTTTAGCTTCGCGGCATTGTTCTAGCCGCCGCTTCAATTAGTGTTACGTTCTTCCGCTCAGCCTACACCATTTTGTTGAGGAGTCGGCGGCAGAAGTTGTGACCGATCCCATGGTCATCGCAGATTTTCTACACCATTGTTTTTGAATTCGGCCATTGTCCGATCTTATGTCACAAATGTCTTCAAGCTTTTGAGTTTGAAGTCTTCTAAAAGTGCGGTGACTAGATCATACGTTTCATCTTTAGATGTCATAGTTTCAATCCAAGTGAATCTAGAGTAGTCATCAACTACTACAAGTGTGTACTTGTCTCCGAAATACCGGTTGTAATAGGTCCAAAGAGATCCATATGCGAGAAGTTGAAGAGGTCTGCGTTTGTTGATAAAAGCAGACTTTCTTTTGAAGGAAGACTTGGAAAGTTTTCCTAGTTGACAAGCTTTGCAACTTCGTCATGATCGGCGGACACCTTAGGTAGACCTTTCGACAAGCCCATTTTTGGAGAGCTTGAGAGGTGCTTGAAGTTGAGGTGATCGAGACGCTTGTGCCATAGCCACCAATTTGTTGTCACGAACATTGTTGGCTACTAGACACGGGTTTGAGAATCTCCCTAGAAGATTTAAGTCCACGACATAGACGTTTCCTTGTCTATTGCCGGTCAAGATTGTAGAGCACGATTCACTTGTCTTTGATGAAGCTTGGTTGGAATTGAATTGGCATAGAAGTCCTTTGTCGCACTGTGATATGCTCGTAAGATTGTGCTTTAAACCGCTTACTAGAGAAACTTTGTTGATGGAGAGACTTCCTCTAGTAATTGAGCCATATCCAATTGTCTTTCCTCTTGCATTGTCTCCGAAGATAACTGTGGGTCCTTTTGTTTCGGCTATATCTCAGAAGAAGACTGCCCATGTGCCTTGAACAACCACCTGCCTAAGTACCGATGTCTTTGATTTCGATTCTATAGCCATGAAGCATTCTCGTAAAAGAGTTAAAGCAAAACAAGGTACCCTTTATATGGGTCCTAAAGATTAGCAACCTTTGCAACCCATACTGCTTGACCTTGAGAGAACTAGGTCTCTCGGATCTTGGGGTGAACCTTAGCAGCATTCGGTGCCGATGGCCTAAGCAATGGCAAGAATGACATAAATGAAAAGTCCATAGAGAGCTGTTAGATTCTTCATCTGAAGAGTGCTTATGATCATTCCTTTTCTTAGCATCCATTTTTGGTTCAGTTTGTTTGTTGACGGTAGACTTAATTGGTTTCTTTCGAATCTTCCTAGGTTTTTCCGGAGGATTCGGTAGAATACCTTTAAGTTTACCTTCAATGTAAAGAAGCCTTGTCTGCTTCATTGACAAACTTGATAGTTACCTAGAGGTTTAGCGGGTCTACCGTCCAGACTTTGCCTTGACATAGTCGTTGCCGTAGACTTCACTTCTCTACCGTTACCTTCTCATTTCTCATTTGAATCAGTCATTTTGGCTTTTCCTTTGTGAACTTTAGGGTAAACATAAGGAACACTTGAGTAACCAAGGCCTTGCTTCCTCATATTTCCAAATGTCTGCTTAGAGAAAGATATATCATTTAGCGTTTGAGGATTCACCTTTCTCTTTGACGTAAGAGATTGTCGGAGGAGACACATCTCGAATATCCTATGCCGCTTTATCATAGCTAGATTTTTGGCTTGAAAGGATTTCTTCGAATGCATCCTTGAGCTATTCCAGAGTCAATTGTCTTTGCAAGGCAATTTTCTCTAGGTCTAGTCCTTTGATGTGCTCACAGATCAATTTTGTCATGAAGAAATTTGTTTTCTTCCTTCGCTTGATACTCTCTTGTTGACTATTGAGAGTTTGAATCTCACCGCCATCAAAGATTTCTCGGTTGTAAGTTTCTCACGTTCTTGGCAAGTTTAACATAGGCTACTCTAAAGGAATTAAATTCTTCAAGCATATCCCGATTATCCTTGAGAAGTTCTTCCCTTGAAGCTATCACTTCTGGTTTCATTTTTGTCCAAAGGACTTGGTGAAACTACAACTTCATTTTCGTAGTCATAGGTAGGACATGAATCATGAGCTATTAAGCATATGTTAGCTTGCTCACAATCCTCTTCCTCCTTTTAGAATCGAATCGTTTCAAACCATGTAGCAACCTGTTTATCTTCTATGTCTTCACCAACATACCTTTTTGTTTTGAAATTTTCTAAACGAGGGTTTTCGGTATGCTTCAAATTTTGGCTTTGGACACTTTGAGGCAAAATGACCGAGGTTTTCTACGGTTATAACACACAAGCTCTTCCTTGATGAGCTTTCACCAATCTTCCCGAAAGGTTGTTGGTGGGTGTTCTTTCTTCCATATTTTGCAAATTTTTGAAATCGCTTAACAAACATAGCAAATTGTTCATCGATAAAAAATCATTTTCACAGGAAGAAGTAGAGGGTTTGTTTTCAACAATGATTTCTTCTTGGACCATGGCTGGCAAAGACACAGTTCTGAACTGTTTGTCTTGCTCTAGAGCTTGATTAACTTCAAGTTCATAAACCTTTAAACTTGCGTAGAGACTACGAAGAGTCATCTCGTTTAAGTTTTTAGATTCTTTCATAGCCGTGGTCTTCACATGCCATAAGCTACCTAGAGAGCCTAGAAACCTCATGTTCATTTCCTTTTTGTCATACGTTTACCAAGAGAAAAGCAACTATTTATTACCTCACCTTTGAATCGATCGTATGCTTGTCTCAAGGTTTCCTTAGGATCCTTTTGAAAGAATCAAACCGGCTTTGGATGTATGTATATTTTACGTTGTCTCTTGTGTCTTGGTCTCCTCC
Organism: Codonopsis lanceolata; assembly: GCA_013146195.2. Lineage (NCBI taxonomy): Eukaryota > Viridiplantae > Streptophyta > Magnoliopsida > Asterales > Campanulaceae > Codonopsis > Codonopsis lanceolata. Next base: position 33,329,196 of record CM028379.1, read on the forward strand.
AAGTATTCTACAAGAGCTTCCCACATCTCTTTCGCAGCTTGTACATCGAATCACTTGGTATGTGCTTGTGTCTAGAGAGTCGGTGATTATGTTGATTGCTTTCTTGTCAAGTTCAACCAAATTTTCTATCGCCCTCCGTCCATTCTCGATTCTTCTTTAGGAACTTCTGCGGGGTTCCCCGATGGAGGCGAGAAGATTTGCCTTCATTGGTATATGTTGACTGCGGTGACACATTTCCATAATCGTTGTCAATAGAGTTCATGAATCTCATTACTTTATCCTTCCATACATCAAAATGACCTTCGTCCAATATTGGGACGTGGTTAGCATTAGATGTAGGCAGCATATAGTGTGTTTGTGCCATTATGTCGTATCTCTCAAGAGTTTAATCTAGGAAAAACTTGTTTTCAAAGAGTATGGCTCTGATACCAATTGTGGGTCCCAATGAGCACAATAATAAGCTAGAAGGGGGGTTGAATAGCTTATTAACACTTTAAAACTTTTAAGTAAGTTCCTTGAAAGTTACTTGAAGTTTATGAAGAGTTTCAAGTAGCGGAAGACCTTCAAGAAAATTGTTCCAGGTCTGCCGATAAGGACTACCTAGACCTTTTACTGATTACTTAAGTTCTCACGAAATGGATATAATGAACAAGGAAACTAGGCGGTTCAAGTAATAGACAAAACGTAGGAAATAACACAAGTATTTTGAGATGGTTCACACTGTAAATAGTGCTACGCCCACCACCAAGGCAGTCAACCTTGGATTTAAATTGTGCACTATGTTTTCCACTTAGATCAATTACAAAGAATATCCCTAATGGATCGTGTACAAAATATTGACTTGTGTTTGGGTCTATGGAATTAAATATCTGTAAATACAAGATATTTAATTGAAATATAGTTAAAGGAAGTAAACAACAAGAAGAATAAAACAATAAATGTTGAAGAGCGACTTCTTGTTGTTGACGAGGACTTCTAGATCTGTTGAGGATCTATTGAATGCACCTTGAGTGAAAGACTTGGAGTTGTATAGATTGAGCAATTCTTTAAGTGTTCGATTGATTCTGCATGCAGTTGTCTTTTATTCCAGTCTTCAATGGCGTATTTAAAGCGGGGTGCACTTCAAAAGAATCCGTTGGAGAGGGCGAGGCGAAGGCTTCAACTCTATTCATAAATGCATTAAATGCATGGGGGCGTCGATCAAGGAATTTCGTCTTCACAGATATCCGAGCGATAATCATTTACGAGATCTTCAAAAAGGTGGGCGATTTGGTGTCGATTCGAGAGATGAAGCGAAAGTAGGGGACACCGCTTATGCTTTCATCGGGGCTCAGACGAAAAGTCTTCCCTTTTCGCTGAAAGTTGCTTTGCGGCTTGACATGTCGAGAGAATGACTTGGATTAATTCAAATAATATATAGAAATGAGTTTGAATTAATCCAGCTAGCTTTATGCTGAAGAGGACACGTAGAAGCAGATCAGCTGGACACGAGGTCTACCGATCTTAAGCTTGAGCAGTCTTCCTAGGTGAAGGCGAGAAAGGGTCTTCCGTGAACACGAAAAGAGTCCTACAAAAACTATACAAGGCAAAGTTCTATACACACGGTTGCCACGCTAATCGATACGCCCGATTAGCCATCAAGTATAAAACTAATGTAATGTATCGATCGATATAAATTTAACATAAGAATCAACACTTTTGATGAATATGACTTGTTAGAGCCTAGAAAGGCTCGAACGTTGCTAATAATTACGATAATGATGAGGCAGTACTAATACATCGTCTACTTCCACTCCTCATCGAAAGCTGCGGACCCCTCAATACCGCTAACCCTTCACTTAGAGCGAGAACCTACTTAGGTACCGATAACTACTCTTCATTGACCACGAACCCATCTCTTACTGTCTTACCCCAAGCACCTTCTGAGATCGCTCATCCTTCTTGTTCACCAGAAAATGAAAGCTTTGAAGATCCTACGTCTTTTGAACTAGATTTTGGTGAATCGCCCTCTCAACCTACTCCGGAATCCTGGACGGAAGAACCCACCAGAAGTGATCTTCCTCCAACTGTTATTGAAGCAAGAGATCATCCCATTTCTCAAATCATTGGTGATCTCAACACAGGAGTTCGTACGAGAAATAAAGTTCGAGAAGAGACTATGTTTGCTTATGCATTTGTATCTAAACTCGAGCCAAAGAAGATTGATGAAGCTATTTTGGATCATAACTGGATTGAAGCTATGCAAGAAGAGCTGAATCAGTTTGAAAGATGTAAGGTGTGGAGCTTAGTTCAAAGGCCGACTGATCATCCAGTCATCGGAACTAAATGGGTTTTCAGAAACAAAAGAGATGAAGATGGAAATGTCACCAGAAACAAAGCTAGACTGGTTGCTCGGGGCTACCGACAGGAAGAAGGAATTGACTTTGATGAAACTTTTGCTCCTGTTGCTAGACTAGAGGCAATCAGACTCTTTCTAGCCTATGCATCGTTCATGGACTTCAAAGTGTATCAGATGGATGTAAAGAGTGCCTTTTTGAATGGTGATCTCCAAGCGTATACGTGGAAGCGACCTCGAGGATTTGTCATTTCAGACAAAAGCGGATCACGTCTACCGACTCAAGAAAGCTCTCTACGGCCTGAAGCAAGCTCCTAGAGCTTGGTATGAAACTCTATCCAAGTTCTTAATAGAACAAGGATTCGTGAGAGGAAGGATAGACACTACTTTATTCATTCTCAAGCACAAAGGCCATTCTCTTCTGGTACAAATCTATGTGGACGATATCATCTTTGGATCAACTAACCAAAGCCTGTGTAAAAGATTCAAGAAGCTGATGCAAAGCAAGTTCGAGATGAGCATGATGGGTGAACTTACCTACTTTCTAGGACTGCAGATACAACAAACTTCCGACGGAATCTTCATCAGCCAAACCAAATATGCAAAGGAACTAATCAAGAAGTTCGATCTTGATTCAGCTAAAGGATTCGAAACTCCAATGTCTACCGACTGCCATCTTGACAAAGATGAGAAGGGAAAGCAAGAGAACATCACCAAATACCGAGGAATCATAGGTTCACTTCTTTACCTTACTGCTAGTAGACCTGACATTATGTTTGTTGTTTGTGTTTGTGCTAGATTTCAGGCTGATCCAAAGGATTCACATTTGCTTGCTGCCAAACGTATCATCAGATATGTTTCAAAAACAACAAATTTAGGCATATGGTATTCCAAAATCAACAAATTCGATCTAGTTGGATACTCAGATACAGATTATGCAGCCTGCAAAGTGAGCAGAAGAAGCACCAGTGGGACTTGTCAATTCCTTGGACATAGACTCGTCTCATGGTCTTGCAAGAAACAAGGATCAGTTGCAAATTCAACCACAGAAGCTGAATACATTGCTGCAAGCAGCTGTTGCTCTCAACTACTATGGATGAAGCAACAACTAGTGGACTACAACATCAAGACTGCAAACTGCCCAATCATGTGTGACAACACATCAACAATTTATGTCTCCAAAAATCCAGTAATGCACTCCAAGACAAAGCACATTGATATCCGTTATCACTTCCTCAAAGATCATGTGGAGAAAGGTAACATCAGTTTGGAATATATTCCAACTGAGCATCAATTGGCTGACATTCTCACAAAACCACTGGATGCCACCAGGTTTGCTTATTTAAGGAGAAATCTTGGTATGATTGATCCTACTACTTAATTTCAAAGTTTTTGTTAATATTTCTTTCATACCGGTAGACTTGGTTTTAGACTAATCGGAAGACGTAAGTCACCCTTTACCGAAAGACTTAAGGTTAGTATTATTACTTAGTCTATTATTTTAAAGAGGTTTCTAAAGCAATAAAGGGGGTCAATGATAAAATTCGGTACTTAAGAAAATATCTTAAGTTCCCGCTTTTTCAACTAAAATTTTCTCGCCTATAAATAGACCTTGAACCGCCTTTTGCAAAACTTTACGAAACCCTTTGACAAAATATTTCTCTCTCTAGTCATACCCTCTCTGTGTAACTGCTTTCTGCAAATCCAAATCTTTCTTGTTTCTTCTTCTCATCAACAACAATGGTATGTTCTTCTCTATTCTCTACTTGAAACTTATTGTTTTCTGTTTTGCATTTCATTTCATAACCTAAAATTGTTTTGGAAAACAAACGGTCATTTTCAAGTTTCTACAGTATTCGCCATTGTTGTTCTTAAAAACCTAGAAAACTAACAGTCGTTTATGTATTTTAAATGTTTATTATGGGAAACTTCTGTTATACATTTCTCGGGTGTAGTCTCTCTAAACATTCTAGGGTTTCAAGTTTTCGTTTCGAAAAATTCCAATTATTTCAGGAAACCTTGAAATTTCTGCTTGTTTAGTTCTTGAGGTGAAAAGCCCTAATTTTTATTTATATTTCTTTCAGGCAAAAGCCTCAAAATCGAAGCGAGACAGCGGAAAGAAACTGAACCCAGAAACCGACATTCCTCCAAGTACAGATGTCAATCTTCCGGGATATCCAACCTTCCCCGCCTCTAATGACATAATAGTGGCCCTGGACCCAAAGCTGTATATTCCAGGGATGTGCATTGACCTTCCAACTATCTGCTCAATAGTCTCCGGCGTCAAAGCATGCGAGGATATGAACGCCTTCGGCATACTACCTCTCTTCTGTCTCAACCACAAGAACTACAGTATCTTTCTGGCAAAAGAATTTTATCAGAGGATGGAACTCATGAGCCCAAATTCTCTACGAGGATGGATCAGGGGCCGACCTATCTCCATCACCGCCAAGCAGATTTCCACCATCATCGGCGTACACTTTGGTGGACCTCTTGAAGCAACCATTGCTGAGGCTGTACATGCCTGGGAAGCAACGAGAGGAGTAGACACTTACAGAGAACCTCAAGGGAAAATGCTCTGAAATCTGTTCCCTCTTGACGTCTACTGCTCCAGCCACCTTATTGACAAGGGGCTTCTATTCAAAAGTGGAGCACATGACATGTTCACGGCTCAACAAATCAACTTAACCAGTGCCGTGTTCCTTCAGCTCCGTCTCAACTGGGGGCCGTCATCTTCAACGAATTGAAGCATTGGGTAGAGAAAGCTAAGAACAACCCCACCTGCAAGCGCCCCTTCGTCAGGCTGATCCCCCAATGTCAACTCTTCATTGAAGGAAGACGAGCTGATTGTAGTGGCCAAGGAGAAGCAGCTAACCGCTTCGTTCTTTAGCAAATATTCTGAATATGAGAACAAACGAAGGCTGCAAAAGGGTCTTCCGCCCGTCTCCATAGACAAAGTGGCCAAGCCTGTACCAATCTTGGTTACTCGCTTCAACATGGAAGCCCATGACGTGGCCAGCAGAACCTTCAAGAAGGCCTTTGCAAAGTTTGATGATCAAGTGGCCACATCTCTCCATCAAAAGGCCAAAGACTTGGCTGATGAGGCAGAGCAGCTGCTAAGAGCCAAGATGGCAGCCAAAGGCAAAGGAAAGAAGACAAGGCCGGAAGAGGCCACTCCAACTGAAGAGGAGCAGGCCAAATGGATACGGAGGGAGATGAAGGAAGGCCAAAAGGACCAGCCTACAGCCAGACCAGCTCCTTCCTCTACCCAAGCCCAAACTTCTCAAGCCCAGTCAACCTCTCAAACTCAACAAACCACTTCCTCCCAGCCACCTACCCAAACCAATCCCTCACCCTCTCCTGCACCCATCCCCAAACCAAAACGAAGGAAACTTCATAAAACCTTTGTAGACCAGCCACCGGCAGACACTCCTGCCCTTACCAATGAAGTAGCTGAGTCACCTATTCAGCCGCTGAGAAAGAAAAGGAGAACTACCGGTACCAAGCCCTCTACCGCTAGCCAACCAACTACCGCCGGCCAAGCCTCTACCGACGCCCAACCTTCTACCAACACTCAACCAACTTCCACTACTACTAGCCAACCCTCTGCCGCCACACCCACCCAACAACTCATTCCTCCTGAGTCATCTACTCAGAGGAATTCACCACCTCCGGAGGAGCCTATCCCTCAGGAGGAGCCTAAAACTCAGGAGGAGCCAGCCAGAACCCCCACTCCTCCTCCTCCTTCACCCTTCAACTACTCACCTGACCCTTCTACCCCTTCCTCACCTCACCAATCCCAACCAACTTCATCAACCACACCACAACCAACTCACATCCCTCCCCCACAGCCAATAGACTCTGCTGCCGCCAAGTTCCTTTTCGAACTTTCGTCAGTAGCAGACCTATTCACCCCTACCCAACATCCTCCTCAACCTTCCCTACGAAAACCAAAATCCCTCTTATACCCTTCCCCTTCTTTCTGGTTTTCTTCTGACCCTCTTCCTGAATCCTCCTATATCAGTGAAAATTCTGACACTGATATGGAACTGGATTCCCCACCAACCCCTCCTCCCCCTCCACCCATAACCATATCTTCCTCCACCAACACCATACCAACCCAGGACTCGTCCTCTTCCGACTCCATCACTCCTCCCCTCCAACAGCCCATACGGCCTGTCGACTCTACCTCTGCCGGCACCATTCATATTGGCCAGGCAACCTCTTCTCATCAGCCAGCCAATGATGAAATTTTGTCACGGATGGACGCCATATATGAACGGCTAGGCGCTTACCAAAGATCACTACCGCTATCACGAAATAGCCACTGCCGCTTCCAAGGCCAATGACCGAACTGCCGCTCTTCTTCGACAATTTCAAGAGGATGTCTGGACTCACTTTGGACAGATACGACACGACTTCACAGATGTCAAGATCAACGTTGAAGCTCAACGAGATGAGTGTGTACGTATCTGCTCCTCCCTTTTCTATGAGCTTTTCCATGCCATCACTCTCCATCTCGGCAGCGGTCGCCCTCCTGTTCTAGAGCTCAACCGCATTGCTCGTGACTCTGCTCACAACGTTATGAATGCTAATCGTGATCGTGATCTGGCCATCACGGAGGAGAAGCAAATGAGGTCAATCAACAGAATGCTGATGGAAGAGAACAGCCGTCTTCGTGAAGAATCGACTACCGCTCGCCCACCGCACCTCCTGCGATGACGCAGTACGAACGCAGAATGGAAGAGCTAGAGCGAGAACGAAGGGAAAAGGAAGCTGCAGACAAAGGCAAAGGGAAAAGACCTTGGTAACTTTTGTATCTTTTCTTCCCTTTACCTTTGTATCTATCCTATTTTGAAAACTCTGTAATACGTAAACATCTTGTTTATAATACAGAAGATTATTTACTCTTCAAAATTGTATTGTTTAAATTCTTGTTTCTTTATTTTCTATATCTGCTCAGAATTTAAACACTCAGTTTAAATTTATATTTGAACTGTCTTTACTACTGATCTGTGTGCTACTCTCTGATTTCCTTATTCTTGCATGCACTTAGATTAGTTTCTTACACTTGAGGTGCTCATCTGTTTGATAGAGACATGTCTTCTACTTCAATATATAAAATTCTCAGACATGCTATTATCTATCACATAGTCTGTTTTTGTCCTCATTTGTAGTAGTGATGACCAGATATAAATAGGAGGAGATTGTTGATTATTTTGTTAGATTTATATCTGTTCAGAACATTACATTTGTTTTATACTTCGCTGGCTAATCGGCTGCGTATCGATTAGCGTGGCAATTGTGTATAGAACTTTTCCAATTATAGTTTTTATAGGACTTTACAGGTTCAACGGAAGACCTCTTCGCAGCTTCACCAGAAGACCTGCTCAAAGCTTAAGAACGGCAGACCTTGTGTCCACCTAGTCTCTTATGATGTGTCCTGTCCAGCAATGACTCATTAGATTAATTCAAATTTATCCTAATCATTGTTTGAATTAACCTAAGACATTCATTGACATGTCAAGCCGCCGAAAGAAACTTTCCGAAAAGCAGGAAGACTTCTCGTCTTGAACTGTGAAAGCAGGAAAAGCAGACTGACTCCTACTTTCTGCAACAACTCTCAGATCTGACACCTAAATCGCCACCTTTGAAGATCTCGAAATCATTTTTCTGCCCTAGATATCTGTGAAGACGAAAATCCCTGACTGACAGCCCCATGCATTTAATGCATTCTTAAAAGAACTGTTGAAGTCTTCGTCTTCCCCAACGGATCTTTTGATGTGCACCTGCTATAAATACTGCCATTGAAGACTGAAACAAAGACAACTGTACAGAATCAATCGAACACTAAAAGGATTGCTCTGAAACTCCATAACTCCAAGTCTTACAGCTCAGTGCTATCAAGAGATCCTAAACAGATCTAGAAGTCCTCATCAACAACAAGAAGTCGCTTCATCAACACCTTTTGTTTTATCTTCTTGTTGTTCACATTCATTAACTATACTTCTGCACGAATTAAATATCTTGTATTTACAGATATTTAATTCCATAGACCCCAAACACAAGTCAATATTTTGTACACGATCCATTAGGAATATTCTTGTAATAGAACTAGTGGAAAATATAGTGCACTATTTAAATCCAAGGTTGACTGCCTTGGTGGTGGACGTAGCACTATTTATAGTGTGAACCATCTCAAAATACTTGTGTTATTTCTTTACTGTTTGTCTTTCAATTGAACTGTTTAATTCTTATCCTTATCTTTATCCGTTTACAGCAGAACTTAAGTATCTTGTAAAAGGTCTACCGGTAGTCCTTATCGGCAGACCTGGAACAACTACCTTGAAGGTCTTCCGCTCCTTCTATCTTTTCTATAGATTGCAAGTACCCTTCAAAGAATTTACTCAAAAGTTTTAAGTGTTTAATAAGCTATTCAACCGCCCCCCCTTCTAGTTTATTATTGTGCCCATTGGGATCCACATAAGTGATCCTATTCAATCTTCTGATGTGCCTGATAAATTAGATAACCCTGAAAAAGAAGTTGAAAAGGATAAAAATAAAGATAATCAAATAAATAATCAAGAAGTAGAAAAAGAATTGCCAAACAAAGATACTCAAGAGGAAGTAGGGCAAGAAAAAGAACAAGAGGAAGAGGAACCTTATGTGGCACCACCACCATATGTCCTTCCAATACCATTCCTTAGAAGACTTATGAAAAACAGAATGGATAAACAATTTTCGGAAATTTATAATATGCTATCCAAAGTGAATGTTAACCTTTCTTTGTTTAATGTTATTAAAAATATTCCAGCATATGCTAAGTTTTTCAAAGATCTTCACTATAAGAAACACAAATTTGAAAACAATGAAAAAATTATTGTTTCGGAAAACGTAAGTGCAGTTTTACAACCCGAACTTCCCTCTAAATTGAAAGATCCTGGTAGCTTTAATATCCAAGTCTCATTGGGTAGTTCTAAAAAGATGAAGGCTATGTTAGATTTATGAGCAAGTATTAATTTGATGCCCTTTGCAATCTATAAACAATTAGGGTTGGGAGAATCGAAACCCACTAATATGTCTTTACAATTAGTTGATCGCTCGCTTAAACATCCTTTGGGTATAGTAGAGAACATCCTAGTTCGTAGACAAATTAATCATTCCAGTTGATTTTGTGGTTCTAGAGATGGAAAGGAAAATATGTACAAATAATGAAGTCCCTATCCTGCTAGGCAGACCTTTTATGGCCACTGCCAATACAATGATAAATGTTAAAAATGGCAAACTCACAATGTCACCATGGTGAAACCGTAGAAATCTCGTTTTTGATGCAATGAATAGACCGAAAGTGACATGAATGCATGTTTCTCAATTGATGAAATTGAAAAACTAACAGCCCAAGCCTTTGAAGAAAATTGTGAGGATGGTGATTATGAGAAAGATGTGTTTGTAAGCTATGATGATAGAACTTTTTCTCATATAAAATTCGATATTGAAGAGTTGGAAAGAAAACTTCGAGAGACTGATGAAAGAAAAGAGAGAGAGAAAGATTAGAAGCCCTTAAGAATAAAGATAAAGATAAAATGGAAGAGTCTGAATCAGAAAATAGTTCTGATAAAATAGAAATAGAGGAGGATGAAAATAATGAAAAAGAAGATGTGGAAATTCTAAAATCTCTTTTTGAAGAAATAGAAATAGATGAAGAAAAAGTAGAAAACATTAAGGAGGATAATGAAGAGATGATTAAACCTGAAAACCCTGAAATCAATCCGTCTATTAATTCTCCTCCTGGAGCAGAATTAAAGCCATTACCACCCCACTTAAAATATGCATTTTTAGGGGAAGGTAAAACTTTACCTGTTATAATTGCTGCAGACTTAACAAAAGAACAAGAAGCAAGTCTGTTAAAAGTTTTATGGACACATAGAGAAGCTATATGATGGTCCTTCGCAGATTTAAAAGGCATTAGTCCGTCTATGTGTATTCATAGGATACATTTAGAAGAAGGTAGTAAACCTTCTAGAGAAAGACAAAGAAGACTTAACCCTCACATGGAAGAAGCAGTGAGAAAAGAAGTTCTTAAGCTTCTCGATGCAGGTATAATCTACCCGATATCAGATAGTAAATGGGTTAGTCTGGTCCAAGTAATTCCTAAGAAATCAGGAATTACAGTCGTTAAAAATGATAAAGATGAGTTAGTTCCCACACGAACTATCATCGGTTCTAGAATGTGCATAGATTTGAGGAAATCGAATGCTGCAACTAGGAAGGACCACTTTCTCTTGCCATTTATTGATCAAATCCTTGAAAGATTAGCCGCCATGAATATTATTGTTTTCTTGACGGTTTCTCTGTCTACAATCAAATCCAGATCACCCGAAGACCAAGAAAAATCACTTTTACATGTCCCTTTGGTACCTTTGCATTTAGGAGAATGCCCTTTGGACTTTGTAATGCCCCAAACTACCTTCAAAGATGCATGATTTCTATATTCTCAGATTTAGTGGAAAGATGTGTCGAAGTGTTCATGGATGATTTCTCAGTATTTGAGAATTCTTTTGACCATTGCCTAGAAAATCTTACATCAGTTTTAAAAAGATGTTGTGAAACAAACTTAACCCTAAGTTGGGAGAAAAGACATTTCATGGTTAAACATGGAATTGTCTTAGGTCATGTTGTGTTTAATAAAGGAATTGAAGTCGATAAGGCAAAAATTGAAGTTATATCACAACTACCTCCCCAACTTCGTCAAAGGTGTTATAAGTTTTCTAGGACATGCGTGTTTTTATAGAAGATTTATTAAAGATTTTTCAAAAATCAGAAACCTCTATGTAATCTGTTGGCAAAAGATATCGAATTAATTTTTGATCAAGAATGCACTACAACAAAAAGGAGTATTTACAACATTTGTTTTACAATGTTTTTAGACAAACATTGTTAAAAGTTGGTTTTAGACAACATTTTTTAGTTAAACGTTGTTTATTATTTTTTTACAACGTTTTGTAAAATAAATGTTGTTTTAACCATTTATTTGACAACGTTTTTGAAAAAACCGTTGTGATTCTGGAGTGTTTTACAACGTTTTTAAAGAAATGTTGTTCTGCTTCACAACGTTTGTGGACATAAACGTTGTTCAGTCTTCGAATGAAAATTTCCCGCTACCAGCCCTTTTACCGCGGTAAATAACGGTAAATAACGGTGGAAATTACTTCCAAAATCAAAATCCCCAAACCCCGATCCCTCTCTTCGCCCTTCTCATCTTTCAGACATCGGCCCTTTTCATCGTTTCTTCTCTCTAAACCTTGCCTGATAAAATACGCCCAATGAAACCCTAAACCTCTTTCATTCCTTCTCTAGTGCTCTCAGGTTGTCGACTTTGCATCTTTCAATTCCTTCCATTTTTTCTATTTTTTGTTTGTGCCTTTTTTGTGTTGTTCTTGGAAGCTACGAGGGATTTCAAAAGAGGAAGTGAAGGAAGAGGAAGTGAAGACAGACATGAAGACCATAGACAAGAACCATCGTCTGCATTTCTCTTCTCTCTCATGGTCTCCCACCTCTCTTGGACTTTTAAAACTGCAATTTTTGTTCATGTAAGATTGATCTCTAATTAACTATGAACCCTAATTTATTTTCCTAGCTAACAATCATTGGCTTTTTTCAAAGGTCTAATCCAACTATAGTTTTTGAAATTTACATCAGTTAGAACTATAGTCATTGTTTTTTTTTTCATGGAATGCATGTGGGAGTAGAAGGAGATGAAGGTTAGGGAAATGTTAATTGATGAGGAATTCTTGAGCTTCTTGAGGGCAAAAAAGGCTAAAATTTGTTGGTGGAGTTATGGCTTAGGGTTTAGGATTATGATTTTTGCTTGTTTTAGCTGATTTTGTGTTTAATTTATAATTATAAATAAATATATATATATATATATATATATATACACACACACACACAAAATTGTTGGTAGATAAAATATGAAGCTTTCAACATCGGGGTTGGGTCAATGCCTCATGAAGGTATCTCTCTCTCCTTCAATTTTATTTAGTAATTAATTAATTAATTAATTTTGTTGGATTACCTTTTTCCCCTTTTGTTTTGAAACATGTGGACTTGTCCTTTTCGCTGATCTTTGTTAGTTGTGTTCTTCGCTTTCCATGTGTTTGAGCACATTGATAAAGTTTGAAGTTTTATGGATTTCGAGATTATTTTTAGGTGTGAACTGATGGAATTATGTAATTTTGACTATTGTTTATGGAAGGAGAAAAGAAATGCTTGAATTCTAAACTATGGCATGCGTGTGCTGGCCCTCTTGTGTCCCTACCAACAGTCGACAGTCGGGTGGTTTACTTCCCTCAGGGTCATAGTGAGAAGGTGTTTTTACTCGAAGACACTCTTTTAATTTTCTTTTCTTTCTTTTCATTTGTGTTTAGATTATGTTGCTCGTAATGTTATGAATGTGGTTTAAGTTATTGTTACAAAATAATTTAATCATCAATTAGAAGAATATAAGTTTTTAAGGACCTCAATTGGAAATGGAAGCCAGGTTACTGCTACGACTAATAAAGAGGTTGATGCTCACATACCTAATTACCCAACCTTGCCTCCTCGGTTGATCACGACTTCACAATGTCACAATGCATGTGGGTAATTCTTTACACGTCGTCCCATTTGTTTGTTTGTTTGTATAATCCTGATTTAGTTTTTGGTAATTGCAATAATGCTTGGTTAAGTGAATTGATTGTTCTTGAAATTTCAGGCAGATGTTGAAACTAATGAACTATATGCTCAAATGACATTACAACCTTTGACTGCGTTAATCAATTTAAAGTTGTTTTTTGAATTTTGTTAATATTTATACATTCTTAAGGTTTCCTATCAACCTCGTTGCAAATTAAGTTACTGGATATTCTCTAGCAAGAGCAAAAGGATACATTTCTTCCTATTGAGCTGGGTATTCCAAGCAGACAGCCTACAAACTATTTCCGCAAGACATTAACAGCTAGTGAACTAGTACCCACGGGGTTTTCGGCCCTCGACGTCTTGCAGAAAGTTTTCCCTCCATGGTAAAGATTTGTTCTATTTGTCGCGATATTGACCCAGAACAAATGATGATATATACTCGAGGAAAAGATGTGATAATAGTCATTTTCTTTGTTTCTTGTTTCCATCCAGATTTCTCAGCAGACCACCGCTCGAGGCGATAGCTCGGGATCTTCATGATGTTGAATGGAAGTTCAGGCATATTTTCGGTATGTACCTGGAGCCTTCATTCATCACCTGAAATTTAGAGGTTCGAGATACATACGCTTTATTATATAGCCCATGAACCATATGGGGAAGAATCTAAAAATACTAGTTAAGAGGTCTTATCTTTGTAAAAGTTGTAGTTATTCGCAGGGTGGGTTTTATAGTGAATCCATTATGCGAGAACCTTTCATCCGATGCTAAGATAAAACCCCAATGGGATCCAAACATGGATTAATGACAATGCTTGCAACAGTTGTGAAGAAAATTAAAGTAGCTTGGCTTGAAATTTCGAGCTATGAGCTCAGTAACTCCTACAAGGGGTATGACAATGAGAAGAATTTCATTCACTTAACTACTTTCTTGTGTTTCTTTCACAACTTTATAGGTATGCACACACTATTTAGCATGGTAAACTCACTACCCAAGTAATTCTCTTCCAATTTCGGCTACAACATTTTTCTAACTTATTAGGATACAAAAGTGACACATGAACCAATACCCGACAATGATAAGATTTGTTATCTTGCTAGTTTCCAACTCATTAGCAATGGTAACCATTACTTAAGATGACAGTGTCAGGGCAAAGTTGGCTTTGAAGTCATTTGTCCAAGATGGGCTTGCCAAAGAAGGACCCGTACACAATGATTATTGAGATGATTGAGATGATATCAACTCAGTTATGTATGAGGTATTGACTTTTGTAGGCTTACATGGAAATATATTGGTAAATATAACTTTAAAACCTACATTTCAACTCCCACAGTGGTTCCAAGGTTTTTCACAATACCAAAATCAGTGTGAACAAAAAATTATGGAAAGGTTACACTGTATGTTGTAATTTTACCTGTGCCAATGACTAAATTTCATTCATTATTACATAAATTATATAAAGTCAAATGAAAGGTTCTAGGAGATTTTGTGATCAAGGAAAATATTATTTGCTTTGACTCATACAACCTTTGACATAATAGTGGAAAAAGGATTCATGTAGCTGACTGACTATGGGTAGTTGGGAAAAGGCTGAGTTGGTTTATTGTAATTCACACAACAAATGCTTGTAAATTTCTTAAGATATGTTTTTCAAAGATCGACGACTGTGAGGGAGAGGGCGGAAGCATAATATCAAATTATGGTTTCAGCCGTCTACTCTTCCAGAACTCTTGATTATTGTAGCAGGAAGAACTTGTGATGAAGGACAAAAGGAAATTAATTAAATAAAAAGAGGGGCACAGAGAGTGTAGATAAGCGGTCTTCCAGACCTTTGTGAATAGTCATAGGATGGAGAAATCTTAAGTTTGGAAAGATGTTATTCACAATAGAATTGAAGGCAGAGTAAGAGTAAATTACTGGTCTTTTGACCCTCTTGGTCAGAACTGTATACAGAATTGGAGTATGTTTCGGTCTTCCAAACAATAATTGACTTGGTCTATTCAGTCCAGCTACATCCCTATTTGTCTCTTCAAAGAGTCGCTCTAGTCACTTCTATGGAATGCTGCAAGTCTTCTTCAGAAGGTGGTATGACGAATTAATATTGAAAGGTTGTACTTTTGCCCATCATGCAGGACAACCTAAACGACATCTTCTTACTATTGGGTGGAGTGTGTTTGTTAGTGTGAAGAGACTTGTTGCTGGAGATTCGTTTCTATTTATCAGCTATTCCATTATATATTATTGCTACTGTGCTTTCAATTTCCGTTAGCTATGCATTTGGACTAGCCGCTTATTTATATTGTTTTAGAGTCATTTTGTAATTTGATGTAGGAATGAGAAAAACCAACTCTTCGGAATTCATCGTGCTACTCGCCCACACAATGTGATGCCATCATCTGTTTTGTCAAGTGATAGCATGCATATTGGACTGCTAGCCACTGCTGCTCATGCTGCTGCCACCAGTAGTTGTTTTACAATTTTTTATAATCCAAGGTGACAGCCATCATGCATAGGGATATGTTCCTTTAAGTTTTGATCGTCTCTTTCTACTTAAAAATATATTGTACACAGGGCTAGTCCATCCAAGTTTGTCATACCTTTGTCAAAGTACGTCAAAGTTGTCTATCATACGCGAGTTTCTGTTGGGATGCGTTTTCGGATGCTTTTTGAGACTAAAGAATCAAGTGTCTGCAGGTGTGGTAGCGACTGATTTAATGTTATAAATTTCACTTCTTTGACATAATACAGGTGTATTTGTTGTGAGCATGTGTATGGGATATGAAATTGTGGGTTGCTTGTGTCATGACTTCATGACATGTCATTGGGTTGAGATTGCAAAATGCATTTAATGAAAATACAAAGCTTAAAGTGAAGCAGAAAGAAGACGAGAAACTTTGGAGAGGATTGGAATCAAAGTTCTGGATGGTAAGATGTTTTTTGATAATTGAACATTGATTTCCATGTCTTGGATAAACTAGATTGATGTAATTATATCGAGCCTTCAGAAAGACAAGGAATTTTTCAAACAAAAGTTATCCGACAGTTGCACTTGATAATTTACACATTCAGATGGAGTCCCTGTCATTGAGGCTGGAATCTTCAGAGAAAACTATTAGAAACCGTAAGTTAATCATTTTCCTCCTTGTGGTTTGATAATTGAGAAACTTTCATCATTGAGTACAGTTAGTGATAGAGGAACAACAGTTTATGCTTGTTACACTTATGGAGGTTATAACTTCTGTTTAAATTCTGGTTGTAGGGGAAAATGAGCTGAATGACCTTACAATTGCAATCACCACACTTTTAACTTTTTAGTTGAAGATGGTTATGGTAAAGTCTCAATCTTTTTTACCTTTTGATTGATTTTTGTTTTTCTATCTCATTTTCTTGGAAAGCAAATGGGTGTCTGAATTATGGGCCGGAATTGTTGGATCTAAGGATTTGGTAATGGGTTGGTATTTTGATTTGTTTAGGGGTAAAGTGATAGTTTAAAGTAATGTGTTTTGCTCTGTTAGGTTTGTGTTGTGATTTTCTGTTTGGTTGCTGAGAAAATTGATGGATAGAAAAAGAGAAAAGAACAGAAACTTGTAGTCTTTTGGGGTTTCATTTTTGTGGGGATGGGTTTTTTATTTTGATTAGTTTAGTGGTCAAAATGATGGTTTACGAATAATGGGTTTTTCTGTCTTTGTTCTGGTTTGTGGGTTTTTGTTTGTTTGCTGAGAATGCTGATGGTTAGAAAACCAAAAAAAAAAAAAGAAAAAAAAATAAAGGTAATGGGTTTACTAGATTTTTTCAAATTTGGTTGTTGTATGCTCAGTTGAACATATATTTACATATAGGTTTTTGACTCAACTAACACCACATGACCCCTGCACCTACGGAAGCAGAATATATTGTCCCCCAATCAACCTTAAGAGGATGAGGAATTCTATAGCAACTTGAATACCTATTGGTGGCTGAGAATAAAAGCACTGTGCCATGTTACTAGATGGGTATATTTTAGATTTGGAATTCATGGTTGGCATGTTTCCTTTCCCAATTTCTTCTGCAAACTTATGGTTGAACTGTCACCATGTTCATTCAGCATATTTTATCAGTATTTTTTTGTCCAGCAAAATGGAGACTAAGAATGATTTCTTGTCCTGCTACTTTCAAACATAGCTCGGGGAGATTGGGAAAATTGCATATCTAGAATATCTTTCAGTTTTCAACCTCAACTAACAAATTTGATACCCTTATGTGATTTGGAATCTTTGATGTCCCCAAATTTGTTGTGAAAGCATAATTTATGTACTGATATTACTAGGTCAATCTCGATTAACAAACATTTATTGAATCCTTTAATATCTAATGAAAAATGGTTGAAATGATGATGTATCTTCTTACTGATGAACCGAATAATGGGTGTAAAAAATTATTGTGTTTGATATTTTGATGCAGTAGTGACTGCTGTAGCCCATTATGAAGCAGATACTCTTAATGATGGTATTCTTAAGAAAGGTTTGAACTGAACAGCTAACTTCAGGTTGCATTATGCCTTTGATGATGTTGACTCCAAGTTTAACCTGCACTTTCCCCTAGGTAAGGTTAGCAAGGAGGAAGGACAATATAAGAGGCCAAAGAGGAAATCACAGTACAGTGTTTGTAGTAAGACTGGCCTATGAGAGGTTTATAGCAAATTTGGTTACAACTATGAGCAGTTTGGTTTACAGATTTCTCTTGAAAAGATGGTACGTGTGATTGGACATTCATTGGACAATAACAGTTTTGTTGATGCTATCTATTATTATTACTATTAATTTTTTTTGACAGAGGAGACAGCTTCAGGATTTACGTGTGCAATGTTTGAGACTGTGCAAGCCGTGCTCAGGGGTGCTAGACACATGGTATGTTATTATATTTTTGGTCTGTATATTTACAGAATACATGACTTTCATTTTATTCTAGCTTGTTATATAACAGTGTTTGCTTATGTTTCCAATTGTTTTTTTTTTTTTGCAAATTGATGCAGGCAGCTGTTGAGATCAGCTACGAGCCATGTGTCCGTAAACACATTCGTAGTATCTTTATGGATAATGTTGTAGCGTCAACAAGTCCCACTCCTGATGGCAATGTGGCTATAGATTCTTTTCATGTTTGTGCATCATTTAAGTGGTTGAGGGACAAACCTCTGACCAGATTTGAGGACGCACAGTGGCTTATCATTGAAAAGGTTGAAGAGGAGAAGCTTATTCAAGTTACTGTTAAGCTTCCAGAATCTATTCTCAAAAAGTTAATTAATGACTCTAGTGACTACTATCTCAGTGATGGTGTGAGTAAATCTGCTCAATTGTGGAATGAGCAGAGGAAACAGATATTGTATGACGCATTTAATGGTTTTCTTCTCCCTTCTATGGAGAAAGAAGCAAGATCCTTGTTGACAAGTAGAACAAAAAACTGGTTACTTATGGAGTATGGTAAGCTGTTGTGGGACAAAGTCTCTGATCCTTGTGTGCACTCAGCCATCTAGTGTGCCCTATTTGATTTGAATGAATTATATGAGGTGTACAACCTCTTAAAGAATGAACAATATTCTCATTGAATTGTTGATTGAAAACCTTCGGCGAGAGATTGATAACGAGGAGGGGTTGTTGATTGAAAATTTTAGACATGTAGTACAAGGAGAAGGAGGAGGAGGACAACGAAGGATCACTGATGACGATCTTAGGTATGAACTTGATTCTTCTTCTTCTTCTTGAGAAAAAGTATCAAAGCGAGAGTGGGAGGATGAGGGTGAGTGTGCTACCGATATGCCTCTTGTCGAGGACATTATGGTCTAATTCCTGGGTCTCCAACTGTGTGTTTATCTAATTGGAAAGGCAACTTTCCCACTCTGAGAAGTGCTAAACTGCTAATTCTTTCTCTGATTTCATGCTATTTAAGAAGGGGAAGGGAATAGAGTTCTTGGTATATCCATTGAGGCTCTGGGGAAGAGGATTGATCATAGGGATCATGATCCCTTTCTCAAACAGGGGACAATTAGGCGTGGCAGTTGGGAGAATGGATGTCCTCATCCTATCTTAAGATAGACAGGGGGGTTAGAGAGATGCTTTGTTTGATGTCATCTGTTAATTATGGAGAGTTGTGTCTTAGGAGGGGTGGCGTCGAGGACTTGGGTCTTCACTTTAGCCTGTAGGAGAATCTGATATGTAAACACTCGTGGTAGTTTCTGTTAGAGGCATACTGGGCATTTGAGAGGGTGTCATTTGTACTTTCTCTTTGTATGTTGGTAGCTCTATCTGGCGTAACAAACTGATGCTTAGCTAGTGTTCCTTTATGCCTCCACAGGAACTCTTGAGCTGAAACCTAAACTTCGTTCATTCTTGCTTGCAAGTAGGCGATTTTGGAAATCTCTGGTATTTCATTTATTGACCAGCTTCTTACCTCTTAATAGAATTTCCTTGGTTGTAATTTTTCATTCATTAGTCCCTGATTCGAATTTGATATTATCGGAATCTTTTGAATTATTTATTATTTAGGTGTGGAATCTGAAGTTGGAGGGCGTGTATTTAGGTTTCTGTTATTGTATTATGCGATCTAGGGAAGGTTAACTCTACTGGATTTCTAATTACTAAGGACATTAAACTTTAGTACTTTGGGTTTTTGTGTTAACTTATGTTACAAACTAAAATAATTTGGTGGAGTTTGAGAGGTGAGAAGAAAGGAAAGGTAGATATAGCAGAATGGGCTGAAGGATTCACTTGATAGCAAGAAACACCCCTGGAGGATCAAACCCAACACCCCATTTGTAGGGCCATGAGCAGATCTCATGTTACTCCAATACGTTGCTCTCTTACCAGAATATTTGTTCCACATGTTTGTGATTGTTGAACTCAATATTCAATTATGATTATCCAATAGTATACATGGATGACACAACGAACATTCTATGTGATCATACTTTTATGATGTTTGAAAAAAAATAAGGTCAGTGCCTTTACACATGTTAATGTTGCTCTACTATGAGTTGAAGGCAACAGATTCAAAGTATGGAAGCAACCGCTCTGATGGTCGGAGTAAAGCTACATACATAGACAATTCCTAGACTTGCAATTGTAGTGCCATCACTTCCATTTCTTCAAGGAGTTTTATGTTTGTAAAGTTTGTTTTTGAAATTGATATTCATTTGGCTGAATTTTGATGCAAATAATATGGTCACTCTTTTTATTGGTTGATCATATTGAACCTAATCACTACAGGTCCCTGAAATGTCAAAGCTCTTAGTTATGGATGATATTTTTCTTGAAAATTGTCCCATTTTGCAGAAGATTTTTGTTTACTTTTCTAAGATTTGTGTCGGTGGCACTTTTCTGAGTTTGACTTGTGCTTTGATATATCTCTAATGTTTGTAATTGGTCTTGCAGGATAAGGCTGTGTCTGACGATATATAACACAGAAACTTCATCCATGTTTTTTTTGTTATTCTTTGAGCCTCTTAGTATAGCCTTCAAGACACTGTAGGTATTGACTATATATAATTCTCTTACCTTTGACGATTTGGAGTTCCATAGTTGATCGTTACACATAAACTTTACTTGACTAGTTTCTTGGGTATTTGAAATGTTCTCTTCAGGCCATTGTAGTTCATGGATTTCAGTTGCTTGATATATGGCTTCATCACTCAGCTGAAAGCAGTGGTATATCAAAACTCTTTGATATATCCGCATCGGTTAGTTTCAAAATCTAAAACTTGTATGTAATTTTTATGATTTGCTATGTAATTGATTGTAAGGGGTATGTCACTTACGTAATTGCAAATTGTGATCTAGATCTCTCTATTAGTCCTATCGTTCCCTATTTTGCGAGAAACAAAATTACTCGGTAGCTGGCGATAGCGTGCTTAGCAGGTGGTCATCTTGTGATATTGTTCTCTCTGTTATGGAGTTGGCACTTATTATCTATTTTTTGTCAATGTTTCATGCACATCCTCCATTTTAAAATGTATGCTTGATGTTTGTTGAAATGTGGTCCATGAGGCAAGAGTATCTGTTTCCATCAGTCTTCTTTCTAGCATCTATGTGCACTGTAATTTGTTAATATTTGTGGTTGGTGGATCTTTTGCTTGGTGTTTATCCGGTACTCTTTTTTGTTGCTCAGTCTACATTTTGTTTTTAGTATTTTTTTTAAATAAGAATTGTGACTGCAAGTTCGTTATGGGAATGGAAGAGCATTCTCTTACGGAACTTTGGTTTTTTTCTAGACATGATGACGTTGTTTATGGCTCTTGGTCATTATGTGCATATTTGGTGGCTTCATGGCATGGCATTCCATCTTATTGATGCAGTCCTTTTCCTAAATATACGTGTAAATGGCTTTATGTTTTTCTCCAAATTGATTTTGATGTTTAAGTACTTGTTTGATGTGCTTACCCAGGCACCCTTGTAAGGGGCATTATGTGCTTATGTTTAGTTCGTACTCTGGCCAGGCCTTGTTAAGTGCAATTGTGAAGCGTGTTAAAGGATTTATTAAGTTGAAGGTGGCTTTGGGAACCCTTCACGGGGCTCTCCCTGATGCAACACCTGAAGAGATACAAGCTTTTGATGACGAATGCGCTATTTGTAGGGTAAGTTTACTATACTTTAATACCTTATTCTTCTTTTCATCTTATCTCCTTTAATTTTTGGATTAGCCATGAATTTGGATATATGTGCTGAATGATAGGAACCAATGGTGAAGGCAAAGAAGCTCTCTTGTAATCATCTTTTCCATCTTTCTTGCTTGAGATCTTGGTATGATCTAAATTCATTGTAATACCAGTTGTATGATTTGCAAACTTTTATTTATTTCTATTGTTAATATTTCTGATGACATGCCTAAATATCAGGTTGGACCAAGGTTTAAATGAGAATTATTCTTGCCCCACATGTCGAAAACCTCTTTTTGTTGGAAGACCTGAAGATGTGGCACCCCCCCCCCGTCCTCGTGAAGTTTCAAGTGACGAGGAGCTTGCACGTCAATTTAGTTTTGGGCTTCATCGGCAAAATGCTCCTGGTCATACCACCGCCTCTTGGAATGTTCCCCAACCAAACTCGAACGCGAGAGTGGCGATTGGAGGTTGGGTCTCGCTTTAATTAACCAAACAAAGCTTCATTGCCCAAAGGCTACAAGCGCTATTTATTAATATGTTTCTTTGTTTTGTACTTTTTGCTCTAGGGGGGATTGGATTCGAGTTGGTTGGGTTTAGATGGACCTGGCTCGCCTACGACTATCGTCTATTGGATTAGGAGAGTTCAGATGATGATGAGGCATCTTGCAATTTGTTGGAGAAACCTATGCTCGAGCCCTTGAAGATATGCTTAGAGTCTTTGGCCTCAAATCCTTCTCAAAGGGCCAAGCCCACGTCGGCGTCACCCATTCCCGCTCCTAGTACCATAAGATTTCCTGGAACTACTGGTGGCCTACGCATAAGGTCCACCTCGCGTGTGGCAAATGACAACATATCAAACATACTTGCCATGGCTGAGACCGTGCGGGAGGTGCTTCCAAACATCCCCGACGAATTAATATTCCAGGTATTGCTAGAACTTGTATTGTTTAGTTACTGTATTTTTTACCGAGGTATTTGTTTGGTCGACAAGCTGAACTCAAACTGAAGGAAAAAAAAAAGGAATGAATATCTCAAATATATATTAATTCTTGAAATATATGTCATTCTTTTCTAAGGTGACTAATGGTCTTAGCCTTGGTCATTCAAATCTTATTTGTTCAATGGTGGGGTATTTTGCAGATACAAAGGCTTAAAGAGAAATTTAGATAGATCCACGGGTAACTTAATTTGCATCAATCCGTTTAAAGGCCATGACTTGTAGTGAAGTTTGTGTTCAGATCTTGGTTAGGTGACATCAAATTCTATCATCTCAAGTAATGTAAACATTCAATGCGTGAGATATAATTCTTTCCTTATTCTTCATTTTTTTTTTTGGGATAAGTTCTTCATTTGGTCATGGTACTGATATTCGTGTATAAAAGTAGAATGGTTGTTTTAGACGTAATTGCACCTTATTTTATTGAATGACAACTTTTAAAAACATGGGGTACATAATAGGGAACTCTGCTAGCAAAAACAAAGGCATGTCAGGATCAAGATTAAGCAGCCCAACATCCACTCATCAAAAGTAGAAAACAACTCGAGAGGGGGCCCAAGGTGCATACATTGCATCTAAGGTATTGCGCACAAAATAGATGAAGCATCTGAGGAAATTGTTGTTCAGTTTACTCCCATCTTGAACTTCTTCCCTGTAGTGCATAGTTGGCATTCTGTTTGTGCTAGGTGGGGGGTTCAAAATTGGAACAAACTTGCTATTTATTGTTTTTTTTTAAAATAGATTTTAAAACGTTTTTTAAACGCTGTAATAGACTTTTTGCAATGTTTTTTAAACATTGTAATAGATTTTTGCAACGTTTTTTAAACGTTGTAATAGATGTTTTGCAACGTTTTCTAAACGTTGTAATAGACTTTTTTCAACGTTCTTTAAAGGTTGTAATAGATTTTTTGCAACGTTTTTAAAACGTTGTAATAGACTTTTTGCAACGTTGTTAAAGGTTGTAATAGACTTTTTGCAACGTTTTTTAAACGTTGTAATAGACTTTTTGCAACGTTGTTTAAACGTTGTAATTGACTTTTTGCAACATTTTTAAAATGTTGTAATAGACTTTTTGCAACGTTTTTAAAATGTTGTCAAAAAGGGGGGCCTATTACAACGTTTTAAAAACGTTGTTAAAGGCCTTTTTTGTTGTAGTGGGCTATGACACGGTGCTAGTATATCTGATTCCGTCAATTGAAATGACAGTGCCTAAATAGAAAGTGAGATTTTTAAAAATGTTACAGTTGAGGGTACATTGTTTCAAGTGATAGTTGAGGGATAGATGTTTTATAAGGGGTGACTGTTCAAAAGATTAATTGCAGGGTGTGAATTTGTAATATGAAGATAAAACATAGGGAGAAGAATAAGGGGTGACTGCTCATAATATTAATTGTAGGGGTGATTTGTAATAGAGAAAGAAAAAATAAGGAGTTAAAATGGATAACTACTCTCACATGTGAATGTGAGAGTGAATCTCAACCATTAATTTTTTTAAAGATAATTTAATCTCAACCTCTAAATAGTTTTAGTCAATTACCTAATCTACTATACAATAGAGCTCAACCTCGCACGCTCGCAATTGACTTGGGATAAAAGCGGCTGAGATTGATTATTTTACTTTCATTAAATGGCTGGAATTTATTCCTCACTGGCACATGTGTGAATGACAGTTAGCCGTTCCCCCGCACAACTCTTCTCCCTCTGCGTCCCCCACTCCCTATACGATTCCAACTCCCCTACTCTTTCCTTATCTTTCCGAGTGTTTCTCTGGCAGTTCGCGGAGTTGTTACGTCTTCCAATGGGTTTCTCCAAAATCCCCCTGAATTAGGGAATCAATTATCTGGCCCATCCGCCTTCACTGCATCTCCCCTCTCCAGCAAGCTCTCCTTCTACTTTCTCCCATATCTACCATCTCTCACCTTCTTTCCTGTTCAAACCCATCTTCCTTCATCTCAGTTATTGTCGACATCCCCCAATCCATCATAGCCGTCGGTGAAATCTCCGTTCTACTGTCCTCATCTGCCCGCTTCATCTCTCTCTCACGTCGCTATTGTCCCCATGTGAGGCCGACCTTCAATCTATCTCTAGTCACCAACCTCACCATCTCCGCCCTCTCTATAGCCCACCATTCTTGTCGAGTTCTTCCACCTCCAAATGAAGTGTTGCCTTCCAATCTGCTCCACAGCATATTGCCGCCGATTGCCTGTTATTTCGGCGCTCCAACTGGTCGTTCCCCTTCGCTCCCTTGCTCCTCTCTCCCCTCTGTTTCACCATCTCCTCTCTCCTCTCTCCTGTGCATATTCAAGTAAGATCTTTCAAAATTCTGTTATTTTAAATTGCTTAATTTTGGGAATTTAATTAAGTATACTCTATAATTTTGGGAATTTTATGTGCAAGTTGAATTGTGATGGTAATTGAGTTTTTCCTTCATGATTAATCTGGGAGCTTTGATTATTACTAAAAAAAATTTCCAATCTGTTGAGAGCTTAGATTGTTGCGATTCATTTTGGTTTGAATAATTGGTTGGAGATAGTCTGGTAATTGATTTAATTTTCAAAACATCTGGGGTTCCCTTTAGTAATTTGATTTATGATAGGGAAACACATTTTTTTGATATTGTGCAAATGGCCTGGAGCCAGAACATGATGCTATGATTTCCCGCTTGGTTGTAAAAATTTTGGAAACTGCTACTGTTACAGATTAATAACTAGGTAGGGTGCAAAAATTTGTTTTTCCACCCTAAAAAAAAAAAAATATATATATATATATATATATATATATATATATATATATATATATATATGTGTGTGTGTGTGTGTGTGTGTGTGTGTGTGTGTGTGTGTGTGTGTGTGTGTGATTTATGAAAATGTAATCAATGAGAATTTGGAATGCTCTATTGTGCGGGGTTATTGCTGAATTTGGGAATTTAAATTTTTGGATTTTTGCTGAAATTATTGGGAATATTATTGAAAATAAATCTCTTTTGGGCTCTTTCTGTGAAAATAATTTTGAGTCAGAATTTGATGATCTAAACAAGTTTGATCGTGAAAAATTTAAAAATTGATTCATTTACTGAGATCCAACGGTCATGGTCACTGCCCGACTTCACATGTGTGAACGGCAGTTGGGCAATCCCTCTCCCCAATCCTTTTCTCTCTCTTTCTCTGCGTGAGTACCCCTTTCCGCAAACCTATAGTACCGCATCTCTATCAAGTCTCCTCCTAATCCCAATCCCGTCAACGGTGACCTCTGGTTCCGTGTCTACATCCCTACTCAATTACCGCCGATGATCGTCTCCCAGTCATCGTCTTCTTCCACGGTGGCGGATTCCTCTTCCTTGACGCCGATTCACTCGCAAAGGGCTTGCAATTGTCGTCTCCATGAATTACAGTCTAGCTCGTGAGCACCGGTACCCGGCACAGTACCAAGACAGATTCGATGTCGCCAAATTTCTCAACAAGGACGAGACTATCAAATTTCTTCCGCCTCGCCGTCTCTCTCTCTCAATCTGTGTAAGTTCTTCTTCTCTTCTCTTCTTGATTGACCTGGCCAAGGGTAGGGCGGTACGAAAACTAATGTCGTGTTTGGTTCGTGATTCATAAGGATGTTTGACCCAATGAATGAATCCTCATAATCACGAACCTCTCCCTCTCTCTTCCGATTTCTCAAAACCTTAACACAGTGATCTCCACTTCTATTCATGCTTTGTTTTCTTCCCTAAATCATATTCTTAACGTTGAAATTTGCTGTTATTTTGGAAATTTTTTTCTTTGTTGGTGTGATTGAGAATTTGATTTCATACTTCTGTTGCCAAACGATTCTGAAGGTACACTGTTGTTTTCCCTTTTTTTTTTCTTTCATTGAGGGAGTATTATTTATTTATTATGATCATCGATATCATCATTGATACATAGAAAATTCACGATCATGTTATTATCTGCTTAAATCATATTGTATGAAGAATTTTTCAACCTGGAGTTTCTGTTTCCCAGTGGGGGTGGCGTTTGGGTATGAATTGAATTCTGTATGATGATTGACATACAATTGGGACTCAATTGACTACTGTATGAGACCATTAATGTACCGAACTTGGACAATTAGTTTGCTCGATTTCTTGAGAGAAATGAGTCTTGGGGTGATGGGTTTTCTCAATTCGGGGTGACGAGACTATCTGCAAAATGTGGGATTTTTTATGGCCATTTTCTTTCTTGGTATTTTCGAAAGCAAGGGAATTGTCGAACAACCTTTATGAAAATTGTAAAGGAGTTTGCAATTTGAGGGGGGGGGGTGGTTCTGTTTTGATCTTGGGAAGAGGGGAAGAATGAAGGGTATTTAAGGGAATAAAAAGGTGAGTTATGAAAAGCAGATGAGATGGAAATGGTGGTGACTTGGTGGGGAGTAGGATGGAAGTATGGAATCATGGAGATAGGCTGGGAAAAGTGGGATTGGTCGGTAGGTGTTGTATTTTCCGCCTTTCCTCCTAATAGTAAGTAGGGCTGAAATTCCCGGCGGAGGACATTAAGATTGAGAGAGGGGGAATTGGGTTCCAGTCTAGATTCAGATAAAAGGCTTAAGGGCACCACTTTTTTCCGGTTCTATACTACTTGAATCTCAATTATCTCTCCCTCTGATTTAAGGTTGTGTTTGGTTAGTTTTGTTTAGCGTTGGGGTTGTTGGGTTTCCGGTCCTACTACTTGAATCTCAATTATCTCTCCCTCTGATTTAAGGTTGTGTTTGGTTAATTTTGTTTAACGTTGGGGTTCTTGGGGATAGATCTCCCATCTACCAATTCTCTTGCTATGACAGCTCCATCTCATTCCAGCCCACTCACCTTAGACATATCTGATTATTGACTTCAATCTCCTAAAGGACACTCATTAGGGATTAACACTCATTTAGTGTGAACAAAATTTAAAAATAGACACTCATTAGGGATAGCAGTTACTTACATCATTACTACTTTGGGTCTATCAGTTTATAGTTTCTTTATTAGGAAAATATGTAGCCATTCATTAAATCAAAAGTTGTTGTGGATTCCCAAAGAGACATTTTCCCTCATTTAATCTAAATATTACTTTATGGAACTTCTTACTCTAACGCCCTGTAGTCAAGTCTTTGCTTGAAGTTTCTGATGAAATTGGATTGAGATGCGTGGACACTACATCAAGTCTTTGTTTGTTAAAGACTGCTCATATTAGATAAATATGTACCTTGCTTCTACATTACCAGATTTTTTATTCTTCTCTTTTGTTGGATTATCAATATCAACACGCAGTGCACACTAATATATGCTATAGTTGTACATATGTTTCTTTTTCCTTGTTTCTTTCATATATTTTTTATCCATTCATTTGTATTTGTATTCTACTAGACCATACAATTTTTCAAGATCACAGCTGGGGAATGAATCATGTAAGAATGTAGTGTTGTTTAAAAAGATTGTAACTTTATACTGTTTTTGCACTTTGCCACTTTGTCATCAATGGGTTTGGCTGTTCTTGGAACACCTCATTATGGCAAACTTGAGACCACTATGAATGTTTTTTATTTTTTTGGGGCAGGCTTGTTGAAATTCATGAGAATTCCTTCTTTTTTGTTGCAGGAAAGTTGAACAATTGCTTTGATTGTTGAATGCCTTTTTAAGACTCGATAAAGGAAGATTGTTTTGATTGTTGAATGCTGATATATCCACCCCCCCAAACCATTGGAGTAGGCGATAAATACCAAATTATATGGGTCTTCTCGAGCACCTGAAGGTTTCCTCAATTCTTTATTTCAGGTATTTTCTTCTTCTTCTTTTTAACTGTTAATTGAGATTATCCGGGTTTCCATGTGCTTTACTGTATAGAAACTCCGTCGGAATCGATTAATCAAATTAAAAAGGTCAATATCTATTATTCTATTGAAAAATTAATAAAATTAAAGAAAATATAGCGATTTAATTTGGTTAGATTTGAAGCATAATCCTGCTCTCAATTCAGGTTTTTTACTAGACTCCAAGCTAGAACCCAGCTGCAGGAAACTGAAGCATAATCTTACTACACATTTGTTGCAATGGATTTTTTTATGTGACCAGAATTATGTTCAACTTTCGTTTATTGCTTTGGCTGATTTGATTTTTGCTCCAAAAGCTTCAAGTTGTCTACAGAATTATGTGCATGTTTCTTACTACACATTTGTTGCAATGGGAATATTTTTTTTAAAGCACAAAGATAATGCTAAAATCTGTTTGGGTTAGGCTGTTGTTATTTTATTTTGATTGATTTGCAAAAATAATTATATAATTATGTGCAACCTTGGTTTATTGCTTTGGCTGCTTTGATTTTTGCTCCAAAAGCTTCAAGTTGTCTACAGAATTATGTGCATGTTTCTTACTACACATTTGTTGCAATGGAAATATTTGTTGAAATGGATGTCTAAGGTTTACCTCCAATTCAAATTTTCTTAGTTTTTATTTGTTGTTAGTATTTCCTTTTCGGGGTCAGGTTCCTTCGTCCTCACTTCTATAAGGGCAAGACTGATTGTCCCTCTCAAGTTTGTAATATTATTTCTATTAATAAAATATAGTAGGGTATCACCCTGTTTCCCTAAAAAAAAATACAAAAGTAACTTTAGATTTTTGTTTCATTGTTGATGATCATATTGTTTTAATTGTTTACCAAAACATGTTAATTTTAAATTGTTTATTATATGGATTTATTTGAATACTAACACCTTTCCATTCTGACATTGTCTCATACTGGCATCGTGTCATAGGCACGGGCACAAAATCTAGTCTATATTACAATAGAGCTCATTTTCACACATGTGCAATTGACTAAATCTATTTAGAGGTTGAGATTAAATTATTTTAAAAAAATTAATGGTTGAGATTCACTCTCACATTCACATGTGTGAGAGTAGTTATCAACTTTTAACTCTTTATTTTCTTTCACCCTATTACAAAGTCACCCCCTACAATTGATATTATGAGCAGTCACACTTTAAGATTAATCTTCTAAACAATTATCTCTTACAAAACATCAATCTTATATTAATATAATCTTACAATAGAGTTCAATTGATTGACTGACACTATGTGGTTATGGGGGTTGATTCCACCGCAAAATCAAATGTTTATAGGTCAGTTACATATAACTCCTTACAAATAACCTCTCGCAACTATGTGTCGAGTTGGAATAGCGCCCCTCAACTACCACTTGAAGTAATATACCTTTCAACTGTAACATTTTCTAAAATCGCACCTTCTATTTAGACATAGTCATTTCAATTGACGAAATCAGATCTACTGCAACGTGTCATAGATACGGACACTAAGATCTAGTTGTTTTATAATATAAATTTTGGCGTGTATTTTTTAAAGATGTCTTTGTGAGTATGGGTGTCATTCATTAAAGTACAAATCAAATTAAGGGTAAAATAATAAATATTACACTTTTAAAAACAACTTAAAAAGGAAAGATAATTTATTTTAGTTAACGAGTAGAAACGGATAATCAAAATATATCCTTAAGCTTTGACCATCTCATAAACCAAACACGTGAAAATGTAAACGATTAGTCTTATAATTACTTAGATTAGCAACACATTTTTAGAAAGATAAACGTTTTTGAAAAATTTGAGTAAATACTAGAAATGAATAATCAAAATATATCCTTAAGCATGTGTTTATTTTTTTTCGAGTCATAAACCAAACACGTGAAAATGAGTAAGCTTAGCCCTATAAATACACAGATTAGCAACACATTTTTTATGTAACCTATTAGTTACTTTATTTCTCTCATCAATAATAAGCGGTCGCGAATTCACTCTCTCTATCTCTCCGGTGGCTATGACGGATGCCTCTATATCCTCTGATCCCCAAATCTGTTTGTAAGTATCTCTCTCTAACCTCATTTTTAACAACTATTAGAGTTCCCTATGAGAATATTATTAGTAGATGGAAATAATCTTGATTAGCATCTTAATTATTAGTTTTTTGATTTATTTTCAAGGATTCTTTTTTATGCTATGAATTTTTCATTATCGAATTTCAAACTTAAATCCCACTTTGACTTAGGGATATAAATCGAACCACCGAAATACGGAACCGAATCGAATCAAACCAAACCGGTTGGTTTGGTTTGGTTTTACTCGAAGACAATTCGGTTTCGGTTTCAAACATTGGAAAACCGCTTGGTTCGGTTCACGGTTTTTGGTATCGAACCAAACCAAACCGAACTAATCTATGTATTTTTATTTATTTATTATATTAATGAATATTATATATCGGTTCGGTTTGAACTTTTTGAAAACAATAGGGGAGTTTTGATTCGTGGTTTTGACCTAAATCAAACCAAAACAAGTTACACTCCTACTTTGATTTATAGAATCTGATTTTGTTATTGGTATTTTCCACGAAATTAAAGTTTGACTTACTGCTGTCGTAAATGGTGACAATATTGACTTTTGAATTCTTATTTTTTCCCTCTACTTCTTTATTTGTGTAGTGTCTTGTTAGTATTCGAACGGGGAAAGTGCATGAACTTCTCAAAGATTAGAATTCATGATCGATGTTCATGGCATTTCAAGTGGAAGTGGGTGCGAAGAAGATAGCAAAAGGGTAACAAACTCTAACCTGGACTGATGCATTTAAGCTGAACTTTTCAGGAGGACCATATAAAAATCTTCCACACATATCGTCTCTTTTGATTATGTTTAAACATTTTTTCTCCATTTAAACATAAAACATAGTAATTAAAACAAAAATAATAGTTCCGGAGTCAATAAAACAAAAATATAAGAAGTTAGTAAAATAAAAATAATTTATGGAACAAGCCACCATAAAAATAAAAGTTACATAATCAACAAAACAAAAATAATATAATGCGGATGTTAGTAAAATAAAATAATTTAAGGAACAAAAGTTTAAAACAAATATTTAAAAATATATGTGTAAAAAATATGTTAGTAAAATAAAAATATTTGCCGGAACAAAAATAATAGTTACAAAGTCAATATGAAACAAAAACAATTTAAACTGAGGTTACTAAAATAATAAAAATAATTTATGGAACAACATTTTAAAACAAATTCTTAAAAATAGATATGTAAAACAATATTACATTAGTTAAATAAAAATATTTGATCAAAGAAAATAATAGTTACGGAGTCAATAAAACAAAAATAATTTAAACTGAGGTTAGTAAAATTATAAAAATAATTTATGGAACAAAAGTTTAAAACAAATTCTTAAAAATAGTTAGGTAAAACAAAAATACCTTAGTAAAATAAAAATATTTGATGGAACAAAAATAATAGTTAAAGAGTCAATAAAACAAAACAATTTAAACTGAGACCAAAATAATAATAAAAAATTACGGAACAATTTTTTTTTCGTAAAACTAATTCTTAAAAATAAAAAAAAATAGTTACAAAGTCAATAAAATAATATATATATATATATATATATATATATATATATATATATAATGGAAGTTATTAAAATCAAAATAATTTACAAAACAAAAATAATAGTTAACGGTAAAAATAATTTTGTTATTTTGATTTAGCTTATTTTTTTCTCAGAAATTTCTTTATTCATAAAATACAAATATAATTTAATAAAAATAATCATTTAAAAGGAAGAACTTATTTGAGTTCAAATTCTATTTGCAGGGTAGAAAAAATTATTTTTTCGAAAACATTCATTATACAGAGTTTTTGAATTAATATAAAATGTTCGGGGTTGTCAGGCCATGAATTGACACTTAAAATTAGTATTCCAATAATGCTATTGATAAACATTGACCATGCTGCAGGGTTGTGATATAGAACAAAACTAATTATCATAAATCTTATTGATCACATTGTTGAAACAATTTTTTTGAAAGGAAGCAATGTTGGAGAAATTGTTTTATCCTAAGATTGTCATTAATCTATTCAATGTAAGACTGTCTTTCAAATTCCAGAGAATACAATTTA
This sequence comes from Codonopsis lanceolata, assembly GCA_013146195.2. NCBI lineage: Eukaryota > Viridiplantae > Streptophyta > Magnoliopsida > Asterales > Campanulaceae > Codonopsis > Codonopsis lanceolata. The sequence continues at coordinate 33,361,791 of CM028379.1, forward strand.
CATTGTTGGTATTATATGCAATGACAATTAACAAGTGTCAAAGTCAATAATTGCACGTATGTCTCTTTTTGAAAAAACCAGTATTTAGCCATGGACAGTTAAATGTCATACTTTCTAGAGTAACAAATTATTTTTGATTTGAAGATATTGATATGCGGCGAAGATGAAAAACCAACTAATAAGACAACAAATGTTGTGTATAAGGAAATTTTTTAGAATCTATAATTATTAGTGATATATTTATGTGTAATTATTAATAAACGGATCCTCCTTATTTTGTTTATGTACGATTTAGTTGACGTGCGTTTGATGTGCGGGTTAAAAAAACTAGTTTCTATAAAGATCTTTATTTTTTGCAACCACTTTTTATTGAGCACTTGACAACATTTTCAGTTTTTGCAGTTCACTCCGAGAATGTAACATGTGAACGGGCAAATCTTGAATCACCTCCATCCAAGCGTTTATCAGATTGGAGATTTTCCCTAAGACAGGTATTATTTTATCCAAATTCATAAGGTACCTCCTTATCGGAGAACATAAAGGATGTCGATCATGTAGATTCATAGATTGACGCCTCTCTCCTATTACCGTAGCTGAAATGCCAAATGATTTTTTTCGTGAACAGATAACGAGACTATTGAAAATGGGAGGACTCGATTATCCTAACAACAGAGCCCCCCGCGGTACGGACGGCTGGGCTTTTGGCTGAATGCGGGTGCATCATGGTTGGGAAATCCAACTGCATTGGACAATGCGGTCACATCCTTGAGCAACGCGATCGCATCTCGAAGGCCGAATTCCAGAGAAGTCTTAGTATCGAATGCGACCGCATTAAGAGTGCAATGCGACCACACTCGATGACGAAGCGGTCGCATGGTCGGTCAGTGCGAGTGCATCACGAAGGGAGAATTCAAAGGTAGTCCTAGTATCGAATGCGACCGCACTCGATGACGAAGTGGAGCGATGCGACCGCCTCGGTGCGGCAAATCAGTTTTGTCATTTTCCTTGTTTAATAATTTAGGTTTTATATTGTATCCCTATATATAATTGTAATCCTAGAACGTCTACAAGGTTGGCATAATAAAATTTCGATAGTCCGTTGGCCCAAATCTCTTTCTCTCTTCTCTGTGATTGATCTTAGATTACTTTATGTTTGTTTGCAAAGTCTTTCGTTGTGGACATCTTAGTTGCATAAACCTTTGAGAGATGGCCAGCTTTCTAGCCGCATGTATCATTCAAGATAAGAATGGTTTACATGAATTTAAGTTTATCACCAATACTTCTTTCACTTTTGTTATCACTGACTACTTGATTGAATTTTCTCAATCGATAATCATAGATAGAACATTTTTCACTTCATGACGTTGTAATTGAGGCATATTAAACTGATTAAAGTGTTGTAATTGTTTCTATTCGTCACCGGTTAATCTGATTGAACAGCACTCCAAGCCATTAAAACCGATCTCTACTTAGGCTTGGTGTCATCAGATATCCATCGAAAGATTTTCATAATTTTTTTCTCTCTAGACAAAAGGTCCGGCGAATCTTCGATGTTGTCCTAATATTGATTCCATTGATTTCTAATTTGGCACTGCAGCTTTGGTTATTCTAAATGATTTCTCCATACATTTCTCTTCAATTCACTCACATGTATGGTTTAGTTTTGGTTTAAGGTTATTAATGGACATATAAATGCTGAAATCTTGAGGTTCTCTTTTCTCCGCATTTAGGGGTTCCCCATCTTGTTTGTTGTGTGATTGCACCACACTAAAAGCCCGGAACAGTCTCGTACATACAGAACCGGAGTAACCAGATAATTACAGACTCAAGATTAAATAACTGATAACACTAGTTATTAGAGAATAACTAAATAGCCACCTATCGATTACAAACCAGGGTGGGGATAACATTTAATCATAGGGGTCAAAACTGTAAATAATAAACTGGTTAATATAGTCATGTATTTCCCAACTGTTATGAAAGAACAGAAAGGAAATACACTTTGGGAGAAGAACGTAGAAAACCAACAGAGCTGCAAAACAAAACAGGTTAGTATCACAGATAAATGGCGACAGAAAGTATAATAGCAACAAACGAGACCACTATGTCGCCGTGTACCAAGACACAACTCACCGTAATCGGTCGAAGACCTCAGCTAGGCTCTTTTCGGCTCAGACACCCTTTCACCGGCCATATCCACCAACGAGTCCAAAGGAACCAACACACCGTGTACCCAAGGTGAAAGCCTCGCTAAGAACAGGCTTGACCATTACTCCGGCAACAATCCGACAAACGGACAGAAGGGACAACCGGAGAAGATGACAAAACGGACAGCTCACCAGCAGAACCACCGTGAACCAAAACCCAAGCACTCTCAGCTCACTCTTTCACACTCTCTGTTCATAGTACGCTCACAGGAGGAACGGCAAGAACAAAATTAGTCCTCCACGGTAACACCCACAAGATTTAGGAACCCTCGAACTCACAGTCTCATAAAGAAAGATGACGGAAAGGGATGACCATCCAAAATCTAAGGTGACAGAAGGACAGGGAAGAGAAAAGGGACAACACGATTGTTACTGGTTTTTCCCTTGTGCAATGCTCACTGCAAACGCCTTACACGGCTCTGCACTCACAGCTCTCTCACTCACTCTCTGCTCTTCCACGCTATGCTCTCAGCAAAATGACGAAGGGAAGGCACCAATATAATGGGCGGCTGATGGACAACAAGGCAGAAAACGGTTACACAAAATATAGGATAAGGTGGGAATGAACTGTCATCCATGATACCTTAAATCACAAAGAAAGGCAACAAAGGGGCTTCTCCAAGCAATGGACGGGCTACACAGGGAGTTGGGGCAAGACCATAGTGGGCATAGGGAGATAAATAAGGAAAAGGCTGCCACAACATAACTGATTTTGGGCCTCCAATTTTCTAACAATCTCCACCTTGGAGCAAGTGCCGGTTCACACCATTGAACTCGAGGATATATTAACAGAAAAGGTTCATCATTGCGTTATCCTTGCACTTGATCCAACACAAAGCAGGACCAAAACAGAGAAAACACTTAACTAATTAAACACAAAGCAAAATTAGTCAAGACACCATGAATGTTCACAAAGAACTGCCCATGGATTTCAAGGAAATCACCACCGCCAACACAAAGTAAGCAAATCTAACTTATTCTAACACCACAGTAAGAACAAGAAAGATAGCACGACACACACCAAGAATGTCGAGGATTTTCGGGTAACCAAAACAAAACATCAATCACAAGAATCAAAATCAAGCATTTTAAAACAAGATTGAATTTTTGTTACCACCAAAGGTTTAACCTCCCAATCAAATTGGGCAACTAGAGCAAGCTTAATCACAATCCCTTGTTTTCGAGAAAACCCTTTTACAACCAACCTAGCTTTAAAAGAAGCAAGTTTAGCCACACGAAGGGGCACCAAAGTCCAAGATTGGTTCACATGCAAAGCATTAATATCATCCATTAAAGCATTCAACCAATAACTAGGATTTCCAAATTTTAAAGCACCCTTGTTGTAAATTATGGGATCATTCAAATTGTTAAAAAAAAATTAAGCGTACAAAACATAAATGAGGAAATGTGAAAATTGTTATCAAAACTAGACGGCCTCCTAACAAAAGGTCTAGGCCAACCACTAGCAAGTTGATACACACCTAAATTTTCAAGTCTAGGATTTTCCATCACATTTTCTTCCTCCCCATTTTGTTCAAATTCTTTATCAACAATTTCAGGATTAGCAAGCACGGTTTCAAGATTTTCCTCAATTTCAGTTTGCATACATGGTTTCACATCAATAGAATTCAACACATAGGGTTGCTCCACCACAATTGGAGCCGAGGGAGGGGGTGCAACAATAGCATTTAAAGGATGAGCAGGTAACAAGTTAGGAAATTCAGTTTCGTCAAACACTACATCCTTACAAATGACAAGTCTCTCGTCATTGTCATCTCTCAACCACAATCTATACTCTCTCACCCTCTCCGAATACCCTAAGTAAACACAACGAACCGACCGAGGTTCAAGTTTGTTATTCTCTCGATGAATGTAAGCAACACAACCGAAAAACATGCAAGTTAAAAAAATCAATTTCACAACAGAAAAACACAACTTCAGGACATCTATTACCAAGCGGGATAGAAGGGGACCTATTGTGCACATAGGCGGCGGAAACAACCACCTCTCCCCAAAAACCTATGGGAGGACTCATCGAAGCAAACATGATCCTCACCCGTTCTAACAGAGTTCTATTCATACGCTCGGCCAAATTGCAAGGGAAATATTTTTCATGGTCAATCTCACTCTCAACGCGGAATCTCTCAAACTCACTGTTACATAACTCTAACCCCTTATCCGTCCTAAGTTCCTTGATTTTCGTACTGGTTTGATTTTCAATCAAAAGTTTCCATGTTTTAAAATTTCCAAAAACATCACTTTTATCTTGCATAGGAAAAACCCAGACTTTGCTTGAAAAGTCAACAACAATAGATAACCAATATCTATTCCCACCATGTGAGGGCTCACACATAGGACCCCCACATATCCGCATAGATCAACTGAAGATGATTTTTAAAAGTGAATTTTTCCAGAGGGGGAGGCGAAAAACTGACCCTTTGATGTTTACAAGTCACAGAAGTATCACATAAAGGCACACAAGAAATCACATCATCAACAAAAGATTCATTTTTGTGAAAAATTTCTAAGTCGTTACTACTCAAATGTCCAAGTCTTTTATGCAACAAATCATACTTTTCATTCTTAAAAACATTTGTTTGATTTTCAGTAAAAGACATCGGGATAGCATTGCAAACATACAAACTCTTGTTTTTCAGCTTTGAAAATCATCAAATTGCCCTTAGTAATTTTCATCATACCCTTACCCCATCTACCCTCTAACCCATCATCTTTAACAGCAGCACAAGACATCAAATTATTGTACAAATCAGGCACATGTCTCACATTCTTCAAATTAAAAACATTTCCCGAATCAAATTTCAAGTAAATATCATCGATTCCAGCAATAGGACAAATTTTCTCATTGGCCACAGAAACAAATCTAGTTTCTAATTATTTGTAAGAGCACAAAATATTTTTGAAAGGTGACATGTGATAGGAACAACCAGAATCAACTAACCATTCATTTTCGCAAGAAAACATGGAATGCACATAATTCAATGCATCATCAAATAATTCAGTTACCACAAAAACATCATGCATCGTTCTCACAACAAGAAGCCACATTACAGTCGTTTTGTTGTTTTTGATATTGACTTTGATTCATGTTTTCCTTTTTAGGATTAGGGAAATCTTTCCTAAAGTGCCCAATTTCTCCACAATTGTAACATTTTCGACCTTTAGTTCTCCATTCAGACCTACTCTTGCTTCTATTTCTTCCATTTCCAGAATTTTGATTTATGCCTTGGTTCTGATTTTGATTGTTTTCCCGTTCATTATTTCTTTCAAACGTCCTACCTCTCACCATATTAACCTCACCGGAGTTCGATTTACCTTTTCTAGCACCTTTTAAATCTAACTCTTTTCCTTTAAGACTCAAAATCACCGTGTCAAGCGTAATCTTATTCCTACCGTACTTAATAGCAGATTTCATGTCGACATAAGATTCATGTATCGCATTCAAAAACACAATCGGGTATAATCATCTATGTGTTCATCACCGGTTTGTTTAATATCTTCAACTAATTTGGTAAACGCGTCAATGTTGTCTTCCCTGTCTTTGTTTAAATCTAATTTAAAACTGAATTTTTTTCCAGAAGATGAATTTTACTCAGCAGAGTTTTCTCAAAGTAAAGTTCTTCTAATTTTTCCCAAAGACTTTTGGCATGTCAGTGTTTACCACATTTTTCGCATAATCGGACCAGACAAGTTCAAGTTAAAGGATGAGTAGGCACTTTCATCCATTTCACGCATAGCTTCTTCAGAGGTGTTTTTAGCAAACTCATGAGTTATGGCTTTGAAAACTTTTTCTTTAATTAAAATACTTTTCATTTTTTGTTGCCAAATCGAAAAGTCACTTTTACCATTAAAGGTTCCAAACCATAAGACGATGAAGCATTTTGAAAAATTACCACAGAAACAATAGAACAATCAAAATACCACAGAACAGCCACTGAATATCCAAAGTTTCAAAAAACAGATTTTTAAAACTTCAAGAAAACAAGCAAGTAGCAAGCAGATCTAAACAACTAAACAAGATTTAAAGAAAAATGCCAACTAAACAGGAGAAATAAATAACAATAACGAAACCACCAAAATATAACAGAACAACAAACCCAAGCTAAGAAATAACAGAAATATTTCTACCGATCTAAAACTGAAAGTAAAAGAAACGCAAGGGTAACCGAAGCTCACCAGGAAACTTTAGGAGAGAGTTTCTAATATATTTTGGATTAAAGGGGACTCTACCGACTCATGGTACGAGGATGCAGGTGGCTCTGATACCACTGTTGTGTGATTGCACCACACTAAAAGCCCGGAAAAGTCCCGTACAAAATCGGAGTAACCAAATAATTACAGACCCAAGATTAAATAACGGATAACACTAGTTATTACAGAATAACTAAATAAGCACCTATCAATTACAAACCGGGGTGGGGATAACATTTAATCACAGGGGTCAAAACAGTAAATAATAAACTTAATAATCTGGTTAACACAGTCCTGCATTTCCCAATTGTTATGGAAGAACAGAAAGGAAATACACTATGGGAGAAGAACGTAGAAAACCAACATAGTTGCAAAATAGAACAGGTTAGTATCACAGATACATGGCAATAGAAAGTATAATAGCAACGATCGAGAGCACTACGTCGCCGTGTACCAAGACACAACTCCCCGTAATCGGTTGAACACCTCGGCTAGGCTCTCGTCGGCTCAAACACCCTTTCACCGGCCATATCCACCAACGAGTCCAAAGGAACCAACACACCACGTACCCAAGGTCAAAGCCTCACTAAGAACAGGCTTGACCACTACTCCGGCAATAATCCGACAAATGGACAGAAGGGACAGCTGGAGAAGATGACAGAACGGACAACTCACCAGCCCAACCACCATGACCCAAAACCCAAGCACTCTCAGCTCACTCTCTCACACTCTGTTCACAGCACACTCACAGGAAGAACGACAAGAACATAATCAATCCTCCACGGGTAACACCCACCAGATTTAGGAACCCTCGAACTCACAGTCTCACAAAGAAAGATGACGAAGAGTGATAACCATCCTAAATCTAAGGCCATCAATTGGTCAATACTGTTGCTACTCCATCCGATCCCCAAACCCAATCCCAAATTTGGGGTTTGCTACAGCACTACCCCAAATTTGGGGTTCCACTGTAGCATTACCCCAAATTTGGAGTTTGTGGGTCCCATGCCATTAAATTAATTTTTAATAATTATATAATTGTTAAAATTATTTATATTATAATTTTTTTATTTAAATGTATTAAAAATTAATAAATACCTAATATTAGATAATATAAATTAGATAACATTTTTAATTCAATAATTTTATAACATCTTTTTCTATTATTTGTAGATTTCATTTAAAAATAAAAAAATAAATTATTATTATACTAATTATAGAACACTAATTTCACATTTAAACTAAAAAAATGCATACATATTAAAATTTAAAATTATTATAACATTTATAAACTTAAAATTATTATACATATTTGTGGTGTGTTAATGCATACATTAACACACCACAAATAAAATGACATACAATTTGAAAAACACTGATACATAACTTCAAAAAAAATACATAACTTAAAAAAAGACATAAGTAAAAAAAACTGACAAATAACTTAAAAAGACATACAATTTAAAAATATGACCAAGAAAAACTTAAAATAACAATACTAAACATTAATAATATTATAAACTAGACAATAGCTAATATTCTGGAGATGACTTGTTGGTAGACCAAATATAACTATTAAATATACTAAAATTATTAATTGTGTAATCTTAATAATAATTATTTAAAAGGTTAATAGCAAATTAATATACATGTTGATAAATAAAGTAAAAGAAATAAAAATAGAATATGCTAAGGAATATTCTATTTTGGGTGAGGTTTGTGGTTGTGGGTTGGAGTTAAAATAGTGTTTGGTGCTGAAATGGACCAAATTTGGGGTAAAATCTGACCAAATTTAGGGTTCTTTGTTAGAAATGACCTAAGGTGACAGAAGGACAGAGAAAGAGAGAAGGGACGGCACAGCTGCTACTGGGTTTTCCCTTGTGCAATGCTCACTGCAAACGCCTTACACGGCTCTATACTCATAGCTCTCTCACTCATGCTCTTCTCTCTCACGCTCTGTTCTCCGTAAAATGATGAAGGGAAGGCGGCAATATAAAGGGCGGCTGACAGACAACAAGGCACAAAAAGGTTACACAAAAAATAGGATAAGGTGGGAATGAGCTGTCATCCATGATACCTTAAATCACAAAGAAAGGCAACAAAGGGGCTTCTCCAAACAAAGGACGGGCTGCACAGGGAGTTGGGCCAAGACCATAGTGGACTTAGGGAGATAAATAAGGAAAAGGCTGCCACAACATAACTGATTTTGGGCCTCCAATTTTCTAACATTATTGAATAGCTGGAATGTAGATTCTCTCATGGCACACGCCATAAATGAATTAAAAGAAAACAAATATTTTTTTCAAAAATATTTGGCTTAAATTTGAAGTTCTCAATCAAATGATGGCTACATTCTTTCAATACTTTGGAGTGTATTGTGAGTTTGTGATGGAATTATCAATGTGTTCGAACTTGTAGTTATTTTTCCATTCCTTCCCCACATTTCTATAAAAATATTACGTGTGAACAAACACCTCGAGGTCGTTAACATTTAACAACAGAACCCTTAAATGTTACACCGAAAACCCCTAAATACAACATCACTTAAAAAGTTAAGTTACTAAACTGTCCTCCTTCCATTTTAAAAGAACAAAATACTAAATTTTAAAATAGCTTTGTTTATCGAACTGCCCTCCATCCATTTTTAAAAAAACTCATTTACTAAACTAAATGAAAGGCAACACTGACTCTGATGACCTAACCCCTAAAGTCCAAAAACAAACGAGAAAATTGTAAGTAATGGAACAACTCTCTTTGCGGCGATTCTATCTTCTATCTCCCTCTCTCAGTCGGGGTCTCTCATACTCACTGTGAGCGAGCCCGTCTTCGATCCCACTATCCGCCGATGCCTCTCAATCTCTTTTCAAACTTTCTAAGCTTCAAGGTGAGTTCCTAAATCTTCGTCGCAAAACTGAAAATTATCACCAATGTGTCGTATGTTTCCCTGGTTGATGGATTTCTCGTTGATGGATTGTAGAAGAAATTGTGGTTTGTTTTTTCAAAGTGCAGCTGTAACACCCCGTATTCTTGCATGTGCATTGTATGCTTTCCTTCATGTTTTCTTGTTGATTGTGAGCATGTTTACTTAGTTTATAAATGTTTTAGAAACATTCATAAGTCATTCATGAAGTTCTTAACATGTTTAGAATCATGTATGCTTGCTTGTTGAATCGCCGGTTCGATTGCTTTGATTTTGGCCTTAGCGATTCCCCTCGTTGCTCGTATTGCTTCTATTTCGTCGTGCGATGTGTTCGTTGAGTTCTTGGCTTTGTATTCAGGTCATAACCATGTTGAAACAAACCTTTTTCATGTCCAAGTTATCCTAGTTTGATTGGTGTTTGATTCGTTAATCATTCGTCGCATGATTCGAGCCTTGTTCTACCTTGTTCCGGTTGTTGTTCGGGTGCGTTTCCGACTTGTTTTGGGTTGGGTTAGACCTTAGAATGGTTGCCCATAAGTTGGGACCATTTAGGACATGTTTAGACCAAGTTTTGAGGACATAAAGAAGGTCCAGAATCCCAGGCGCCCGCCTGGCATCTTGTGAGGCGCCCGCCTCAAGTTCTGGGAGCAATTTCAAAATGAACAAAATCGGAGAGGGGCTCGAGTTGAGGCGCCGCGGAGGATGTTGAGGCGCCCGCCTCAACATCAGATACACTTACGGGATTTTTCCCCTGTTTTGATGCTGAACGACTTTTACACCCAAACCCCCTATCTAAACCTTTCCTAAACCTCCCTAACCCTCCTCACTTAAGTCCTAACATCCCTAACTAGTTATAATGATGGATTAAGAGAGCTTTGTTAATCTTTAAACCACAAAATCAGATTTGTAAAGAGACCACAAGGTCTTGACACTTGTCCCACTCAACATTTGACTTCTTATAAGCCACAAATCAGCCATTAGCCTCCTCATTTGCTGATAGCTTTTCCAAAAACGTGAGAGAGAGTTCTTGAGAGTTCTCCCATGGCTTCTTGAAGCTTTGCTCTTGGTCTTCCCTCATCCATTCTCCATTTGCCCAAGCCACCTTCATCAAAAGCATAGAGCTCAAAGAGTAGAGCATTTCCAACCGATCAAACTTCTCATTTGCTTTCTTTGGTGTAGAACAAGTAAGTTACTCTTCTTCTTCTTCTATTTAGTTCTCATTGACCCTAAGGAAACAAAGCCTATGATGATTGAGGTCAATGAGGACACATATATGCTTCCTATGCTCTCTTCTTGTGTTTTGAAAATATGAACTTGCTAGGAGCATGTATAGGATGATTTCTTGCTTATGAAAGTTTATAATACTCTTTCATCTTGTCTATTTAAGGTCTTGAACATGTTAGAAACATTTATTACTTGTGTTGCTTGAACAAGTGCTATATGATAATGCCCTAAATTGAGCCTACATTATATGTTGTTATGTTATATGTGTTCTATCTTCAAAGTTGAACTCTATGATGTATATGAATCACATTGCAATGCTTTGGTGAATTTACAACCTTGTTGAACCTAGAAATGACCTAGGTTGGATTATGAAGCACATAGCTTCAATTTCTCCAAAATTGGGAATTTAGAGAAAAGACTCAACGGAGTCGACTCTAGGGAAGATTTGAACATGTTGAACTCTAGTTTCAATCCCTACGAAGTTTGGACACCGTTTGATTTGGTTTACTCAAATATGAGCTTGGTTTAGTTGTTTACAACAAGTTGTCATGAAAGATTGGTTTTGAGCAATTAATTGCCTTGACATGTTTTATGGTAGAGATTAATACCCTACTTGGTTGGTCGAGTTCGCTCTTGTCGAATTCGATCCTTAATTGGTTTAGTCAAGTAAACATCTACTTGTGCATCACATTGAGTCCAGCTGGCATTATTTGGTTTGTTTATTAAGTCAGGGTGGGACGATGCATCGCCTTCACGAATTATGGGATTCGTGCTCGCTATGGATCGCCGCACTGGACTTCACACACACCTCCATTGTGGGCCGCGGGGAAGTAGCCCTTGCCGTAACAATACGTGCCGCATTGGCTTGCTATCTAGATCGAGTAGGTTCTCGATAAAAGTCGATGTAATCACAGAACATCGATATGGCACGAACCAGTAACAGAATGTTTTGCAGGAGCTACGAAGCGGCCGTGACTATATCATATCCTACTTGTATGATTTATTTTACGCACTTATGTGAACAATGTGCTAAGTGCTATATGATGATCATGTACCATAACTGTGATAAATGTCATGCTATAACATGAACATGCATTTTTGTAACTTACTAAGTCTTTCGACTTACCCTATTTGTTTGCTTTGTTTTCCTTAGATCCGAGCCGAGGAGACGGTCCGCTAGACTCGCTATATTGCGCTTGGTTGTTTGTGAGCTCAAGAGGTTGTTCTTTGGGACTTTTAGTAGTTAGTCTTTTGTTTTTGGCAAGGACGTTGGGAAGCAAGTCATCTAGACTTGACTTTGGGATTTGTTGTTGTAGTAGTAAACTTGATCACTAGACATTCATAATCTTTTGTATGCCGACTTATATGTCGAGCTTGTTTATATGTTAATGGTTCACTTCAGTTTCTTCCGCTAAAGCTCGTTTAAATATTATTGTTGTTGTTGTCTCCGGCATGTTGTGGCCGTTGAGGTTTTATAAGCATGTGTTAATATTGTAGGAGTAGTTGTTGGGTTCCTACTAACGTAACGCCGATGACTTGTTTATTTTAAGTTGTTTTCCGGCCAAGTGTAGCCTAGTTGTTATTCGTATGCGATGTTGCGCCACATGAATTTTATAATCCTACTTGCGCATGTTTGTGTATCTTGTCTATTTGGACGGCACGACTCGGGATCTCGCATTGGGGTCCGGTGTCACGCTTGGTATCGAGCTATAGGTTAGCTGTCGGCCAGGATAGGTTCCATGGCCTAGTTGGGTTGGTTATTTGTGTGTTGATTTTAACGTCGAGTGAATTCTTCTAGGGGTTCGATGGATAATCCCAGGGATGGAAATGGCCGCGGTAGAGGTAGACCAAGGAGGGGTCCGGTTGACCACAGGGAGGTACCGCCGAGAATCCGGTAGTTCCGATATGGCTGAATTACATCGCAGACATGGCTTTTCCGGGCAGGCCAGAAGGTCAAGCGGGGAGCAAGACCACCACCACCTCCACCACCGAGACCAAGGACGGACACCACTCTCCTAGAGAGATTTCTTAAGTTAAAGCCTAGCGCGTTTCTTGGAGAACCAAAACAGAGGGAGGCCGAGTTGTGGATGGAGGAAATGATCAAGGTATTGTCCATGTTGGGGTGTACCGACGAAGAAAGAGTCATGCTAGCAACGTTTAAGTTTAAGGGAGCCGAACATTGGTGGATGTGTTGAAGGAAAGCTGGGAGATTCAAAGTTCCCATTACTTGGGCCAATTTCCAAAGAGAGTTTAAGAATGAATATGTGCCGGATGTGGTTCGCAACCAAAGGGAGAAGGAATTCTATGATCTTGAGCAGGGTAGCATGACAGTGGCGGAGTATTCTGCAAAGTTTACAGAATTGAGTCGTTATTGTACGTATCTGATTCCTACGGAAGCACGGAGAGCACATAAGTTTGTTAAAGGATTGAGGACTGAGTTTAGGAAACAAATTCTAGCGCTTAAGCTCACCGACATCGGAGTGCGCTTGATCGAGCGTATGAGGTGGAGCAAGATATTGAGGAGCACCGGTCAAGAATAATTCTAGTAGTGCACGACAGACTACTCAGAGCAATAATCAAGGAAATAATTCGGTAATAGAAGGGGATATCAAGGAAACCGTGATAGGAGAGGTGGAGGCCAAGGTAGGCCACAGTCAGGGAAGCAGGGCAACAATACTTCTTCATCTCAGGGGCAGCAAGGGTCGCGTAGTGAGACTATGATTTGTTCGTTTTGTCAGAAGTCCGCACACAAATTGATAGGTGTGGGGAAAAATGGGAAGTGTTACTATTGCGGTGATGGAACTCACATGAAGAAAGATTGTCCAAAGTTTAAGGCTAGTCAGTCGGGTAGCGCTGGACATCAGTCTGGGGCTAAAAGAGATGGGGACGGTAAACCAAAAGTGCAGGGCCGTGTGTTTGCGCTTGATCAGCGCGAGGTTCAGGGGTCTACGGCCGTGATAGGAGGTACTCTTTCTATATTCGATCATAAGGCTCGAGTTCTCATAGATCCGTGGTCTTCGCATTCTTATGTTGTTTCTTCGCACTTTATTGAGAATCTATGTGTACCGCCTCAACCTTTGCCATATTTGCTTGAAGTGTCTACCCCGCCGGGAATATATGCTCGCATCAAGTGTTTAAATCTTGTGATGTTTTGGTGGGTGACCACACTTTGCATGCGGACTTGGTAGTTCTACCTATACGTGATTTTGATGTGATTCTTGGCATGGACTGGTTATGTGCTTATCATGCTATAGTTGACTGCCATAGAAAGCGGGTTACTTTTTATATGCCTTGGTGTGCCTGAATTTACATTTGTGGGTGATCATGCATCGAGTGATTTGCATTTTATTTCGCTCTAAGGGCTAGAAAATTATTGTCTCAAGGGTGTACGGGTTATCTTGCATGCGTTGTTGATAAGAAGAAGTCTTCGCCGAAATTAGAAGAGGTTCGTAGTGTGTGAGTTTCCCGATGTGTTTTCTACCGACCATGCTATGCCACCCGATAGAGAGCTAGAATTTTGTATTGAGCTTATTCCGGGACTTCACCGATTTCTAAGGCACCGTATAGGATGGCGCCCATGAGCTTAGGGAGTTGAAAACTCGCTTGCAAGAACTCCTAGAGATTGGCTTTATTAAACCGAGTGTGTGCGCGCACCTGGTCTTATTTGTGAGGAAGAAAGATGGGAGTTTGCGGTTATGCATAGACTATCGGGAATTAAATAAGGTGACCATTAAGAATAAGTATCCTCTACCCCACATTGATGATCTTTTTGACCAATTGCAAGGGTCTATTGTCTATTCTAAGCTTGATTTGAGATGGGGTTACTACCAATTGAAGGTTAGAGAGGAAGACATTCCAAAGACGGCTTTTCGCACTAGATATGGGCACTTTGAATTTGTAGTGATGCCGCTTGGGTTGACGAATGCACCAGGGTGTTTATGGACTTGATGAACCGTGTCTTTCATAGCTATCTTGATTGTTTCGTGGTAGTCTTTATTGATGATATCTTAGTGTATTCGAAATCTCTCGAGGAGGAGCATGAGAAACACTTGAGGATTGTGTTGTCTATTCTTCGGGAGAAACTTTTATGCGAAGTTTAGCAAATGTGCCTTTTGGCTTCGAGGAAGTATCTTTTTGGGGCATATCGTTTCTAGCGCCGGATAGCCGTTGATCCTTCTAAGGTTGAAGCGGTGATGAATTGGAAGAGACCTAGTTCAGTTACCGAGGTTCGGAGTTTCTTGGGTTTAGCGGGTTATTACCGGAGATTTATTGAGGGTTTTTCTCGGATTGTGACTCCTATGACTAGATTGACACAAAAGAATGTGCCATTTGTTTGGAGCGAGAAATGTGAAGCTAGTTTTCAAGAGCTTAAGAAGCGGTTGACATCGGCACCTATTTTGGCTTTGCCTAGTGGAGGAGATAATTTTGTGATCTATAGCGATGCTTCTAAGGAAGGTTTGGGTTGTGTTTGATGCAAAATGGTAGAGTTATCGCTATGCGCCGAGGAAGTTGTCTATTCATGAGCAGAATTACCCGACACACGATTTGGAGTTGGCTGCGATTATTTTCGCGTTGCATAAATGGAAACATTACTTGTATGGGGCTAAGTTTGAGATTTTCACCGATCATAAAAGTTTGAAGTATTTATTTTCTCAAAAGGAGTTGAACATGAGGCAAAGAAGATGGATGGAGAAATTAAAAGATCATGATTGCACTATTTTATATCATCCGGGGAAGGCAAATGTAGTAGCGGATGCCTTGAGTAGGAAAGTTCACATGTCTTGTATGATGGTTAGAGAATGGAAGATGTTGGAAGATTTGCGAGATTGGGGTCCTAGTGTTTATGATAGAGGTGTGATTTTCGCAAATGTTCGTGCTACGCCAGTTTTATTTGGGAAAATTAGAGAAGCGCAAGGGAATGATCCGGAGTTGAAGAAAATTATTGATGGGTTGGCTGAGGATGTATCGCCTGATTTTGTGATTAATAGTGAGGGTACTTTGACATTTCGAGGTAGAATTTGTGTTCCTTCTAATATGAATTGAAGAGGTTGGTTCTTGATGAGGCTCATAAAACGAAGTATACCATTCACCCGGGGAGCACGAAGATGTACTTAGATTTGAAAAGACAATTTTGGTGGAAAGGCATGAAGAGGGAAATTATGAGTATGTGTCAAAGTGTTTGACTTGTCACAGGTTAAGGCCGAACATCGAGGCTCCGGGATTTCTACAACCACTTGAGATTCTCGAATGGAAATGGGAGTTTATTACTATGGATTTTGTGACAGGTTACAGCGCGCGAGAGGATTTAATGCGCTTTGGGTTATAGTTGATGATTGACTAAGTCTCGCACACTTTATTCGATCGCGATCACTTATTCATTGACTCGCTTGGCGACTTTGTATATTCATGAGATCGTGAGACTTCATGGCGTACCTGTGAGTATTGTGTCTGATAGAGATCCGAGGTTCACATCTAGATTTTGGAAGTCGTTGCAGGAAGCTTTGGGGACCAGATTAGACTTCAAGACAACTTTTCATCCACAAACGGATGGTCAGAGCGATTGATTCAGATTTTGGAGGATATGCTGCGAGCTTGTGCCGTGGATTTCAAGGGAAGCCGATTCTCACTTACCTTTAGCCGAGTTTGCGTATAATAACAGCTATCAGTCGAGTATCAAGATGGCGCCGTATGAAGCATTGTATGGGCGTAAGTGTAGATCACCAATTTGTTGGGATGAAGTTGGAGAGGCGAAACTTTGGGGTTCCGAGTTAGTGCAACAGTCGGTTGAGAGCGTGAAGTTGATTAGAGATCGATTGCGCACCGCTCAAAGTCGACAAAAGAGTTACGCGGACAATCGAAGACGGGATCTTGAGTTCCAAGTGGGAGACTACGTGTTCTTGAAGGTGACACCGAGGAGAGGTACGAAGAGATTCGGCAAGAAAGGGAAGCTTACACCGAGGTACATTGGCCCATTCGAGGTTCTTGAGAGAGTTGGGTCCTTAGCGTATCGAATTGCATTGCCACCTTCACTTTCGGAGACTCATAATGTCTTCCATGTTTCCATGTTGCGAAAGTATTTGAAAGATGAGTCCCATGTACTTGAGTATGAGGAGATAACATTTGAGCCGGATATGTCTTATGTTGAAAAGCCCGTGAAGATTTTGGATACCAAAGAGCAAGTGCTACGAACCAAAAGAATTCCCTTAGTTAAAGTTCTTTGGAGAAACCACAACATTGAAGAAGCGACTTGGGAAACGGAAGCGGAGATGCGCGAGAAGCATCCACATTTGTTTGATGAACTTGGTAAGAATTTAGGGACTAAATTCCTAAAGGAGGGGAGAGTGTAACACCCCGTATTCTTGCATGTGCATTGTATGCTTGCCTTCATGTTTTCTTGTTGATTGTGAGCATGTTTACTTAGTTTATAAATGTTTTAGAAACATTCATAAGTCATTCATGAAGCTCTTAACATGTTTAGAATCATGTATACTTGTTTGTTGAATCGCCGGTTTGATTGCTTTGATTTTGGCCTTAGCGATTCCCCTTCGTTGCTCGTATTGCTTCTATATTTTGGCAGGCGATGTGTTCGTTGAGTTCTTGGCTTTGTATTCAGGTCATAACCATGTTGAAACAAGCCTTTTTCATGTCCAAGTTATCCTAGTTTGATTGGTGTTTGATTCGTTAATCATTCGTCGCATGATTCGAGCCTTGTTCTACCTTGTTCCGGTTGTTGTTCGGGTGCATTTCCGACTTGTTTTGGGTTGGGTTAGACCTTAGAATGGTTGCCCATAAGTTGGGACCATTTAGGACATGTTTAGACCAAGTTTTGAGGACATAAAGAAGGTCCAGAAGCCCAGGCGCCCGCCTGGCATCTTGTGAGGCGCCCGCCTCAAGTTCTGGGAGCAATTTCAAAATGAACAAAATCTGGAGAGGGGCTCAGTAGTTGAGGCGCCCGCCTGGAGGATGTTGAGGCGCCCGCCTCAACATCAGATACACTTACGGGATTTTTTCCCCTGTTTTGATGCTGAACGACTTTTACACCCAAACCCCCTATCTAAACCTTTCCTAAACCTCCCTAACCCTCCTCACTTAAGTCCTAACATCCCTAACTAGTTATAATGATGGATTAAGAGAGCTTTGTTAATCTTTAAACCACAAAATCAGATTTGTAAAGAGACCACAAGGTCTTGACACTTGTCCCACTCAACATTTGACTTCTTATAAGCCACAAATCAGCCATTAGCCTCCTCATTTGCTGAAAGCTTTTCCAAAAACGTGAGAGAGAGTTCTTGAGAGTTCTCCCATGGCTTCTTGAAGCTTTGCTCTTGGTCTTCCCTCATCCATTCTCCATTTGCTCAAGCCACCTTCATCAAAAGTGTAGAGCTCAAAGAGTAGAGCATTTCCAACCGATCAAACTTCTCATTTGCTTTCTTTGGTGTAGAACAAGTAAGTTACTCTTCTTCTTCTTCTATTTAGTTCTCATTGACCCTAAGGAAACAAAGCCTGTGATGATTGAGGTCAATGAGGACACATATATGCTTCCTATGCTCTCTTCTTGTGTTTTGAAAATATGAACTTGCTAGGAGCATGTATAGGATGATTTCTTGCTTATGAAAGTTTATAATACTCTTTCATCTTGTCTATTTAAGGTCTTGAACATGTTAGAAACATGTATTACTTGTGTTGCTTGAATAAGTGCTATATGATAATGCCCTAAATTGAGCCTACATTATATGTTGTTATGTTATATGTGTTCTATCTTCAAAGTTGAACTCTATGATGTATATGAATCACATTGCAATGCTTTGGTGAATTTACAACCTTGTTGAACCTAGAAATGACCTAGGTTGGATTATGAAGCACATAGCTTCAATTTCTCCAAAATTGGGAATTTAGAGAAAAGACTCAACGGAGTCGACTCTAGGGAAGATTTGAACATGTTGAACTCTAGTTTCAATCCCTACGAAGTTTGGACACCGTTTGATTTGGTTTACTCAAATATGAGCTTGGTTTAGTTGTTTACAACAAGTTGTTATGAAAGATTGGTTTTGAGCAATTAATTGCCTTGACATGTTTTATGGTAGAGATTAATACCCTACTTGGTTGGTCGAGTTCGCTCTTGTCGAATTCGATCCTTAATTGGTTTAGTCAAGTAAACATCTACTTGTGCATCACATTGAGTCCAGCTGGCATTATTTGGTTTGTTTATTAAGTCAGGGTGGGACGATGCATCGCCTTCACGAATTATGGGATTCGTGCTCGCTATGGATCGCCGCACCTGGGACTTCACACACACCTCCACCGGCCGCAATGGGAAGTAGCCCCTTTGCCGTAACAATACGTGCCGCATTGGCTTGCTATCTAGATCGAGTAGGATCTCGATAAAAGTCGATGTAATCACAGAACATCGATATGGCACGAACCAGTAACAGAATGTTTTGCAGGAGCTACGAAGCGGCCGTGACTATATCATATCATACTTGTATGATTTATTTTACGCACTTATGTGAACAATGTGCTAAGTGCTATATGATGATCATGTACCATAACTGTGATAAATGTCATGCTATAACATGAACATGCATTTTTGTAACTTACTAAGTCTTTCGACTTACCCTATTTGTTTGCTTTGTTTTTCCTTAGATACGAGCCGAGGAGACGGTTCGCGCTAAGCTCGCTATACTTGCGCTTGGTTGCTTGCGAGCTAGAGGTTGTTCTTTTGGGACTTTTAGTAGTTAATCTTTTGTTTTTGGCAAGGACGTTGGGAAGCAAGTCATCTAGACTTGACTTTGGGATTTGTTGTTGTAGTAGTAAACTTGATCACTAGACATTCATAATCTTTTTTATGCCGACTTATATGTCGAGCTTGTTTATATGTTAATGGTTCACTTCAGTTTCTTCCGCTAAAGCTCGTTAAAATATTATTGTTGTTGTTGTCTCCGGCATGTTGTGGCCGTTGAGGTTTTTATAAGCATGTGTTAATATTGTAAGAGTAGTTGTTGGGTTCCGGTTGTAACGTCGCCGATGACTTGTTTATATTAAGTTGTTCTTCCGGCCAAGTGTAGCCGAGTTGTTATTCGTATGCGATGTTGCGCCACATGAATTTTATAATCCTACTTGCGCATGCTTGTGTATCTTGTTTATTTGGACGGCACGACTCGGGATCTCGCATTGGGGTCCGGGTCGGGCTGTCACAGCAGCCATACTCAAGGCGACAGTTTTGGGGTTTTGTGTTGAAAACTGGCAACTTTTTAAGAAAATGAATTTCAAAGCTGGCAGTTTTTTTTTTTAATTGTCAACGGGTTCTGTTTAGTGTTCTACTGAGAAATAGTTAATAGTGAGGCATTTTAGTGTAACTTGTTAGGTACACGTGCCTTGCATGTGTTCTTAATGATTTTTGTCAAATGTTTTGTCTTCATGTTTTTTTGTTTAATTTTAATTATTATTTTTATATATGAAAAAACTATATATATTTTTGAAAATTGTCCTTTATGAAATTTTAATGCATATTTTTCAACGGAAATAATAAATATTTATATATGTATATATATGTAAATATATACATACTTACATATATGTTGATAGAAGCTTTGATGAGATATTTGCTTTTTTGGCCTAATTTTTATGGGACCAAAATACGATTCGCTCCCGGAAGTATTGTCTTAAATCTCACGTTGCACCCTAACCTGTAAATTACGTGTCTTAATTTCATACAAAATTTTGCTATTCATCCCACGTTGCCCCCCTCACGTCCATAAGAGTTAATAATATTAATAGAAAATGACACATTGTATATGACATAAAGATTATTTTGGTCTTATTCTTTGGGTACAAAGTTGGATTTAATTATAATTCTATCATTTAGTTAACCATTTAATATTTATAATATGTTTGTAATAAAACTGAATGAATAATTGACAATGAAGCGTAGTGTAGTGGTAAGACACTTCACCCATACCTAATAGGTCGTAGGATTGAGTCATCATGGGGGTAAGTGGGGAACCACTACTGATCCTCTTTGAAAAAAAAAAAGAATAATTGTTTCTATAATCAGAAAAATAATTAAAAAATTCTCATAATTAACTTTAAAGCTAAGAAAATATCCCAAAAATAAAAATAAAATTTTATTTAAGGGAAAATTAGACCATTAGTCCCTAAACTTTAATAAAGTCCATTAGGGAATGTACAACGCAAACGTATGCCACACACCAAAGAATGCAAATTTTGGATACCGATAGTCCCTAACCCTAAATCCGTTAGTTGAAGTGCCATAAAGTCAGAAAAATATGGATTGTTTGTAACATCATTGAAACCGGGGTCAAGTGAAAATTGCAAACAATTGCAATCCAATATTGGAAGGAGAATATGTCACCAACAAGCAAACTAACCCTTCTTTAAAGGTTAAAAATAGATGCATAATCATTTATAGCTTTTGTCTCACGTTGAAAAGACGAGAAACACTTTAAAGGTTTAAAAAAGATGTACACCAAAATAATTCAAAATTGGTTGGTGGAAAAAAATAGAGGGAAAACATAAATTTGGTGGAATATATATATATATATACATATATATATACATATATATATATATATATATATATATATATACATATATATATATATATATATATATATATGTATATATATATATATATATGTATATATATATGTATATATATATATGGTCAAAGATAGACACTTGGACAGTTGGAGCATCTTGGAGATTTGATTTATAATTAATGTTAAATCTGAAATTAACTTATTTATTTTTTGACCTTATTCAATGGTGAGTGATTTATTAAATTTATGGTTATTTTGGTAATTATTTATATAATTGATTAGCAATTAATAAATTATTTATTTGACCTAATTCAATGGGGAGTGATTTATTATTAAACATTATTTTTGTACAAATATTATTTTTTATCATGATAAATTTACTTGTTTGTCCTTAAATAAATGATGGATGGTTTATTAGATGAAAGGTTAATTTTGTCTATACATTAATTTCTAAAAGACAACTCACATTTTTATAGTAAACTAGAATAACTTGGGTATGAACAAGACTTGTTTAAACATGGTTATGACCTTAATACATGGTCTAGAACTCAATGAACATCTCGCAAGACGAAATACAAGCAATACGAGCAACAAGGGAAATCGCTAAGACTCAAACGAAGCAATAAATCTTCTAAACTTCCAACCAAGCCTACTATGATCAAGATGAGTGTTATAGGACATATATGAAAGGTACCAAGACTCCAACAAGACTTGGTTAAGTGCTAACATGCTAAGGCGAATACTCAAAGCACAAACGGCAAAGTATGCAACGCATAGAAGACATTCAAGCGACTATGATCGTAACAACTCTAATGCAAGCATGATATGAACAATATGAACTCTCTAACATGTTAAGACATACATTAAGCATGTTATAATGATGTTATACAAGTAATGGGTTTGGGTTCTCACATTATTAGTAATATAGATATAGATTAAATGATGTATCATGTATTAAGTCAAGGGGCAGACTTGTCCATCTATTAATTTGTAAGGGACATTTTAGTCTTTTATAAGTAGTATAGATATAGATATAGATTAAATGATGTATGATGTATTAAGTCAAGGGGTAGACTTGTCTATCTACTAATTTGTAAGAGACATCTTAGCCTTTTATAAGTAGTATATATATATATATATATATATATATATATATATATATATATATATATATAGATAATTAAATGATGTATGATGTATTAAGACAAGGGGTAGACTTGTCCATCTATTAATTTGTAAGAGACATCTTAGCCTATTATAAATAGTATAGGTAAATGATGTATGATGCATTAAGTCAAGGGGTAGACTTGTCTATCTATTAATTTGTCTGAGACATCTTAGCCTTTTATAAGTAGTATAGATAGATATAGATATAGATTAAATGATGTATGATCGATGTATTAAGTCAAGGGGTAGACTTGTCCATCTATTAATTTTTAAGAGACATCTTAGCCTTTTATAAGTAGTATAGATATAGATTAAATGATGTATGATGTATTAAGTCAAGTGTAAACTTGTCTATCTATTAATTTGTAAGAGACATCTTAGCCTTTTATAAGTAATATAGATATAGATATAGATTAAATAATGTATGATGTATTAAGCCAAGGGGTAGACTTGTCCATCTATTAATTTGTAAAAGTCATCTTAGCCTTTTATAAGTATAGTATATATATAGATTAAATGGTGTATGATGTATTAAGTCAAGGGTAGACTTGTCCATCTATTAATTTGTAAGAGACATCTTAGTCTTTTATAAGTAGTATAGATATAGATTAAATGCTGTATGATGTATTAAGTCAAGGGTGGACATGTCCATCTATTAATTTGTAAAAGACATTTTAGACTTTTATAAGTAGTATAGCTATTGATATCGGTTACATGATGTATGATGTATTAAGTCAAGGGGTAGACTTGTCTATCTATTAATTTGTAAGAGACATCTTAGCCTTTTATAAGTTGTATAGATATAGATATAGATAATTAAATGATGTATGATGCATTAAGTCAAGGGGTAGACTTGTCCATCTATTAATTTGTAAGAGACATTTTAGCCTTTTATAAGTAGTATAGAGTATAGATATAGATATAGATTACATGATGTATGTTATATGAAGTCAAGGGGTAGACTTGTCTATCTATTAATTTGTAAGAGACATATTAGCCTTTTATAAGTATATATAGTATAGATATAGATATAGATATAGATATAGATAATTAAATGATGTATTATGTATTAAGTCAAAGGGTAGACTTGTCCATCTATTAATTTGTAAGAGATATCTTTGCCTTTTATAAGTAGTATAGAATATAGATATAGATATAGATTAAATGATGTATGATGTATTAAATCAAGGGGTAGACTTGTCCATCTATTAATTTGTAAGGGACATCTTAGCCTTTTTATAAGTATTATAGAATTATAGATATAGATAATTAAATGATGTATGATGTATTAAATCAAGGGATAGACTTGTCTATCTATTAATTTGTAAGAAACATTTTAACCTTTTATAAGTAATATAGAAGTATATATAGATATAGATATAGCTATAGATAAATAAATGATGTATGATATATTAAGTCAAGGGGTAGACTTGTCCATCTATTAATTTGTAAGAGACATCTTAGCCTTTTATAAGTAAATATAGAGTATAGATATAGATATAGATCAAATGATGTGTGATGTATTAAATGAAGGGGTAGACTTGTCCATCTATTAATTTGTAAGAGACATCTAGGCCTTTTATAAGTAGTATAGATATAGATATATATATATATATATAGATATAGATTAAATGATGTATGATGTATGAAGTGAATGGGTAAACTTGTCAATCTATTAACTTGTAAGAGACATCTTAGTCTTTTATAAGTAGTATAGATATAGATATAGATAATAAAATGATGTATGATGTAATAAGTCAAAGGGTAGACTTGTCCATCTATTAATTTGTTAGAGACATCTTAGCCTTTTATAAATAGTATAGATATAGATATAGATTAAATGATGTACTAGTTTTTGTGCCCTTGCCTATGGCACGGCGCGAGTTGGGGAAGATGTCAGTACTGGAGGGTGTCAATATTTAAATAAATCAATATATGTTTTAGTCATGTTTCAAAAAAGTCTAAAATAACAGATTGAAAATGAAGACTTCTCGATAATCAATTAAAACATTATGATCATTCAACAGTGGAGAAAAAAATTAAAACATTTATTTGTAATTTTATTTAAGGAAACAGAGGCGATACCTTGTTAGATTTTATTAATAGAAATAAAATTACAAATTTGAGGAAGACAACCAGCTTTGTCCTTATACAATTAATAATCTTTCGTTAAAATGTAAACTTTTTTTTAACACGTACACCAAGGTTATTAATTTTTTTAACTTTTTTTTACCGCGCAACCTATTTTATATTATAGATTTACTGTGGAAGATAGACACTAAACAATTAATATCTCTTTTTTATGTTGGTATAAAAAAGTGACTATGTGTTTAATGAAAAGTGTATTTTATATTTTATACATATTATTAAGAACGTAAAAAATCGGAAGAATTCCAAATTAGTAATTATACATATTATTACTTATTCTTATTTTTTAAAAATAAAATAAAAACAGTTTATCTTTTAGAGTGGTCTTAATAACATAAAAAAATTGAAGAATTCCCAATTAATGGTTATACATATTCTTAGTTAAACCAAAAAATTTCCAAAAAAGATAATACTCATTTTAAAACCCAAACCACCTAAAGAAAAACTCAATAAATTGTGTTTTAGACATTTTTAAAAAATGGTTAAACAAAGAAAGATGAATTCACCCTTTTAACAACATTAAAAATCGTAAGAATGTTTTATACACTCAATTTAAATTATTATTATCAATTCTATTGATTTAAATTGACTATTCTTCAATTTAAAATTTTAGTATTTTTCTTAACTTTGTAAATAATTATTTTTATTCTTAAATAATTATTCTTAAATAGGACAACAATTTAGAGTCATGAGCATCCAATTTAGTCGTCCAAAATTAATACAATAACTCAACGGTTATGATCTCATCAATTTGTTCCCACGTGGCCGTCTTCGAGACATCAAAACTGCTGTCCTTTCAAGTCCATAATAACAAATCCAATTATGGAATTGTGTCTTCCAGTTGGAATTATACCGATTCAAAGAGAGAAGGTGGAGAGAATGTGTGAGAAGGGGTGTGTAGGGGTTGCTCAACCGCCGTTCAACCGCCCTTCGCACATGTGAAATCTAGATGAAATTAAGATCGTAGGATCTCGGTAAATAAATTATTCTCGACCCCTCATTAGCATTTATCAATTGCACATGTGCAATCCAAGTTGTATTGTAATATTTTTTTTTTTTGCCGCGTAACCTGTTTTACATTATAGATTTACTGTGCAAGATAGACACTAAACAATTAATATCTCTTTTTTATGTTGGTATAAAAAAGTGACTATGCGTTTAATGAAAAGTGTATTTTATATTTTATACATATTATTAAGAACGTAAAAAATCAGAAGAATTCCAAATTAGTAATTATACATATTATTACTTATTCTTATTTTTTAAAAATAAAATAAAAACAGTTTATCTTTTAGAGTGGTCTTAATAACATAAAAAAATTGGAAGAATTCCCAATTAATGGTTATACATATTCTTAGTTAAACCAAAAAATTTCCAAAAAAGATAATACTCATTTTAAAACCCAAACCACCTAAAGAAAAACTCAATAAATTGTGTTTTAGACATTCTTAAAAAATGGTTAAACAAAGAAAGATGAATTCACCCTTCTTAACAACATTAAAAATCGGAAGAATGTTTTATACACTCAATTTAAATTATTATTATCAATTCTATTGATTTAAATTGACTATTCTTCAATTTAAAATTTTAGTATTTTTCTTAACTTTGTAAATAATTATTTTTATTCTTAAATAATTATTCTTAAATAGGACAACAATTTAGAGTCATGAGCACCCAATTTAGTCGTCCAAAATTATTACAATAACTCAACGGTTATGATCTCATCAATTTGTTTCCACGTGGCCGTCTTCGAGACATCAAAACTGCTGTCATTTCATGTCCATAATAACAAATCCAATTATGGAATTGTGTCTTCCAGTTGGAATTATACCGATTCAAAGAGAGAAGGTGGAGAGAATGTGTGAGAAAGGGTGTGTTGGGGTTGCTCAACCGCCGTTCAACTGCCCTTCGCACATGTGAAATCTAGACGAAATTAGGACCGTATGATCTCGGTAAATAAATTGATCTCGACCCTCATTAGCATTTATCAATTGCACATGTGCAATCCAAGTTGTATTGTAATATAGATAATAATAATTTTTTTTTTATGTTTAACTTTTAATTAAACAAATTTATAATCAAGTGCGTTTCTGAATGCTTGCGACGGCGTTACCCATCAATAGAACAAAGGTGAATGCTTCAGTTTAAAAAATATAAAAAGAAAGCTAAACAAAACAAAATAAAATGAGATGACCAGGAATCCAAGTAGTCCTCCGATGGACCTCGATCTCGACGCTTTCCTCGATTCACATACCTCTAGCGATGACGACGATGATAACGACGCCAATCATCACATCAACCTCCACTCCTCCCGCTACCGCACCGTCGACGAAATTCTTCTTAATGATTCCGACTCCTCTCCTTCATCTTCTTCACCTACTTCTCCTTCTTCACTCACTCGATCCCACCTCCGTCGCACCGACGCCCTCCTTGTAAGTAGCTCCAAATCCATTCCAACTGAATCGTTAGACTTATCACAATTGCTAGTCAATGATGGACCTACAGACTCCAAATCTACTTCAAATAATCCAATAAAGTCAAAGTCTGGCGATTCATTTGCGTTAAGTAAGACTGCTCTGCGTCCACTGCCGCCATTGTTTGGTGGCGTTAGGGCTAATGCTAAGCCTGGGCTGCATTAGCCGCTGCAGCCTTCGCGTTCAATCCCGAGTCCACATTTGGCTGTAATTAAATTGAGGAGAGCTAGTACTGGTACTCTACGGAAGATTCTAGATACTGATGAATTGGATTCAATAGGTGAGCGGACCGGGAAAGAAGAAAAGGGGGATCTCAGTGCAAGAATGAAGAGGCAGAAGGAGCATTATCTTATGAATATGAAGATTGAATGAGACTCTTTTTCGGTGGAGCCTATAGCAGTGGTGAGATGGTGAGGTTGCGAAATGGACGGATCTAGGTGAAGGACGGATGAACTGAAGGTTGAAGAACGGGATGACTCTATTATAAAAGAGAATAGATGTAGGAGATGGAGATGGAGTAGGAGAATTAATTTGAATAGGAATAGATGGATCGGAAGAGAGAGAAAATGGGTGTGGGAAAAAAAAGGTGAAAAGGTCCAAATTGTCCTTCGTACGTGTGAAATGTAGACAAAATTGGGACCGTCAGATCTCGATAAATGAATTGATCTCAGCCTCTGATTAGCTTTAGTCAATTGCGAGCGTGCGAGTATGATGTGTTAAGTCTAGGGGTAGACTTGTCAATCTATTAATTTGTAAAAGACATCTTAGCTTTTTGTAAGTAGCATAGATATAGATATAGATTAAATGATCTATGATGTATTAAGTCAAGGGGTAGATTTGTCTATCTATTAATTTGAAAAAGACATCTTAGCCTTTTATAAGTAGTATAGATATAGATTAAATGATGTATTATGTATTAAGTCTAGGGGTAG
The DNA here is from genome assembly GCA_013146195.2 of Codonopsis lanceolata. Classification (NCBI taxonomy): domain Eukaryota; kingdom Viridiplantae; phylum Streptophyta; class Magnoliopsida; order Asterales; family Campanulaceae; genus Codonopsis; species Codonopsis lanceolata. The sequence goes on from CM028379.1 coordinate 33,389,631, forward strand.
ACTTGTCCATCTATTAATTTGTAAGAGACATTTTAGCCTTTTATAAGTAGTATAGATATAGATATAGATATAGATAAGATAGATTTACTTGTTTGTCCTTAAATAAATGGTGGATGATGTATTAGATGAAAGGTTAATTTTGTCCAGACATTAATTTATAAGAGACAACTCACACTTTCATAGTAAAGAAGATTTTTTGGTTCTGGTTGGACCGTTTGGTGTAATTTTAGAAGCTTTTAGGTACTGTTTGGTGAAATTTTATTGATGATCACCCTCCTTCCTTGAAACTATTGTGAGTATCCTAGTATTTTATTTTGTTCCTTTGTGTCAGCATCATCAAGAACAAGAAGCACTTTCTTACAGCTTGTTGGCTCAAAAATCTTATGACCTTCATAAATGCATCAATGGCTAACTTCATCCTACCCTGTTTACAGAACCCATTTATGATAATATTGTAAGTAAAGACATCTGGATGAAGTCCAAATAAAATAGATATGAAAATTGTATCTACAAAAATCAGCTTTAGAATATCCGTCAATAAAAGCAGAAAAGGCAACCTTTCCAACTTTTTCCACAAATTTTCAGCACCATAGAAGTCTCCGCTTCTGAAATATCCACCTAGAAAAATAGTGAAAGCCACTCTATTGATTGGAAAGTCCATCTTTCACATCTTATCCATAAGTTCCTCCGTTTTAGACATGCATATGAGCAAAGAATTGTAGGTGGAATTCACTACTAGAAAAATGACCTTTAGCAACGGAATTTTCCGTCGCTAATGGCTCCACAGCGAAGGAATTTTTCCGTCGGTGATCACATGTCGCAAATGTCCAACGGACCAATTTCCGTCGCTAAAGGTTAATATCAGCGACGGAAATTTCCGTCGCTAAAGGTTTTTATAAGTTAATTAAAATTTAATTTCAGTGACGTAAATTTCCGTCGCTAAAGGCTTTTAAAAATAATTAAAATTTAATTTCAGCAACAGAAATTTCCGTCGCTAAAGGCTTGTAAAAAATAATTAAATTTTAATTTTAGCGACGGAAATTTCCGTCGCTAAAGGATTGTAAAAAATAATTAAATTTTAATTTCAACGATGGAAAATTCCATCTCTAAAGGCTTGTAAAAATAATTAAATTTTAATTTCAGCGACGGAAAATTTTGTCGCTAATAATGGAAAAATATTAAAAAAAATACACAAAAATACTATCATATTAAATTTTTGTACCTGATAATATAACAATTAATACAAAACTGAAGATACAAAATAAAAAATAATATAAAACGAATTTAAAAACCTCAAACTCTAAATGTTATTACATTGAAGTACCAAATATATACATACAAAATCAAACAATACCAAAGCAGGACAACCAGCTTTCTCATATGGCTGATTAAAATTTTTCTCCCACAGCTTCTTCGTCCCTTCCAGATCTTCCGCCTTTACTGACTCCGAAGGATCAACCACCTTCTCCATATCCCCCTCCATTTCCTTTACATCTACTTCATACACCGTGGGATAACACTGATGCATAGGGAAAAAAACACTAAATTTACTTCTTGTTAACTATAAGGGATTTATTCAATAAATTTAAAAAATAGGGAGGGTAATGCTCTAACTAGGAGAGATCAGCTCATCAGTTAACTATAAGGATCTCTACAAAGATCAAATGCAAGAGATGAGAATCTTTAGGAGCTTAAGATCACCCATTTAACTATATATCTTCTTTGAGGCATGTAAACTTGGATTACTAATATGCTTCCCCAAAATATGACTTATGTGAAGCATTGGATACGCAAACTATCAATTATCCTAGGACTTTAATGAAATGCTAGGTTTGACACAATCAAGGTTATTGGAACCTAACCTTCGTAGTGGCTCTTGGTTACTCAAAAGCTAATCATGGCAACCAAGTGTTTCAATTCTCATGTAGTGTCGTGTACCATAAATGGAAAAAAATAAACAGTCCAGGAAAATAGAAGATAGATAGTCAAAAGGGTGCCTAGCATGCATACTGTTTATGCAGAAACAACAAAAATAGAAATTTAGGTTATCCCTCACATTCAACACAACATAAGCATGCCCAAGTATTTTTAGCATTCTCCTCAGAAGATCAAATTCTAACGCTCCTGGAAAAAGTGGCAGGCCAAGAAACAATTCAGCAACTATGCACCCAAATGACCACATGTCGATTGCAGTAGTATACCTGAGGAAGAGTTAAGGTCTAGGCTGAAACTAAGACCAATGGACGATTCTGAACATATAAGCTTGTAAGATTGATCATGTGCAACCCTGCACTAGGAGAGATCAGCTCATCAGCCAAGGCACATGACTAGGTGCAGCACAAACCAGTCAGAGAACTATCTTGTACACTAACAATTACAGGTCAAACAAATACGATGACTCAAACTCAAGACTGTATTGAATGAGAATTTTGATCCCGTGCTAAGTAACCATGTCATCAAGTAGATTTATCTATTAGAGAGAGGAACCCAACAAATTATATGATGTTTTAACACTTGTAAAGAGTAAACATTCCAAAAAGTTAAAATGAAAATTCGGAGATTGAAAAGAATTAATATCAAACAGACTGAGAACTAAAGAACAGTGCCTAAGGCTTCCCTTGGATGGCATCTTGAGAACAGATTTTTGTTGTTATATCAATTCCCAGGTTTCACTTTTGGAATTTTTATGATTTTGCATGCTGTAGTATTTTCGCATTTAGGGAAGAATAAACTATGGCAAACAAAGCGCCAACGGATACAAAAGGTCCCACCACCAGAACAATCATAAAAAACTAACACTACAAAAAAAGAGAGATATTGTGACACTTTGTTAAGGGCTTTTTTTTAAAAAGCCCTATAAAATCATCTATTAAGGCTTTTAGAAATGCCATATTAGAAAATAACATAATATTTGTAAAAGGCCTCATAAAGTCATCTTATAGGGCTTTTGTAAATGCCATTTTAATATATACAATATTAAGGCACTTGACAATTGCCTCGTAAGAAAATTAGGTCAGCATTTTTCATTGTTCCCGCTAGTATTTCACCGAGTTGTAAGTTCGCGGTTTTTTCCCGGATATTTTACTTTCTTTCTTTACTTCCCTCCACATTAGTTTTCCCCAAATTTCCTCGACCTGGGTCTGTAGATTTCCCCCAAAATTCCTTCCACATATTTTCCCCAAAATCCACTGCGGCAACTAAAGGGAAATCTGATTATCGGTACACCTCGGTCTTGACTATATTTCTCTCGACATCTTAGAACACCAGGTAATGTCTCTCTAATCCAAATAGTGTATTATACCTTTAAATTATATATATTCAATTCCCTTCCGAAATTCTCTCTTCCTTTCTCTCTGTGTTGGTCACTCTCCTAATATAAATCACATTTTTTGGGCTATAACCATAATTTCAGCGAACTAGGTGAATGAAAGTTTTGAAATCGACAGGCTAGTGTTTTGAGAGGGCTGCAAGGTACAAATCTGTACATCTTACTATTCTACTTTTGCATCCTTAACTATCTCTCTCAATACAGTGAAATCGAACCATCTCACATATATATTAATTTACCTAATTTGTTTACAGCATAATCTTTCTTCTTGGACATCTGCCTTTTCCAATCAATTTGTTTTGTTTGCTAAATTCGTACCTTGTGTTATAGTATATATGTATATATATATATATATATATATATATATATATATATATATATATATATATATATATATATATATATATGTATATATATATATATATATATATATATATATATAAGAGCTTGGTTATTGCTATAATATCTTGATTTGGCCTAAAAAAGTTATAATCCTTTCCACATAAATTGCTAATAGTAAGTAACCTACATGGCTTTTTATATATTGGGTTGTAACCTATAAAAACTGGATTATCATATGTTAATTCTAATAATAGTCATCAAGATGGAATAGTGGAATTACTGGTAAGCTGCAGGCCCTTTCTAATTTTTTTGCAATACTAAATCAATTTACTTTTGCTTTTAATCATGTCTATGTCAAATGGTTGCATATGAATGCATCTTGTGAATTCATCCCTGTCAATTGGTTACGTATTCAAAGCATGTGCATGATGTATATTTATGTTGAAGGTATAGCATCAAAGTAATGAAGAACTTCTTCCAACATTACTCTTTTCTCTGTGTCCAAGGGACTCTCATGTTTGTCCGAGTGAGAAATATTTAGGAGGTAATTATGTTATAGGGTTCCTACTAGAGAATAGTTCAGAATATTTTTTTTTCTTAAATAAGAGGGGTAGAGTGTTAAATATTAAAGACTAATAGTTTAATCTATTTGGTTGTCAACTATTTTATTGATCAACAAAGCTGCTGACTTTATAAGCCTACACAAACAGAAAAGCTGGAAAAACAGGCACTAAGTCTCATTTAGTGGTTTATCTAACAGAAAGAAAAACAATCTAAAACAATTAACTACTTCCTAAAGAATAGGACTTCTGTTGGCTGTCTTGACTCAGTCCACAACTCTTTATTTCTTCCAACAATCCCTCCCTTGAACTAAATGCCATCTGCCACATAATCAGTTCAAACTTGAAACTGCATACATGCCTAACCTATCACGAAAGCCTTGAAATGCATCTAGCTTGAGAGGCTTAGTCATCACATCTGCAACCTGATCTTGTGTGCCACATAATGATATCTTAATGGCTCCTTCTCTGGTAAGATCTCTAAGAAAGTGAAACCTTACCCTGATGTTCTTAGAATACCCATGAAGAATTGGATTTTTAGACAACTTAATAGTTGAAGTATTGTCACACATTAGAGTGGTTTCATTTGCTTGTACATGATCAAATTCCCTCAGAATTCTCCTCATCCATACTGCTTGGCATGCACATGTAGAGCTGCCACAAATTCTTCTTCAGTTGTTGATAGGGTCACTATAGGCTGCTTCCTTGAAGACCATGCTACTGCCCCTCCATTCATCAAGAACACATAACCAGAAGTACTCTTGCCATCCTCAACATCCCCAGCATAGTTGCTGCCTATAAATGCTATTAAATCACTGCCCTCATTCCTTTTGTAAAGTACACCATAATCCATTGTTCGTTTTAGATATCTTAGGATTATTTTTGTTGCTGCAAGGTGCATTTGTGTAGGCCTTGCCATAAATCGACTAATGAGGCTTACAACAAACATCAACTTAGGCCTAGTTGTTGTTAAATACATAAGACTGCCTGCCATTTCTTTATAGTGAGTAGCATCTACTGGAATACCTTCTTCATACCTTCAATCTTCTGTCCAGGAACAATAGGGTTGCACACAGAGTTACTTGTTTCCATGCCAAACCTGCTTAGAACTTCAGCAGCATACTTCCTTTGACATATAAGAATACCATCTGATCTTTGCAGAACTTCAATACCAAGAAAGAACCTAATCTTGCCCAAATCAGTCATATAAAATTCCCTTTTCATAGAGGACTTAAACTCTTGTAGCATTTCTCCATCATCACTATTAAATAACAAATCATTCACATAAACACCGACAATAAGAATTTTACCTCCCTTTTTATTAACAAAGAGTGTCTGCTCATTTGAGCTTCTGGAAAATCTTTCATTGATGAAGTAAGACTCTATTCTGTTGAACCAAGCTCTTGGTGCTTGTTTAAGCCCGTAGAGAGCCTTTTGAAGCTTGTACATCATCTTCTCTTTACCCTTCTTCTCATATCCTTTAGGATGCTTCACATACACATCCTCCTGCAACTTTCCATATAAAAAAACAGATTTGACATCTAATTGTTATAATTCCCATCCCTTTTGTGTAGTAAATGCAATAATCATCCTCACTGAGTCTAACCTTGCCACAGGTGCATAAACCTCATTATAGTCAATTCCATACTCTTGAGAATATCCCTTTACCACTAGCCTTGCTTTGTACTTGTCAATCTCTCCATGTTCCTTCAGTTTAGTTTTGTATACCCACTTCACCCCTATTTTCTTTACTCCATTAGGCAGAGATACAAGCAGCCAGGTATTATTCTTCTCAATTGATTTAATTTCATCATCCATTGCTTGCCTCCATTTCATATTTTGAACAGCCTCTTCAAAAGTTGTAGGATTAGAAGATACTATTAGTGCCATGTTTGCTTCATCTTCTTTTGAGAACTCTTTGTTGGCTCCTTCTTCATCTGATAAGCTTACTCCCAGGAGTATAATCAGTCATCCATTTTGGAGGATGCCTGGTTCTACCCTCCCTTGGTGTTACTTCTGTATCAACATGTGACAGCATGCTATCTTCAACTTGCTCACCTCCTATTGTTGAGTTATTTTCCAGATTGTCTTGTGCCATAGTTGCTTCTTCCAAAGAATCTTCCCATTCAAGTTCCATCAAGCTGCTCTTCCTTATAACTTGCATCCCAATTCCACATACATAGCTCATCAAAATCAACATCATGACTTACAATGTTTTTTTCGTTGATGGGATTAAACGGCCTATAATCCTATTGTCTCCTCACTGATTCCCAACAAGATTCACTTCACACTTTTGTCTTCGAGTTTAGTCCTCTTTGCATTAGGTATGTGGTCCTAAAGCTATTTTTTCTATTGTTGATAAATTGGGCATTGGGCTCACATTGAGATAAAGATAGTATAACATTGTATCCCAAAGTGAAAAACAACAATAATGCAGCAAAATATTCTAAATATAACAAAAAATTAAGAACAAAAACCCCTCTAAAAAAACTTGTGCTCTTGAGTAATGGATGATACATGATAAAGGACCCTCTCTTTCGCCTTTGTTTTCGCTTGGTATTTGGAACCCATTATCCCACCACCCCATTTCTTCCGGTACTCGTCGTACTTATCATTGAAGTTGGCCTTAATCGCCTCCAAGATTTTACCGAGCTCCATTTTGTCTTCCTTCTTGATCGTTGTCAAGCAAAACACTGCAACAGTTTTCTTGTGGACAATAGTTCCCAATCATGACTTTCCCTTCACAATGTAGTAAGGGATCTCCATCTTTCTGCATAATGCAAGTAGTCAGACAACGAGCTCAATTGGATCGGCATCATGAGAAATAACTACCAATTGTGTTTTATTCTGTTCAATGAGATAGGTGACATGGTTCAACCTATACTTCACGACAATAGGAAGAATGGAGTGCATTAATAATTATCTTCATTCTTAAACAATAGTCATGTTTGACTGGACACACTCTGATTAAGAAAAACTAATTAAATCAATTATAAATACTAGTTTTTGCACCAACATATATCTTTTTCAACTAAACTATACATAAACAAAATGAATAGCAAAAAACAAAATTAGAAGATGAATGGCGTGTATTAATAACTATCTTCATTCTTAATTGATAAATAATTGCCTTCAATTTTCTTGTTGGGCATTGATTTTTAAATTTTTTCTGGAGCTTTTTAATTCTAGATATTACTGCTAATAAAGTTGTTATTATGTCTTCAGAGTTCAGACCTATGCTTTTGAATTATTAATGTATGATGATTTTTTTTCTTTTACATGGTAGATCATGTCTTATTTTATTCACATAATTTTTCTTCATTTCTCCTTATTTCTTTTGGACATTTTGTTGTGTATGCAGCAAATATGGGTTTATATCGGTGAAAGTGAATCAGACAAGCATAGGATGTTGTTGGACCTGGAGAGGGAGTGCTTAGAGGTTCACAGAAGAAAGGTTGACGAGGCTGCAAATGCCAAGGCACGTCTTTACCAGTCAGTTGCTACTAAAGAAGCCGAACTTGCTACGCTGATGGCTGCCCTTGGCGATATCAACATTCATTCCCCAGTAAAAGTATGAACTCTAAACATTGATATGTTAATGCTGTCACTTTTCCATCTCTATCCTAACTTTATTTATTTTTCCTTTTCCTTTATCTTGTTTTACTTACAGGTTTCCTATTCCCCTTACCTACCTGACTTTTGCCTTAATTATGTGTTTTTTTTTAACTTGTTGTTCCTTATCTTGGTTGCTTTTAACATCACTTGTTTGCTTTCTAGTTAAAGTATCTTTAATGGGGTTGGCTACTTGATGTCGAATTTTATGTTCTGAGTTCTTTTTTTTTTTTTTGTAAATCACTAATCAGCTCATTTGGGTACTAGTAGTGAGGTTGTCGATAAGTGTGAAAATAAGTTGATGATTGTGTTCATCATAAGTAATCCTGAAACAATCATGTTAATAGCTCAAGATGAAATGTGAAATCATATAATTTATTTTCGTGGGATAAAGAAATTAAGGACAATTCCATGTTTAGCAGAATCATCATGTAAAATTAAGTTCATGGAAAATGTGGGTGCAAAACCGGTTTGGCATTTGCCTTATTTACTCCACGATAAGGCCTCAATTTAGGAAATGTTTGCCCATGGTAATACAAAACATCTAGCTGTGTGATTGTATTCTGATAGCAAAGATAAGGTTTTATTAGTTGGTAAGGACTTTTAGTTTAGCATGTGAGCAATTTTTTGGTTGGATAGACCTGGTACAATAACTTCTTCATTTCTTACGCTCTTTTGTGGTGAGTTGTCATTAGTTTTCGTCTAAACAAATATTTGTATTTATTTTTTCTTGCTGGCTTTTCATTAACTACTTGAGACTATGGGTGGAGTTAGGAGTTTTATTAAGAATGGTTGAAAGACATGAGACTATTTATAGTGCAACCCATTCCAACCCAAGACTTACAACTACATCCCAAGCCACCAGATGGTTAATGGTGGTCATTACCAGCAATCTGCCCCATCCTGCAAGGAATTTCTGGTAATGCGCTTCAGACAATATAGATAGATAATATAGAGAAATGTTTGCAAACGTGAATGAATTGGGTAATACTACCACCAAGAGAGAAAAAAGAAGTGTTCCCACCTATCAAGATGCTTACCAACCCTTCCCGACTTAGATCCCAAAAGGAAACTGTTTTTGGATAGGAGAGCAGCCAAGACATAATCCCACAACTAATTAAAGATGCATACCCGCAGAGGTCCCGATCACTCAAATTAGTCGCAACAATCCCAAACGTGGAGAGATTAATCTAGAAACTGGAAATAGGCTCAAAATTATGGAATAAAGTAAGTACATTCTTGAGAGCCAGAGAATAAGAATATATCACTAGTGAAAGCAGGAAACATGCACCTTCTCTTGCCAAGGGATACCCCTCAATAGACATTTTGATATATTTTTCAATCCTACTAATCAAAAATCTATTTACAAATGTACTGCAAGTGAAAGTGAAACGGAAAATATTCAAACCAAAGCCTCTCGGTCTCAAAATTGTTTTAAATTTAGGCGAGATCCTTCCCTTCAATTATTCCCAAAAAAAAAAGTGACTAAAATAATTTTTAATTGTAATATTAGTTGCAAGCTAATTATGCCCTATATCCATGGCACTTTTTGCTGAACCCTTTTTTGAGTTGCAACCACTTTTAATTATGTTGTTATATTCTGTTGCAGTTGTCATGTTTTCTTGTAGTGTTAGCAGCCACAATATTATAGTTACTCTCATTGGTTTGGTGATTCAGTTTGAATGTCCATTTCATTGGCATGTTTACTATGTAATGGCATAGCCTTAGCTCCATGATACATATTATGTGGCCTATGTCCATCACATGTATTACTTCCCTTGGTCTACTTATGATTATTCAAGGAATGAGCAGGATGTCCAACAGGGAATCAATGATGTAGTCATACAACCAACTAATGCATGTTCACCCTTGGCTAGTCTTTCTATGGAAAGTAAATAACTACATTTATGTAAACACTTGTGGTCTGAATTGGTGCTTCATAATTTTTGACAAGCGATCTTCTGTTGAAGCTAACAAAGTCTTGAAATGGATTCATATAGCCTGCCCGTAGTAATTGGTGGTCTTTCTTGTAGTGATTTCTTATAGCCTACTTGATGAAAGGTGTGAATGGTGTTGACCAAACCTTTGTTCAATTTTCAGTTGTCAGTATAGTTATATGCACCGTTGTCTAGATTGAGAAAAATTCTATAATGTTTAAAGTTGCTTTCAATTTTTTATTTTTTTTGGTTCATGTAAATCTGAAATCAACTAATTGTACCATTTCTTGAATGCGTAATCAAGGACCATTCCCATCCGTGCTTATCCTTCTGTTACAAGTGGAATGGAAATTGTATTACTTTTTATGATGATTTTGTAAAGTGTATCATGCTCTGATTGGAGTTGATGTTAACGACATGTGGAGGAATTCTGCTAAATGCTATGAAGGCAGTTTACTGGAATTTGAATGCCTCTGTGAAAAGCATGGAAAATTATTTGAACCGTATGTAAAGAAATACCATTTCAATTATAAGTTTTTTTTGCATGTCCATCATAATTTTTAACCTTGCTCTTTCCTTCACACACACATACGCACAAACACACAAGAACGTGATCCAAATGTTACCATTACTTTTGGTCTCTTTCTCTGATCAAGTTGTTGCCGTCCGAGAAGCTGCTGAATGTGCTGCATGTGCAATGATGTCTCAACTTAGTGCACATGGGGTGAAGCTTGTCCTTCCATCACTTCTAAAGGTCCTTCACACTCTCCTCGGTAGCCTTACACATATAGCACCTACTGACTTATTAAATCAAATGCTGATTTCTTAAGGTTTTTCTCATTAATATTATTGATTATGGCATGCTGTCTTTATTTACTAATTTTGAAATTTATATTATTGTCTGAGTAGCATGCCAGTGAGCATTTGTGCCTCATGATGTTCCTAACCAGTACTATTCCCGTAAATAAATACTTATTGCTTTTGGTCATTGCAACCATCTGGACTCAACTTAGTTTATTTGCATGCATCCTTGGGGAGGGGGGGTTCTCATATTCCTCCACATTCACTTCTCCTAACCAGTAATGTCAACTATTCTCATAAATCAGCACCTATTGCTTGAGGTCATTGAAAGCCTATGGACTCAATTTAGGTTCTCTACATATGTTGCTTTGGGGAGGGGGTAGGTGTGTCCTATGACTCTACCGCAATCACAACAACAAATTCACCATATGCGTAGGAGTTCTATACGAGGGTTTTGGTCAAAAGGGCAGTAGGCACATCTTCTTAACTAGCCAAAAAGCACATATGGTCCTTTTGTAACTTTTTAAGCTCCTTTAGAGACTATTTGCTTATCATCTCAAAGGTTCATGCACTATTTTGACATTTTCTACTAATTTTGATCAAAACACGCACTTTTTTCTGTAAAGACCACAAGGTTATATAGCAAAACATGTAGCTTTAAAGACATTATCAACATAGCCAACTGGTTGTGTCATGGGCATAGCACTATATCAGTATATGTATGTATCACTAATCTAATAGTGGAACTTGGCTTGGAGCATATATAAGTACACAAAAATAGAATATGGTAAGTCCGACTTCACCGTTAGACTTCCTACTAACCTTTTAGCCTCACAACATTTTGACATACAACAATACCCAAGTCCTCCTAGCCGATGGATCATCAAGAGAGACAATTTCCCCATTGAACTCAAAATGCATGTTAATCCCCTATGTCTTTTCCTAATACTCCCCTGAACTAGTAGGTAGGCCCAGCAAAATGGCTTCACAGAACGAAAAAGAAACTCAAGAGTCTTGTAGCTCATTGTATGGTATGTAACTTCTTCCTTTACGTCAAAAGTAGTGAGCAATTTCTACAGTTTCTTTATTTTCTTGTGCAACATCTTCAGTTTTCATCCTATGTGCCAATAATGTGGCTTAAGGTTTGTCCTTTGTTTATATAATGATTGGCTTGGTTGCTACTCTATTGTGTATTAGCTATCCTAGCAATTCTCGTGTGAGTTCAATCCAGTTGTAGTTTTTATGACTTTTGTATATTGTGGATTTAAGTCCATTAATAGTTATAATATTCGCCATTTGTTTACTTCTACTAATTTAAATTTGTATGTTTTGTAGGTAACACCATTGCATTTTGACTCAAGCTAGTTGCATCTCAAAATACTAAGCATTGAGAACTTCTTATATTAGTTAGGATGAATGACATATGATGTTTTATAAATGTGGTATATTAATTATTTTTTGTTCCTGTGACACAATGACTATACAAGGTTAGTTTTAATTTAATATGCTTCGATTATCGAATGACATGGCCTCGACAATGTAATTAAAGTGTCTGTGACTAATATTATGATAGCATTTTGATTATTAAGTATGTGTGTTTGTTGTTGTAATTTTTACTATTTTTCATATTTTGTTTATAGATAGAATTACGGTAGCATTAAAATATATAAATTGATGAGCATGAATGTTATTACCCTTTAAGGGCTCTTTTTAGTTATTTGAATATTACTAAATAAGGCCTATTGAAGTGCCATAATAGCTAGTGTCAAAACAACCATTATATATTAGTTAACGAGGCACTTTGAAGCACCTCAATACCAAACCGTAGAACAGCCTCTACAGATTAGCTATTGAGGCACTTTTAGGTGTCATTTTAATAGTCTTATTGAGGCATTTAATGGTAGTTAATACAACTTGAATTTTTTTAAGCGACACTTGTAAGAGTCACAATAGTTAATTTTTCACATTTTGAATTACTTTATGGGACACTTGTAAGTGACACTACTGAAAATATATTGAGGCTTTTACATGAGCCTCAATATGTTGTAGTTTATTAAAGCACTTGAAAAAGCCTCAATAGTCTATTGGGGCTTCAAAACACGTGACACATGGACCAAGTGCCCCTAGGTTCAAAAAGCCTCAATAGGGTACATATCGAGGCACTTTTAATAGCCTCGAAAGACATAATTTGTTGTAGTAATTTGATGAATAAAGATTGTTTCCTTAAGCTGGCCATGTAAGAAAGCATTATTGATGTCGAGCTGATAAATGGATCATGATTTAGATAAGGCGATGCTTAACAAGGTTCGAATTGTGGCCAGCTTTACCCCTAGATTGAAGGTTTCATCACAATCGACACCAAACTGCTGAGACCTGCCATCACCAACAAGACAAGCTTTATGTCACTCAAAGGAACCATCATAATTAATTTTGTGACGAAAAACCCACATCGAGCGAATAATATTAACATTAGATGGATGAGGAACTAACTCCCACGTGTTATTTTTAATAAGAGCAGTGTATTCATCGCGAATGGCGGCACCCCAATTTGGGTCAGACAAGGGTGAGACGGGATTTTTAGGAATAGGAGATGGAGGGAGAGAAGTAGTCAAGTTGAAGTGGATTTTGGGTTTAAAGATGCCATGCATGCCACGGGTGTCTACTGTGCATTTGGGAACATGAGCAAGGGCCGGCCCTGTAAAATCGGGGGCCCAAGGTCAATTACGTCGAACGAGGCCCTTCCTTTGTAGCATAAATGTATTTTTTTTTTCCAATTTTTGAAAAATTAAAGAAACAAAGTTTACGTATGCCATTTTTTTTCTATTGGTAAATCTTTTGAAAATATGTCAGAAAAACATTTTCGGGTGTTTGACAAACACATGGAAAACAATATATGAATAAATACAAAAAGTATATTCTAATATTAATGTACATATTGAACATAAAATAATGTTTAACTTTAAGTAATTTTACTTTAGTAATCCCTAATTTATCATTAATGGTGTCAAATCAATAATGTTCATTTTTTTCAATGTCACAAATACAAACAATTTTTTTTTGGTAATAATGAAAAAATGTTTTAAAAAAGAAAATTGATAATATTTGGGGCATCCCTAAATAATATAGTGGACACTAATTTTATGACGTAATGAGTATTTATTTAAATTATAATTTATAAATAATGTGCACAAACTCTAATTACATTTCTAAACAATATATTTGTTGAGTAAAATATTGTGTGTTTGGAAATATGTTTATTTGTGGAAAAGAGCGAAGGGATGCTCGAACATTTGAAAAATGAATCAGTAAGTCATTTTCCTAAAAAGAAGACTTCATTTTCCGTTGACTTTGAAAAGCTATTATGTTAACTACATTTTCCTCTAGTTATCAAATAGGGCATTTTCCGTGAAACAAACAGAGCTTAAGTCTTTTTTTAGAAATTAGAATAGGGTTTTTTTTTTTAATAATGTGTAAGGTTTTTGTGAGATTTGGGGGCCTAAAAAATTAGGTATTTTTAGGGGGTCCAAGGCCATGGCCTTGCTCCCCTTATGACAGGGCCGGCCTGGATTGAGTTTGGGGAAGAGTCTGTGGGTTGAGGAACAGTAACTGAGTGGGCCGTAGGAAGGGGAGATAAAGGGGAAGAAAGACTGGGCACAAAGGAAATAGGTATCAAAGATGGGTGCAAGGAGTGTGGGCCAGAAGGAGGCGCTGTAGGTTGAGGCGACGATAAAACTGGACCAAACGGAGAGGTTGTGGACTAAGGAGAACTTGAGAGGGGTGTGGGCCGTGCTGGACTGGAAGGAGCCGATTGTGGGCTTGGAGGTTCATCTAGTAGATTTGGGGTAGATTAATGATGAAGAGTGGGGAAGAAAGAAGGGTGTATGCCACTAGATAGAAATTCATATATGAGGTTGGAGAAGGTTTGTTGAGTTTGGCAAAGGAAAATTGAGTTTCATCAAATAGAACATGGCGTGAGTAGAAGGGAATGTTAGGGGTAGAACGCGATTGGAGTTTATTTATCATGGTGGAAGAGTGAAGGAGATAAAATAAACAACCAAATACTTGTAAGTGGTTGTAGGAAGGGGCCCCGGTTATAGAGAATTTTCACTATAAGGATTAAAATGAAACATTTTATTATTAAAACTTTTCTACTATTAGTCCTTATTGGCCGCCTACTGGAAATATTCCAACCGCATAATAAGGATTACATAATTTATGCTGATGATCAACCCTCGAGAACAATCTTGACCCCATGAATGAAAACATCAACATTTTCGAACCATGGAAACAATGTGACTTGAACAAGATCGTCGTCCTCAGCTCCCAAATCCTCCAACAACTCGCTTATCTCGAACCTCTGGCTAGTTCTTAGCTTCTCGCCACCCTTAGAATTAAGATGATGTTTGCCAGGCAAACTCACAAAACTTCCGGCAAACTCCGGTCGGTCTGGCCTGCATCTACGCTCGTCCTCGGCGTAGTTAATAAGCACATCAAACTTGATAAACTTCTATCTCGTTACCTCGATCCCCTCTATTAATAGGACCTCTTCTTCCTCTTCTTTCTCCTTCTTACTCCTCTTCTTCTTCGGCCTAGGCACCATCACTTTAATCATTCGGTCTAATTGTCTAGGGAACACATTTGCAGCCTTTGCCACCCCAAATTTCCGTATCTTCATTGCACCCTTAAAATTATTTCGAGCACTGGGACGTTTGTTCAGCCACGGTGTAGCCACATCTTCGTAGCGATATCCGAGCTTCTCTGTATCCAAACAGTCTCTAATCTTTATGCGCACGAGCTCTTGCTTCTCATTGTAAAACAAATACGAGCTATCGAGCCAAGCCGAGTCGTTGAGGTCTTTTTTCCCTCCCGGTAGTTTTTTCCAAATTGACCACAATCTATCAATACCACTGTGGTGTGCATAGAATATTGGGTCCCTTGCAGCGGAATGGTAAAAAAAAGCTTAGCGGTTTTTGCCCCGGACACTATAGCCCTATACATCACGGCAAGATTTATTTCCCGTTGGATATCGTTAGTAATATATGAAGGTGTTTGCCCAGTGACGTTATAGTATTTTTCGTAATCAAAATCAACGAAAACCGGAGGTTGATGCGCAGGGTCACGAATATCATTATACAGTGGGGATTCTTTGTTAGTATAGATAGGAGGCAAGGTCATGCCAGACGGTGTGTCCCAATTCCAGAACGGTAAGGCGAAATCTGGATCATCGATCAAGTCTCCCATGATTCTTTCGACGAAGTATAAGAAGGCACGGTGGAAGGGGTAAAAGAACCACGAATGGTGAATTTTTAGCTCTATATCGGGGAACCCAACTTGACCATAAAAACCGTTGCAATAGGCACAATGGACGTTGGCTAGGTTTTTGAAACTACGTGGATCATTGTCGGGAAGTGCTTTCATGAGCTCAACCGCCTTTTTATATTTGGTTACGTAGTCATCAGTGAGCATATGAGCAGGTCGCCTAACGCGCAACGGCTTAGCATTAGCCCAAGGTGGAAGCTCGAAATCGATGATTTCTTTAGAGGCCTCTAGAGGAGGACAACAAGTTCCATTAAATGAGCGGTTTCGCTTGCAACTCGAAAAGTCGGGCTCCACCGGTTTCTTGTTTTCCTCATCGTCGACACAAGATAGAGGGTCGGAGAGAGGGGTAGTGGCATCATAGTTATAACCCCCTAACCCAAGAAGTAAAATTTTCAAATCAAACTTGGGAAGAGCAATGTTATCATGGATAGCATTGCATGTGACTTTGAGCTGATGGGTAGGGTTTCTAATAAAGGGTGCTTGAGTTGACTTGAAGGATGAGGGAAAGGAATAGGCGAAGGACGATGGAGAGTACAAGTTGGTGAAGATGAGCACAAATACGAGGAGAGATGCCATATATAGCTATTAGCTTTACAGGCTTCATATCTTCCCAACATACAGAAGGTGGAAGCTCTATTATTATATATATTCAGATCACAAATGAATGACATTTTTATCAATTAAAAAGATTTTGAAGGACTAATTTGTTGTATTTTTCATGTAGTTATAGAAAAATAACATAGTCTCTTCATTATTAAATAATTGTCACGTTTTAATTTTTAAAAGTTGAATTGATTGGCTTTTTCAAAAAAAAAATTACTAATATTTTCTTAATACCATTATAGAGGGTTTTGTGAACTATGAATTTACCTATTTTAGGGTTTAAAAAAACTACATATCAAATTTTCATTTTAAAAATAATCAGTACTCCCTCTGTCCTGGATAAATATTCATCCTGGATAAATATTCATACTTTTTATTTTAGGATGTCTCAACTAATGTTTCTGAATAATTTTGGCATATAATTTTTCTACCATTCCTCAGTGAGAGGGTGTAATAAGTACATAATTAATGAGAGAGAATGTGTGGAATTAATATTATTGTTACAACATATTTTACAACTCATCATTTATTACATTTTTTAATACTTGTATTTTATCCTTTAGGAACATTTATTTGGGACGGAGGGAGTATAACATTAAAAAGTTAAAACACAACAATTAATTAGAAACGAAATAAACATATAGTAACTTCTTTAAAGTAAACAATATATTAATCATCCTCAAATCTATAATATAGTATATTAAAGTTGGTGAAGAAACTTTCTAAGTGACACGTCACCCAACTTTAATTGATTTTGAATCTTCAAGCCTCCAACTCAATGCAATTTTGATTTTTTGGACTTTTCATTTTTAAACCATTAGCTAATAACAATCATAATAATGCATAAAATGATATCAGATATATTAATCTACTAGTAGTCTCTTCTAATGTTAATAAGAATGAAAGCCTTTTAGGACAAGTCCAATGGTGGTACTTGCCCTATATGTACTATTATTACCAATAGAAAAAATGAATCTCACATTGGTTAAAAATTGATGTTGAGTTTGATAGACTAAAAAAAATTATAATATTACTACTGGTATAAGAGATGTATCATACATTAGATCCAAGGTAATGTTGGTTTTTGAGCTATCCAGCCCAAATGGCCAGAGCAGCGGTCACGTGCTCAACATGTGATCACATATACTCAGACCAAAACTCTATCAAATTATCTGTGCAATTGCTGGTTGTTTGATTATTACATCGGAGTGCCTTTTCGGGAAAACCTTGCCTCATTTACGTTTATTTGGATACTTGACAGATTTGGACTGCGAAGATCTAAAGCTCATATATCCTATTCGTTAAAGCCCAGAGTATCTGCATAATTTGGATACATCAGTTGGTTCCGTTACCGAGAAACAAAGTTTTTCAAGTTTTGAACCTTTTTCCGACGACTTTTAAGCTTTTATCATGGCTACTAATGGTGTCAATTTGCCGGAGGATGGTCATCCGGCTACCCCTAGTGTGCAGATGAATGAAGAAAACATATTGCATCCTCTTCCTCCACATGATTCCTGTCACTAGCTTAATCAAAGACGGGGTTTGGAATCTCTGGCCCGTAGTGATGTGGCTGCGGTTGACCTTCCTAACGAATTTTGTGAAGAGGCATTACGCCAGCGAGCATTGTACCTGGGACAGATGCATCAACTGAATCAACAGTTGATTGTTATGGGTAAGCTTCTGCTTCCCATTGAGCTGGATCCACTTCCAGTCGTTCCCGCACAAAGTCAGGCGTTGAGAGTCTCCAGACTGGGACGAGATCCCCAGTGGCCAGTGGAGGTCCGTTCTGAACACCGTGAGCGGGAATCCAACAGGGGACACAGTCACCATGAATGGCGAGCTAGTCACCGAGTCATCCTAAGTGTCCATGTTCGCCTTGGCGCTCTGGCAGGTGAGGAATCAACACAGTATCATCGTCGCCAGCGATCTCCCTCTCCGTGGAGGTCCCATACTCGCAAGAACTATCACCATCACCCCACAGGTCAAATACCCGTCGGCAGCATACCCCATTACCAAGGGCATCTCATGCTCAGAGACATCGATCTCCTTCCCCGCGTCAATCATAGGGAAGGTAGGAATTACCTCCCCCCAACACCAACCAACAAAACCGGATGAGAGCATTGGAAGATTGAGTGCAGGAAGTCCCGGGAGGTCCCCAGGTGCAAGTGGCACAGGCCTTGGGCATAGCTTAACCTTTTAGAGCTATGGGTCCCCCCTAGGCCTGGCTTGTGCCCGGTGTGGAGCTTCAGTCCGTGGGTGGTATGCCCAAGACTTCTAGGAATTGAGGTTGCGTATGTAAGCTTGGGAGCAAGGAAGGGCCCATGAGGGAAACTTTTTAGGGACCGCATCCATCCCATTGGCCTCATGGATCGAGAATGTCCTTCCAGCAAAGGGATGCATCTTTCCCAACATTAACAAATACATAAGAAAGACAAAAGGAAGGGACTGACTAATATCATTTAAGTCACAGATAGGTCGGGAGACCTCCAACGAGGCTTGAAGATCCGGGCATTTGTGGGTTCCTCACAAGGAAAGGCTCTAGCATGGATACGTATGCTTCTTCATAAATCGATCACCAACTGGGTGGACCTGCGAGTAAAGTTTTTGGCCGATTTTAAGACTTTGGGAACCATAGCAAAGATAAGGGCAGACTTGTCAAAAATTAGGCGAAGGGCTCACGAGTCACGAATCTACGTCTAATTATTTGGAGAGGTTCATGAAGATGCACGAGAAAATTCCTGGCCTATCCGAGCAGGAGGTCACTTTCTGTTTTGAAATTGGTTTACTCGAAGGAGAAGGCAACCTAAGATCGAAGTTGAGTATGAGAGAGCCCAAAACGTAGGCAGAAATGTTGGTGCGGGCTCAGAAATACTATAAGGGAGAGACCGCTAAGAAGGAGAAGAATAAGGAGAGTATAGAGGCTAGTAGAATGGCAACACGGGAAAAAGCAGTGGCCATAATGGAGGGGGTAGTTATAATCGAAGCAAGTCAAGGTATGACCGCTCCAGGGAATTCTTTCGGAAAATGACCTCACCCCGCTTAATACAATGCGGGAAGATATCTTGTATGAGGTACGAGTTGAGCTTTCCTGCGCGCCAGGGATCGCTCGAGAAGGTTTTCTTACCATGATGACTATGGGCATACCACAGAGGAGTGTTGGCCACTGAAAAATACCATTCAAAAGCTAATCAATGAAGGGAGACTGGACCGCTTCAAGCGGGATGGAAACAATAGAGGAAATGCCCCTCGCAGGGACGCACCACCAGTTTGTGGAGTCATAAATGTGATACTAGAAGAGGAACATACTATCACATAATTGGGAAAACTAATTTATTCTCTATTAATGTCTATTCACTTTACTCACAGTGAGTTGGCAAGCATTGGGTTCGTCAGAGAACTGTCCTTGATTGTTTCGGCCTTGGTCGATGGATGGGTGGTGTACAGGATGCTATTAGATACAAGAGCGTGCAGGGATGTCATGTACTACTCTTGCTTCAATGGATTAGAGCTGTAGGATGACCGTTTGAAGCCATATGTTGGGACTTTGGAGGGGCTCACGAATCACAAGGTACCGGTCAAAGGGACGATTGAGCTGGAGGTGATTATCGGGGAAGGCAGCTGGTCCAAAATGAGAAAGTCACTTTTATGGTGATTGATCTGAAGCCCCCCTACAACATCATTTTTGGGGTACCGAGCATTACCAAATTCTAAATGGTGACCTCTATTCCCCACCAGCAGGCTAATTAAGTATTACACCGATAAGGGGGTGAGGTCCTGAAGAGTCAGCCTCGGGCGAAGTATGTTAGGGACAACCAGAGGAAAAAGCAAAAATTGACCTTGTTGATTGACATCAAACCATTACAATCAGTCACAAGGAAAAATCTCACACGACCACTGGGCCGGTCTAGATTGCCATTGTCGACAAAAGTTCTACTCGGGGAGAGCAGCGGTCATCGTTGGAGCAAACTTTTCCTTTGCTGACAGTAGAGTCGGAGGGACAGGTAGAGCAGCTATAGGATATGGTCCTGGACCAAATTGATCAAGTGGAAACCCGGACTGAGGCCAATGAGAAGTTGGAGTGTGAGATGCTACACGTGCGGGATGAGCTTGAATTCACTTCACAATATGAGCTTGAGTGTGAGACGCTAGATAGTGATCAACCCTGCTTATCCCGAGCAAAAAATTAAGATAGGCAAGGCTCTTTCTACTAAAGCGCAAGACAGTTTGATCGGACAGCTCCAGAAAAGCTTTGACGTGTTTATTTGGCGATAATAGGATATGAGGGGTGTCAGTGAGGAGGTGGTTATGCATTTCCTTAGTGTGGACCCAAAATACAGGCTTGTTCAACAACGACCTAAAAAGTTCTCATCGAAAAAGGACAAATCAATTAAGGAAGAGGGGGAAAAGTTACACCGGGCACATATAATTGAAGAAATCCATTACACGACCTAGCTGGCAAATTTGGCAATGGTGAAGAAGGCAAAAGACAAATGGAGGATGTGTGTGGAGTACACCGATCTGACTAAGGCTTGCCTGAAGGATTGCTATCCTCTTCCCCGCATTGATAAACTGGTGGATGCTATTACGGGTTTGAGTTTCTGAGTTTCATCGATGCGTATTCAGGACACCATCAGGTGAAGATGAGGAAAGGGGACAAATCTTTGACCGCGTTCCGAGCTGCGGGCAGCCTGCATTTTTATAAAATTATGTCGTTTGGGCTGAAGAATGCCAGAGCCTCTTATCAGCAAATGGTCAATAGTGTGTTCAGCTCACAGATTGGCAGAAATGTTGAAGCCTACATTGATAATATGATTGTAAAATGAAAAGGCTACGACAATACTGTTGATTTGGAGGAGACCTTTGACAATCTTAGGAAGCATAACATGAAGCTCAACCTGAGCAAATGTGTGTTCAGTGTAAAAGCCATAAAATTCCTGGGGTTTATGGTGAATGAAAGGGGAATAGAGGTGAACCCTGAAAAAATTGAACCATTGATCAAAATGGAGCCACCAAAAAAGTTGCCCTACTCGCTTGTCATTGTTGCTTGAAAATTACGGGCTTACTTTTCTGCACATGTAATAATTTTATACACGGACATTCCTCTAAGAAAAAATTTGCACAAGCTGGATACTTCTAGTCGGCTGCTAACCTGGTCGATCAAGTTAATAGAGTTCCAAATAGAATACCACCTCGATGAGCTATCAAGGCACAAGCCCTGGCAGATTTTGTAGCCGAAACAAGCTTCAACATCCCAAGCGAATAGGGGACCCTTCCTCAAGCTAAGCCAACACCCACCCCCCCTTTAAAGAGCTCGTCCAGAGTATTGCTGGGAACTTTACGTTGATGGGGCAGGAAATAATTTGGGGAGCGGTGCAGGTTTCTTGCTGGCTCAACCCTAGCAAGATATGGATTTCGAAAAAGCCTTGCAATTCAAGTTTCCAGCATCCAACAATGAGGCTAAGTACGACGCTCTGATTGCTGGCTTTGAGCTCGCTCAAGACATTGGCGTATGAGAGATCGTGGTTTAGAGTGATTCACAACTGGTAGTGAATCAAGTTAAAGGGGAATATGGAGTACACAATCCGATTCTGGTACGATACTGCGAGCTGGTGAGAGAGATTTTGAAGGATTTTTATTACTGAGAATTGGTCAGGATTGACTTAGAAGACAATATGCGTGCTAATTACTTCTCCAAGATGGCAGAGGAAGAAATTATATTCTTACATCCGTGCGTCAAAATTGAGTATTTGGAAGTGCCTGTAACAGAGAAAGATGTCATCATGAACATTGAGCGAGCCACAAGATACTGGATTGATGACTTAAAGGATTACATCGAACAGGGAGCCCTGCCTGGGGATAAATCAGAAGCTAGGGTGATACATAAATGAGCATGTAGATATGTCGTCCTGGATAATGTTTTATGCAGAAGGTCACATACAAGGCCTTTACTCAGATGCGTCCGGCCAGAGATAACATAAGGCATATTAGGGGAGATACATGAAGGAAAGTGTGGTGGCCATCCTGGAGAACATTTGTTGGTAGAGAAGGTCTTGGCCGCGGGTTTCTACTAAATCACATTGAGACATGATGATGAAATGTATGTCAAGCGATGTGACAAATTCCAACGTTATGGCGACATTCCTCGCCTGTCCTCTGCCGAGCAGACTTCGGTAGTGGCATCATGGTCGTTTGATATGTGGGGAATAGCTCAATTGAATTTCAAGTATGCAGTGGTGGGCGTTGATTAATTCACAAAATGGGTGGAGGCCAAAACATTAGCAACAATCAGCGAGGTGAACATTATTGATTTGGTTCATGAATATATTTGGTGTTGTTTTGGCGTTCCCCAAGCTATAATGTCTAGTCATGGGATCCAGTTCTCCAAAAAATTCATGTGGTCATGCGAGTAGATGCATGTGATGCACTGGAAATCTTCTGTGGTATACCCTCAAGGAAACGGTCAGGTAAAGGCAGCGAACAAGCACGTCTTGCACGCCCTCAAGAAAAGTTTAGAAGATAAAGTTGGCAAATGGGTAGATGAGTTACCATCAACATTATGGGCGGTAAGAATATCGATCAGGGGGCCCATGGGGGAGACACCTTTTTCCCTCGTATATGGTTCAGAGGCTATGGCACCGGTAGAGATGTATTTGCCTAATCACTAAGTGTCTTATTACAATACACAAAACAACAATTTGATTTGAGCAACTGATCTAGATCTTCTCGAGGAAAAGTGAGTAGAGTCTAGAATGAGAATAACAAACTACAAACAATGAGCAAAAGCTTATCACGACAAGCGAGTTCGAGGTTGATCTTTTGTTGTGGGTGATTGGGTCCTTCAAAAAATTGAGGAAACAGGTCATCGAGTAGAATTGGGAAAACTTTCTCCTAATTGGGAAGACCCTTTTCAAGTTGTCAGAGTAATTAGAAAAGGGACCTACATGTTAAGAACTAAGGAAGGCAACGAGCTAAAACATTCATGGCATGCTGATCATTTGAGAAACTAGTACTGTTGAGTAAGATAACCGAGCAAAGGGTGTAGCTTGTTTTTACTCTTTTGTACGTTCGGTTAGGTGTTGGTTATTTTATGAAATAAATGAGCTCATTTGATCTTCACATTGTCTTCATCTTTTATTGCGATTATACATTTTTCATGAGCGCGATATGTCTCAGCTCTTCAGAAAGAGTTGGTATTCGTACTTTGATCTTAGCTTGTACCTAAGACCAAGTGGTTTGACAAACCAGTTGTTCTAGTGTCCATGCTTATTAAAGTGAGCAAGGTTTTAAAAGCATGTTTAGAGCAAGTGAAATGCGACCTTGGATCTTAGCTTGTACCTATGGTCTAAGTGGTTAACAAACCTGGATTTTAGCTTGTACCTAAAATATAAATGGTTATTGTACTAGCGTTCGTATTGCGAAATCGAGCAAGGGTTCAAATTATTGTTGAAAATATTTGTGCTCACATGGAATGCAGTTTGGGTAAGAAACCTAAATATGCTGAAAGATTGAACAAAGCAATAAAAAGCATATAGAAGTTGGAATCAAAATTATTACAGAAAAAAAAATTGAAGTGTTCAAAGTGGCACACAGGTCAATATAAAGTTCAGATAGCTAGACGGGTGGAATGTCATCACCAGCAGTCATAGTCGTGTCTTCATCCCCAGTCTCCTCGATCACTATAGTTTCACCATTTCCAATAGTTGCGGCCTACTCGGATATCTCATTAGAGCTCAGCTGGATAATGCATATTTGTGTCATGAGGTCAGAGACAGTGTTGGCTGCAAGTTTGGGCAGGTTCCAACCGGACAGACCTAACTTCACTTCTTCGGCAATCAGGATGAGCTCCTTCACGCTATAAGGAATAAGGTAATAGCGCTCTCGAATTTTCATAGCCTCGACAATTTGGATCTTCGAGCTTGTTTGCTCCGAACATTGCTGCTCGACCTCAAAGCTGTCTTCAGATTCGGGTGAAGCCCAATGGTCATAGCTACGCCCTTTAATCTCGGATCCACTTTCTCCACGAGAAGACACCCTATAGGAATCGAGCAAGGGACACATTAATTACTACCCGGAAAAGCAAGTATAAGGGGACAGGCAAAACCCTCGATTAGGGTTTTATATTTCAGACCAATGAACAAGGCACCAGCTTAGTTTTCCTCGATTCCTACCTATACGTGTGCTCGTGTTGGTGTGAAACCCATAAACATGGAGTCAAAGCTGAAGAACCCAGAAACCCAAAGATGGAGGGGATCATGGAAATCAATAAAACAGAAATGTAGAAAGAAGTAGCAGAATTCGACAACTCTCAGAGTGACATCGGGTGTTCAAAAGTTCATAATGGGCAGATTCCAGATCGTTGCCACTTTGTCATCATATGTCCATCAAGCATCTTTGAACCCTGAATCTAGGGTTCTAGCAAAGAAGATAGAAAGGAAGAAATCAAATTCAAAAGGGTTTAAAACAAGAAATTACCTGTTGAGTTCGAAGGTTGTTTATGCAGGCAAATGCAATGGACTTGTGGCTGTAACGGATCTAGAAACAATTTGGAATTTTTGAACAAGCTTCATTTTGGTACCAGTGCAATCAAAAAAGGAAGAAAGTGGGGAGAAATTTCTATTTCATTTATTCTTATGGCAATCAAACATGTAAAAAAAAATTTTGCTTGTCTATTTTATTTTGGGGATTAGGACAAATCTGAAATTAATACGAATAGATAGATTCCTAATTTTTCTTTCTATTTATTGATGTAACGTCGACTCACGTGATCGCTTCGTCCCTTCTCGGGAATCTCAAACTAATCAGCCGAGAAAATAAATGAAAAAACGAAAAGACAAGCAAAAATTTACTGCTTTATAAATGCAATTTTTTTTTGGCTTTTTAGCTAACTCACACACGTGCACTCATGTAGAGATATTCCGAATTGTTAACCTTAAACCCTGATAAACACGCCCGAGTATCCTTTTTTTTGAAAAAGAACTCGGAAACTTAGGCCGAAATTATCACGCCATGCACCCATTAAGGAGGGGCCAACTGGGTGTAAGCCAACCTAGCCCTTACATCAGCCACGCTAATATCATATATATCTTTTATGACACTTCATGGATCGGTCAGTTTTTGTACCTCAAAGTTAGTGACCAATCCCTTATGCAAAAAAAATAAAAAATAAGATATATATATATATATATATATATATATATATATATATATATATATATATATATATATATATATATATAATGCATGGGGATTGATTAAAAACCTTGATGGTATTTCCTAGATCGTTCGAATGGTGGATCTCAGAAAGAGTATAGGCCCTTCGCTTAAGATTTGTCCAATCTTGGGAAATCAAAAGTCAGGTGGAATACGAAGGTCCTATACTCTAGAGAAAGAATCTATTATTCCATGTTTAAGTCCTAGACTGTCAAAACAAAGCAATGCTTGTCCGACCAATTTAAATGAAAAAGAAACAAAAGTTAATTATAATAGCATATTGTAACTAACCAAATTCTTAGAACCTTGCCTTCTGATACACTACCTTCGACCATGTTTCTCAGAAACCTGACATGAACTTGAAAAGGAAGAGATAGCACTGGTCAGTTGATAAGAGATACAAATACAGAGAGTATAAAGATCAGTTCAGAGAATACATATTTTGGGAGAATGTTTGTTTGTAGGAGAACAAACCTCTATGGGTATAGAGACGGGGGCTCAGAGTGTGCGATCTTACTCTAGCTATGCAACAATGGTTAGATAAAAAATTTGGGTGCACAGGTCGATTGCCTAATGGGCTAGATAACGAATCCCATTGAAAGCTTAAGACCCAATGTTGAAAGTACTGCTCCCCTTGCAGCACCTCATGAAACGTCAATCTCAAATACTCCCCAAATACCTACTACCAAAATCCCAACCCTTTCTTTCCAAATCACGGTTACCATTTCCTAAACACGGTTATATCTCAAGGATCATGTTGTCTTCCATTTTCCATCACCAATTCTGTGGCGACCCGGCCCGGGTCCGAGGTGGAACCGAGGGTCGGACCGCCCAAAGGAAGGAAACAAGTAGACAAATAAACATGCAAGGACTTATATTTAAGAAAACGACGTGACGCAACATTAGAGACGTAGCACGCCTCGGCACCAAACGGCCGGTATTTTTAAAACCTTTTCAACCTGATAAACAGTTAAACAATATAACCAAGTCGTCGGCGACACTACAAGCCGGAACCCAAGCTAACAGTTCATGGACAAGAATTAAATAAGAGCTAATGGCATGCTCAGCGGAAGACTAATACGTAGTGGAATAATAACAAGTTAACCAAAGCTCGGCTTACACAATGCCGGCACAAAAGGGTTACAAGTACTACGAGTGATATAACTACTAGTAGCTAACAAGAGTTACAAATCAAGTTCTACACAAATACCCAAGCATAGTCTAGTTGACTTGCTTAAACCCGTCGTCCTTACAAAATATAAACAAGAGGAAGAGGACAACTAAACCACCTCTTCAAATATCAACGGCGAACCAAAAGGGCACAAAGCACGAACACAACGAGTCTCAACGAGCAGGACCTGTCTTGCTAGGATCTCAACGAGTCTCAACGAGTCTCAACGAGCAACACTCAAGGCATAACGGCAAGGTATGCTAAGCATAGAAGGTATTCAAGCGACAAGGAATGTAATAATTATAATACGAGCCAGACATGGACAAATAGAAGTATCTAACATGTTAAGGCATAATACAAACATGTTAATAAGGTATAAAACAAATAATGCAAGTAATGGGTTTGGGTTCTCACATCCTCCCCCACTTAAAGGAATTTAGTCCCTAAATTCTTACCGGAGTCATCGAATAGGAAAGGGTATTTCTCTCTCATATCAAGCTCGGTCTCCCACGTGGCTTCCTCAATATCATGATTCTTCCACAAGACCTTCACCAAGGGGATCTTCTTTGTCCTCAACACTTGCTCTTTCGTGTCCAGAATCCTTACCGGCTTCTCATCATAAGAAAGGTCAGGCTCAAAAGTAATCTCCTCATAAGTCAGGACATGTGACTCATCCTTCAAGTACTTCCGTAGCATCGAGACATGAAAGACGTCATGAACATCCGATATAGAAGGTGGCAATGCTAACCGATACGCCAAAGCTCCAATCCTTTCTAGGATTTCGAATGGTCCAATGAATCTAGGTGTAAGTTTACCTTTCTTCCCAAATCGCTTAGTACCGCGCCGGGGCGATACCTTCAAGAATACCGAGTCACCAACCTGAAACTCTAAGTCACGTCTCCGGTTATCCGCGTAGCTCTTCTGTCTACTCTGGGCTGTAAGCAATCTATCTCTAATAAGTTTCACGCTCTCAGCCGACTGTTGTACCATCTCCGAACCCCAAAGCTTAGCTTCACCAACCTCATCCCAGCAAATCGGTGAGCGACACTTACGCCCATATAAAGCCTCATATGGCGCCATCTCAATACTAGACTGGTAGCTATTATTATATGCAAATTCGGCTAACGGTAAATGAGAATCCCAACTACCTTTGAAATCCATGGCACAAGCACGCAACAAATCCTCCAATACCTGAATCAATCTCTCCGACTGACCATCAGACTGCGGGTGAAAAGCCGTACTAAAGTTTAACTTCGTACCCAAAGCCTCCTGCAAGGAATGCCAAAATCTAGAAGTGAACCTGGGGTCTCTATCAGAAACAATGCTAACTGGAATGCCGTGCAATCTCACGATATCCTGGATATACAACGCTGCCAACTGACTCAAACTATAAGTCATCGCAACAGGGATAAAGTGTGAAGATTTGGTCAATCTATCTACAACAACCCAAACTGCATCGAAACCTCGGCGAGTACGTGGCAATCCTGTCACAAAATCCATGGTGATATGCTCCCACTTCCACTCCAGGTATCTCAAGTGGTAAAACCGGGTCTCGGTGTTCGGCCTTAACACTGCCGACACGTCAAGCATCTAGATACATAGTGCGCTATTTCTCTCTTCATCCCATTCCACCAAAACTGTCTCTTCAAGTCCCTATACATTTTGGTACTCCCTGGATGTATAGTATACTTGGCCTTGTGAGCCTCATCAAGAACCATACGCCTAACTCCATCGGTAGAAGGAACACAAACTCTACCCCGAAAAGTCAAGATACCATCACTGTTAATGGCAAACTCCGGTGTCTTACCATCACCCAATCCATCAATAATCTTCCCTAACTCAGAATCAGAAACTTGAGCCTTCTTAATCAATTCAAACAACGCAGGCGTAGCACGCACGCTAGCAAAGATAACCCTATGCTCATTCGCAACTGGACTCCATTCTCGGACGTCCTCAAGCATCTTCCACTCCTTCATCATCAAACAAGACATATACGCCTTCCTACTCAAGGCATCCGCAACAACATTAGCTTTCCCCGGATGATATGAAATAGTGCAGTCATGATCCTTAAGTTTCTCCATCCATCGCCTACGTCGCATATTCAACTCTTTTGTGAAAAGAGATACTTCAAACTCTTATGATCGGTGAATATCTCAAACTTAGCCCCAGTAAAGATAATGCTTCCACTTGTGAAGCGCAAAGATAATAAATTTGCCAGTTCAAGGTCATGTGTCGGGTAATTACGCTCGCTCAAGGTGATAGCTTCCTCGAAGCATAGGCAATAACTCTCCCATTACGCATAAGCATGGCAACCCAAGCCTTCAGCAGGCGTCGCTATAAATCACAAAGTTCTCACAACCACTAGGCAATGCCAAAATAGGAGCCGTAGTCAACCTCCTTTTCAACTCCTGAAAACTAGCCTCGCACTTATCACTCCATATAAAAGTAGACTTCTTCTGAGTCAAATTAGTCATCGGAGTAGCGATCTTCGAAAACCCCTCAATGAACCTACGGTAATAACACGCCGGGCCCGAAACTACGGACCTCGGTCACCGTACTAGGCGTCTTCCACTTAGTAATCGCCTCAACCTTGGAGGGATCCACCGCGATACCATCACTAGATACCACGTGCCCTAGAAAAGAAACTTGCTCAAGCCAGAAAGCACACTTACTAAATTTCGCATAAAGTTGCTTCTTCCGCAGGATAGAAAGAACTTCTCTCAAGTGATTCGCGTGTTCCTCTCGTGACTTGGAGTACACGAGAATGTCGTCAATAAATACCACCACAAAGCAATCGAGATACTCATGGAAAACCCTATTCATCAAGTCCATAAAAACCGCAGGTGCGTTGGTCAACCCAAACGGCATCACAACAAATTCATAGTGACCATAACGCGTACGGAAGGCTGTCTTCGGAACATCCTCCGCTCGAACCCTCAACTGGTGATAGCCACTCCTCAAGTCAAACTTGGAATAGACAACTGAACCCCGAAGTTGATCAAAGAGATCATCAATGTGTGGCAAGGGATACCTATTTTTGATAGTAGCCTGGTTCAACTGTCGATAGTCTATACAAAGCCGTAAACTACCATCCTTCTTCCTCACAAATAACACCGGTGCACCCCAAGGAGATACACTCGGTTTAATGAACTCTCTATCTAGAAGTTCCTGCAGCTGATCCTTCAACTCTCGCAACTCCGCCGGAGCCATACGGTAAGGTGCCCTAGAAATAGGCGAAGTCCCTGGCAATAGTTCAATACAGAACTCTAGTTCTCGGTCGGGAGGCAAAGCATACTCGGAAGAAAAGACATCAGGGAACTCATTAACTACCGGAATATCCTCTAGCTTAGCAGAAGACATGCTAGTATCAAGTACACAAGCTAAATACCCCGTACACCCGCGTGATAAAAGTTGTCTAGCCCGCAAAGCAGAAATAATATGAACCCCATTCATGGCATGATCACCCGAAAACACAAACTCCGGAATACCGGGCATGGCAAAAGTTACTTTCTTACGGCGGCAATCAACTAAAGCATGGTGTACACATAGCCAATCCATACCAAGAATCACATCAAAGTCTCTAATAGGCAATACTACCAAATCAGCATGCAAGACTCGATCATGAACAAGCACATCACAGCCTCTATAGACCTCAGACGCCAACAAGCAATCACCCAACGGTGTAGACACCTCAAGCACATAAGGTAACTGGGCAGGCAATACACATAAATGTTCTAGGAAATGCGATGCAACATAAGAATGAGTAGAACCCGGATCTATAAGAACTCGAGCATGATGACCGAAGACTGAAAGAGTACCTCCGATCACAGAAGTAGACTCGGGAACACCTCGCTGATCAAGTGCGAAGACACGAGCCTGCGCCTTAGGACGCCCATCGCTATCCCTCTTGGACCTGCATCGCCGAATCCGACCCGAGGATCGAGCGCTCTAGACTTAGGAGGGCGATCTTTGAGCCGATGATTAGGATCTCCACAACTAAGACACGTGCCAAGTGCGGTCCGCACTTCTCGCTAGAGTGCCCAATCTTATTACAATAAGAACAAACCAATGGTCCTCATACGAGTCTGCCGCCACGAGGAGTAGGAGCACTACTACCGCGACTCTCGCGGGCGCCTATCCCGACCACCCGATGCCTACTCGACCACCCACGGCGGTTGCCACGGTAGCCGGACCGATTTGCCGAAGACCGACCTCTACGCTGAAGACCGCTGCTGCCTGGAGAAGACGCACAGAGGCTTCTCGCTCGTGCTCCTCAATGTCTCGCCGATCTCATACGCACGATCTACCGCACTTCGGTAATGTCTACGCTAGCTGTAGGGATAACAAGCTGTTTTCTCGTATTCGGTCTTCAACCCCTTCACGAACCTCCTGGGTCTGTGTCTCTCATCTTGCACCGGATGTGCACAATAACGGGACAACTCGGTGAATTTAGAAGAATCTTGAGCTATAGACATGGAACCAGCTCCAATTCTGGAATTCTTTCTCCCATTTGTCTAACCACCGTAGGCACATAAGTAGCCCTAAACTACGCCTCAAATGTAGGCCACACTGCGCCACCCGATTCAACTCCCACTAGCAAGTAGGACCTCCCACCGATGATTGGCGGCTCCTCTAAGCTTATACGCAGCTAAGATCACTTTCTCCTCATCCGTGCAATCCAGTGTTGCAAAGATTTTCTTCACATCCTCAAGCCATAGCTCGGCCATACTAGCATCCGCCTCTCCCTCAAAAGATGGAGGCTTCATTTTCAAGAATCTCTCTAACACAGCATTATTCCGTGCCCTAGCACCCGGTGGTGAGCACCGGTGGTATAGCACGCGGTGGCGACACTCTCGCCTCCGGTTACGGGGAGGGTGGTGGTGGAGGAGGTACATTTCGACACGGCCAGGCGGGCCATCTCGGTCATAAACTACGTCATACGGCGGTACAAATCTTCCATCTGAGCGTTCATGCCCACTGGATTCGGTGGTGGAGGTGGCAACTCCACCTCAGGTTCCTCAGGAACTCTCCTGGGTCGGCCTCTACCTCGGCCTACACGGTCTGCTCTAGGATTCACCATCAAGCACCTATAAGAATTCACTCGACGTTAGAACATCACACCAAGAAATAACCCACCTAGGCCATGGAACCTATCCTGGCCGATAGCTAACTATAAACAAGCTCGATACCAGCGTGGCGACCCGGCAGGGTCGAGGTGGAACCAGAGCAGTCGGACCGCCCAAGCCAAGAAGGAAACAAGTAGACAAATAAACATCAGAGGACTTATATTTAAGAAAACTGACGTGGCCTTAACATTAGAGCGTATGCGCCTAAACAAGCGGCCGGTATTTTTAAAACCTTTTCAACGATAAACAGGTTAAACAATATAACCAAGTCATCGGCGACACTACAAGCGGAACCCAAGCTAACGGTTCATGGACAAGAATTAAATAAGAGCTAATGGCATGCTCAGCGGAAGACTAATACGTAGTGGAATAATAACAAGTTAACCAAAGCTCGGCTTACACAATGCCCGGCACAAAGGGTTACAAGTACTACAAGTGATATAACTACTAGTAGCTAACAAGAGTTACAAATCAAGTTCTACACAAATACCCAAGCATAGTCTAGTTGACTTGCTTAAACCGTCGTCCTTACAAAATATAAACAAGAGGAAGAGGACAACTAAACCACCTCTTCAAATATCAACGGCCGAACAAGGGCACAAAGCGAACACGAGTCTCAACGAGCGAGGACTGTCTTGCTAGGATCTAAAGCAGTAAAGGGAAAGGGTAAGTCATAAAGACTTGTAAGCTATCAATCATGCATGTCATGGCAATATGCAACATACAAGGCAAGATATCGTCACATAAGCATAGAGGTCATATATCCAAGATGCACATTCATATATAATGTATAATTAAATCACGTAGGATAAGGATATATGGAGAGCGGGCCGCTACGTAGTTCACATACAAGGCGTTATCGGAATGTGCGGTATCGAATGCGTGTAAGTACATCGATCTTCGAGGAGATGCAGGGATAGTCACCGATGCTCTTAAATGATTACGGCAAGGGAGCTACTTCCCCCCTTGTGGCCCGGTGGGCGTGTGTGAACAAAGGCGGGATGCCATTGGACTCATGCAAATGCCAAGTAATGTATAACAAAATTCTCAAGTAGAGAAGCGAGGTCGACAAAGGCGATCGTTCATGACAAATAAATTATTCTCATCAATAACCAAGTAGGATTGAGTTCGACAAGAGGCGAACTCACATGTCAGTCATTCTATAATATGACATTCAAGATCAAGCAAGGTAATCAATTCAAGTTCAAAGTCTAGAATTATTATTCCTAGGAAAGCGCGTTTAGAACGTCGTAGGGATTGATCGGTGAGCGGTATGTTCAATAGCTCGCTAACTTGACTCGGTTGAGTCGTCTCTAACAATTCATCCAATAGAGTTAGGGCGCTAAATGCATCATGAACCCTTTTCTAAGTTCCAGTATATGATCGTGGTCATTAATCCATTTAACAACCGTGATTAGAATTATCAATAATTAAATTCAAGGGGACCTTAGAATTCTTATTTCAAAGGCTATTAAAATGCAATGGTCCAAGAACATTATTTATTCGTAGGGGAACATAGAACACAATTTATTCTAGGCCTAGGACCCAATTCAATAGAATGATCAATACAAGGCATAGGGAACCCTAGAAATCATAATTCCCAAGAGTTATCAAAATCTATTAATTCAAGAACATTAATTGTTCCTAAGGAAGCATAGAACATAATTAATTCTAGGCATAGGTCTCAATCAACAAGATGGACATATTATACAAAATCTCAAAAGACAAATTCATCCTAGATCATGGCATGGGCATGGAAGAAGCATGGGAATCAATAGAAGAGGGGGAACATGGCAAGTCTAACATGCAACCTAAGGGGGGATCAATAGCTTACCTTCACCAAGGAAAAGGATGATTGGAGTATAAACTATCCGGATGGAAACGTTCTCCTCGTCGGTAGCTTCACTCCGGTGGTCTCGGTTTGGCAATCGGAGGTCGGGAGCTCAATCTAGGGAAGAGACACACACTAATCTCACCCTTCTCTACACTACACTTGGTAGGAGAGAGGAGAGAGATCTGAGAATGAGCTTAATGGTTGGTCAACAGAGGAATCATTTTTATATGTTGCATGATTTTGGTGGAAATCCACATGTCAAGAGGAGAGGGCTCCAAATTCCACTTGTCCAATGGAGGTTGCTTGAGATTAGGACTAATCTAACTTGATTAGGGTTTAATAGGTATAATGGAGTACGATGGACCATTATAACATGAAAACACGCTACGCCTATTGGCGAAATGTTATAATGGACTACGATGGACCATTTTAACATGAAAACACGATACACCTATTGGCGAAATGGCATAATGGAGTACGATGGACCATTATAACATGAAAACAAGCTACGCCTATTGGCGAAAATGTTATAATGGATGCGATGGACCATTATAACATGGAAACCTCGCCTATTATTGGCGAAATTGTATAATGGAGTACGATGGACCATTATAACATAAAAACACGATATGCCTATTGGTGAAATGGTATAATGGAGTACGATGGACCATTATAACATGAAAACACGCTACGCCTATTGGCGAAATGTTATAATAGAGTACGATGGACCATTATAACATGAAAACACTTAACGTAGCGTAGCGTGCGTGGCTTAACGTGCGTAATGTAAGTAACTCAAGCGTGCGTAACTTAATGTAGCGTAAGTTAACTTAACTAACGTGGCGTACACGTAGCGTATTGTAAGTTAACTTAAAGTAACGTAACGTGGCAACATAGCGTGGCGTAGCGTGGCAATATAACGTAACAACGTAATGCAAGTTAACTAACGCAATGTAAAAATGCGTAACTTAACGTATTGACTTAACGTAGCGTAACGCGTAACCTAACCTAACGTGGCAATGGCGTAACTTAACGTAACGTAACTTAACGTAACGTAAGTTAATTTAACGTAACGTAACGTAACGTAACTTAACGTAATGTAAGTTAACTTAACGTAACGTAAAGTAACGTAACGTAACGTGACTTAGCGTAACGTAACTTAACGTAACGTAACTTAACGTAATTTAACGTAACGTAACTTAATGTATTGTAACGTAACTTAACGTAATGTAACGTAACATAACGTAACGTAACTTAACATAACGTAACATAGCGTAGCGGCGTAACTTAGCGTAATTTAGCGTAGCGTAACAACTTAGCAACTACGTAGTAATGTAGCGTAAGTTAGCAACTAGCATAACAACGTAAACTAATGTAGCGTAACTTAACGTGGCGTAGCGTAACGCATAACTTTATGCGTAGCGTAACTTAACGCGTAACATAACGTAACTTAACGTAGCGTAGCGTAATGTAATAACCGCGTAGCAATGTAGCGTAACATAATGTAATGTAACTTAGCGTAGCATGCGTAGTAACGTAATGTAACATAACGTAGCTGCGTAACATAGCGTAGCTTAACGTAACGTGAAGTTAGCAACTTAACGTAGCGTGGTAACAATGTAAGCGTAACTTAGCGTGGCGTAGCGTATAGCGTAATGTAACTTAGCGTAGCGTAACACTTGTCTCTACCTCGGGCCTCAGGGTTTTTTCGATCTTTGGTGTAATGCGGATTTTTCTCGGTTTTGGCTGACTGATCCAACCGGTGGTAACGCTCACTTCGGTCCACCAAAGGTTGGCTATCATTAACAACTTTCTTCCCCCAAGAAGTACTTGACCCAGGTTGATCAATATCTTTCGCAGATTTAATTACTCCCCAACCAGTGGATCTAGAAAGTTCTTCCTTTGTCCACTCATTTAATACTAGTTTTTTTGTACCAGCACCCACATTCTGTATTTTGTCTATTACCTGCTCCCAGCCACCACTTGACTCAATATTTTTCTTAGATCCCACTGCAACCCGACCACTTGTCTGATCAGTTATCATTAGTATTTTTGAAAGTACCATAGTTTGGGAATTAGATTAAGAAATACTATAGTTTGGGAATATTTAATTAAAGCTACAATATTTTGGTAAAAAACTCGGTATAATATTGTGGAAGTTATATAAAATATTCACTTAAAAATAATTTTGAATAATTTTTTTTTAATTTTTTACTTAAAAATAATTGTGGTAGTTAATCTGTTGATTTTTAAAATAAATTGTATTTGCAGGTAATTTAATAATGTTATATTATAAAATATAATAATATTTAACTAGTTTTACACCCGTGCATAGAACGCGCTCACACTTTTTTTTTATTAAATTAAATTCAAGCAAAATAAAGACTATAAATTGAAAGTATAAATTTAGAAAATATTCAACTAAAATTGTTTTGTCTATGTAATAAAATAAATTCAAGTAAAACAAGCTTTCCCCAATATTCCATTCTCCCACTCTCCTCTCCCGCCCTTACAGGTTTACCCCCAATATATTGAATCCTCTCCCTCTTTCACGCCTAGCCCCCCTTACCCATCTCCTCTCTCATTCTCTCATCGCCCTTCATCTCTCAGTCGCCCTTCATCTACAAGACCCGGCAATTCCCTTCAAGCCACCGTCCGCCATCTCCTCTCTCACTGCCGCCGGCCTTCTCCGTTGCTATTCTCCCCTCCCGTTCTTCATATCTTGTTTCCATCGCCATCACCAAATCTTCATTCACAGCCGCCTTCGGCCCCA
Source organism: Codonopsis lanceolata (assembly GCA_013146195.2). Lineage (NCBI taxonomy): Eukaryota > Viridiplantae > Streptophyta > Magnoliopsida > Asterales > Campanulaceae > Codonopsis > Codonopsis lanceolata. The sequence goes on from CM028379.1 coordinate 33,426,247, forward strand.
TCTCAATTCTTCCTCCTCGCCGCCCCTGCGCTAGCAATTTGCCCCAAGCTTCAAATCCGGCAAACCCCAACATCTCCTCCTCAATTTTCCAATCCCAACCCCAATCTCAACCGTCGATTTCCTTCATTGGCGATCTACTGAATCACCACATCCAGCCACCATGTCAGCTTGCTCCGGCCTTCAAATCCAACAAGCTCAGCCGCCTGTCTGCCGCAGCTCCCAGTCGCGTTAAATTCACCACCAACACCCCATCCAATCTCTACAGCTGCTTCAACGGATTGAAGCCTAGGGCTTGAATTGGTGCCTCTTTTTCTTAAAATTCAAGTAAGATCTTTCTATTTCTGCCAGTTTAATTAAAGAATTTGGGAATTTAATTGTCGGTTATTTGCTGAAATTATTGAAAAGTATACACTGGTTATACTTTGTTAATTGGTGATTTTGTGTTGCTTGGATCTTGGGAAGTCTATGTTGTTTGTCATTCTGCATTTCCAGGTAGTTTTCGTTTGCTAATTGTGGTAGAGGGATTTGGTCACTATTAAATTCCAGTTAGAATTTGATTTGGTATACTTAGTCTGATTGGATATTTTTAATTTTTGAATTGTTGGAGTAATATTTTGTGAATTCTTTGCAAGCTTGGGGGTTAGGCAGTTTGTGAGTAGCAAATTATTGGGTTGGATTTAAATTTAATATTGAGAGGGGTGTGATGATTTTTGTTTGCTAAAGGCTGAAACCTATTTTGGTATACTCTGGTTATACCTAGATAAATTGATGATATCTTTTGATTTAAATGTTGCAATTTTCTGGTGCATTGGCTAGTGATGTCTGGTAACTAATTTTTCGAAGAAAAAAAAAAACAGGTTCCTTATTGGAAATTTAGTATTGGTGAGTAATAATGGGCAGCCCTGCGCGCTCTTAATTCTTAGTAAAATTAAGGGTGATGTGGTGTGTTTGATTTACAATAGGAAAGTATTACTTAAAATGAATTTCTTTTGGGTTCTAACTGTGCAAATGACTTTGAAACAGAATTTGATGATCTATACCAGTTTGATTGTGAAAAAAAAATAAAAATTGATTTCCTAGCTGAGTGCATCTGTTTGATTTAGTCAGGCATTCAAGAAAAAATTCAGTTTCAACTGCAGGAATCTTTGCCTTGTCCTACTGTTAGTGACACCACACAATTTTAAAAAATTTGAAGTATATATATATGTTCTTTTGACTATAAAATTTATATCTGGCACTAGATGTTGATAATGAAGTAGTCATCTTAATTGCTGCTTTAATGCTATATGTGGAAGGCAACTTTTATTTTATCTTATGTTCATTTTGCTTACCTGTGCCATGTCTCAATAATACCAGACTTATATGGCATATGGTGTGCATGCTTTATCTGATTTCTATAGTTCTTTATGCGAGTCTTTTTATCTTAGTTGAGTCCACATAATCTGAAATATGTCATTCATAATTGTTTAATAGATCCTGATATCATGTGTCTTCTCACTCTAGCTTTTAATTGCGGGGAAGCTGCTAATTTTGGAACTCCAAAGTGGCTTGCAGTAGCTAAGGAAGCTGTAGTAAGGAGAGCTGCTATGAATCGTCTTCCTATGCTTTCGCATCAGCAGCTGCTTTACCTATTGACCATGTCATTTATTTCAAGGTCAGCTTACATGACATACTATTACTTATGAATTTGATTGGAATCACTGTTTCCAATATATTGCTAGTGAGACTTGATAGCTTCTGATTGGGATCATAATCAATTTCCTTGACACTATGGTTCTAAACATTAGTTTGATTAGTATCCAGGACACTTAAAACTAATGATGGCTTCTACAGTTTACCTTAATTAGTAGACGGAAATTCCAGTTTCTGATGCGCTCTTGGTAGTTCACAACTTAAGACCAGTTCTGCAAATAATCTTAAGATTGATTGAGGAAATGATTTATATATATTTGGTTAATCTTGCATTGGACTGAACAAAGTGACGGAAAAGAATTCATGTTGTGAGCCAAAGTAATAGATACAAAGGTTTTATCTGAGTTGAGGTAAGAAATTATAAATTCTAGTAGAACTTGTGCCTTCACCATGAAAACACAAGTTATAGCATTGTCTGCCTCTCAATGACATTGTCAAAGTTTCTAGCGAATTTCCTTCTTCCGACTAGGGTAATTTAGCAACGGGAAATGCCCCTATGACTGTCATATTGAAGTTTTCATTTGATTGCTCTCTAAGACACCTGAATGGCAGCATTTCATCATAAGGAGAGGCCATATATGACTATGATTGAAACTCTCCAGCGAATGTGCTCGGATTAGACTTTGAGGGCTCAGTCACATAATTATAGGCTTAACAACTGATGGAGCAGAAAACCCTCACTGAGCATGATTCCTCTTGTGAAGAAAATTCTGCCATTCATGAACTCCAAAATATGATGTGCAATTTCATAAGAAATTGATACCTGCATTAGTAATTTCATCCTCTTTTTGCTACTCATTTGTATTCCTATGGATTCATATTCAATTGATGGTGGACAAGGCACAAAGAACCGTCCTACAAGGACACACACAAAAGAAAAGGAGGAAAGAACGAAGAACGAAGAGAAGAAAGCTTACCCTCGCAATGGCAAAAGCTTCTACGCAAAAAGGTTACACCACATACACAATAAAATTGTTACTCCCATTGTAGATATTGAAAAATATAGATTGATGATTCTGCTAATTAAGAAAATGGAAATGTAATTGCAGCACCTACTAAGGATCTTCTGTCAAGTTACTAGAAAAAAATAATTGTTTCTTAACTTGGAACAAGTCAACAACATTGTAACGACCCGACCCGGACTCCATTGCGAAGTCCCAAGGTCGTGCCGTCAAGACAAGCTAGAAGACGGACAAGCACCCGCTAAGCATAATGGTGCGAGTCAAAAGATGAGCCATCAAGCTCGAACAGGAAGGTAAAGCCATAACGGCAATACGGAATAATAAAAATCAACACCTGCGGAAGCGAATCATAAGTGGGACCAAAGCCTATAATTTAAAACCAAGGAATACAAGGCTGAGAGATAACTATCTCTCGAGAATTCTACGACGCGCGTAACGCAACATTGCGCACGGGCAACAAACCATCGGCAAATCTAAGGCCGGCGAATCAACAAAATACCAACAATACTAGAATGAGTGAGCTAAAGCATGCTCGAAATAATAAGGGAATAACTCCTAAGAGATACAACAGCTCGACCAAGCAAGTCGGCTCCCAAAATAATACGATAACAAAATACTAGCATAATCTACCCAAGTAAAGTCTACATAACTTTACATTTGTGTCTCACAAATACATTATTTACACCAAACTTCGTCTCTACTTATAACTTTGTTTGGATCGTCATTTCTCTAAAAGATGAAACATTATTTAAATGACAAAACAAACTATAATCAATCATTTAATGAACTACTACAAGTGGTTGCTTCGAGTGAAACACCGCTATTCTGTGTAGATTTTTCTGATGCCTTTGTGCGAAACCGACGACCATTTATAATAAAACCAGAATAGCGGAGTGCTTGCTTTCTAGGCCAATATGATAGCCACTTTACTATGTCAGAAACTTTACCTGTTTCCATTTCGAGTTTAACCTGTATGTATTCAAAACAATAACATATTTATTTGTAATATGTAAGCTAATCTATTAATTGTGTAATAAAACACAACAAAGTGCTAAGAAACCTTATTTGTAAACCAATCACAAAAAGTCTCTGAATGAATCTTTGAAATTTCTTCTTCAGAGAGATTATCATGTAGCTTCTTCAACTCTTCCATGCGCATCCTAAGAGAAAGAAAGAGTTACAAACCGGAAGTGAGGAACGAGTTGGACAAATTTTAATTTATTTTAATCTTACTCTTCATATGGTTCCACTTCTGTGGTATTAAACAACACATATCGATGAGCATTTTGCATGTCTTCATTAGACAATACAATATGCTCTCCTTTCGAGATCGGTCGTCCATCAAATGGTCTATCATCTTGATAATCCTCGTTACGATTATGTGTTTCACCAATTTCACAAGCTTTCTTGATATATTGACTACAATATCTCATGCACTCATCGGCAAGATAGGTTTCACATATGCATCCTTCTGGACGTGAAGGACTTCTAACACTATCTTTGCATGTCTTCATGAATCTACAAAAATTGAATAAAAAAATGAAGCAAAACTACTAGAGTGTGAAGAGAAAATAATGTTTAATAGATGAAATGACTAATACCTTTCAAATGGGAACATCCAATGGAACTGATTTGGTCCACATAATCGTGTTTCCCGTCCTAAATGTATTGGCAGGTGCATCATGATGTCGAAGAAGGAAGGAGGGAAATACATTTCAAGCATGCACAATGTCTCAGCAATTTCTTCTTCAACAACTTCTAGCTTTTCTTTATCAATCACTCTTTGACTTATATCGTTGAAAAATGAACATAGTCGAAATATTGCATTTCTTGGCCCTTTAGGTAAAATTCCTCTCAATGCAACGGGTAATAATTGTTGCATTAAAACATGATAATCATGGGACTTAAGTCCAAGTATCTTGTCATCTTTTGCAAAACAATTTGCAATATTTGAGTACGCGTCAGGAACCTTCAAATTTCTTAATCGCCAATAGAAGGTCTCCATCTCTGAACTTGTTAGTGTATGTTGTGCTGGTGGAAGGAACATTTTATCTTTTTCATCAACCTGTGGGTGCAAATCTGACCTAATTCCCATATTTTCTAAGTCTTTCCGAGCATTAAGACCATCTTTTGATTTTCCTTTGATATCAAGCAGAGTGCAAAGTAAACTTTCTCCACAATTCTTTTCAACATGCATTAAATCTAAACAGTGGCGTACCGGTAAATACTGAAAAGAGACAATGACACTTTGTTAATTGACTAATAAAATCTACAATTTAATAAAATACTTTTTTCACCAAATATTAAATTGAAGTGTAAGAAATGGTTTACCTCGTAATAAGGCAACTCAAAAAAAATTGGCTTTTTCTTCCACATGAGGGCCTTAACGACATTTTTTCTTTTAATCTTCCTCTTCCTCTTCTGGTGACCCTTACCTTTTTTCTTTCCTTTGCTTGTTTCTTCCTCATTGTTCATTTCCTCCCCTTTTCCAAAATCATTTATAATATCACCAACAACTTCATAATTTTCAGAGCCAGTATTATAGGCTTGCCCCTCTTCTCTATGGTTCCATCAAACCAACTCTTGTTCTTTCGGTAAGGATGATTGGATGGAAGGAATCGTCGATGACCCATGTATGCACACTTGTTGCTGTAAGGTAGCCATATTGAACAAGTATCAACACCACAAATCGGACATGCTACCTTACCCTTTGTGGTACATCCAGCCAGATTTCCATAAGCTGGGAAATCATTAATTGTCCACATCAGAATAGCCCTCAAATTAAACATGCTCTTTTTATATGCATCGTACACCTCAACCCCACTAGTCCATAATTCTTTCAAGTCTTCAATGAGTGGCCTTAAATATACATCAATATCATTCCCTGGTTGCTTCGGCCCAGGGATTAACAATGTTAACATTAGGTTCTCTCTTTTCATGCATAGCCATGGCGGAAGGTTGTAAGTAACAAGCATCACAGGCCAACAACTATAAATGGAACTTAAATTACTATAAGGATTAAATCCATCGGTAGCAAGTGCAAGTCTTAGATTTCGATTATCAGATGCAAATTCAGGCCAATTGTTATCGATAAAATTCCAATGAGGTGAATCAACCGGATGTCGCATCTTGTTATCCTTACTATGATGGGTACTATGCCACAGTAATTGTTCTGAAATTTCACATGATCTGAACATCCTTCTAAATCTTGGAATAATCGGAAAGTACCTTAAAACCTTGGCCGGTATTCCTTTCTTAGTTTTGCGCTCATCTCCTTTTCCAACGACTTTCCACCGGGATTTCCCACATCTTGGGCAATTGTTTAAATCTTTCAGTTCTTTTCTAAATAGACAACAATCATTGACACATGCATGTATTATTTCATACCCGAGGTCAAAGGTCTTAAGTAACTTCTTGGCAGCATATGTTGAAACCGGAAGTGTATTTTCTCGTGATAACATGTCTCCCAAGATTTTAAGAAGTTCAGTAAATCCCTTATCAGAAATACCATTTGCAGATTTATGTTTGAAAAGTACTACTATCGCTGTCAACTTAGTGTAGTCGGTGCAACCTGGGTACAGAGGAGTTTCTGCTTCTTCCAACAATTTAGAATACCCTCCATCTATCCTTTCTTTGGTATAATCTACATTCTCTTCCTCATTAACTTGTGCATCTACAAACATCCTGTATGTATCTGGCATTTCATCGCGATCACATGTTACTTTAGAGGAAGAGGCCGGACGTTCTTCCCCGTGAAAAATCCATATATTGTATGTTTGGTCCATCCCAAACATAATCAAGTGTGACACTACATCGTCACCGGTCTGGAAAGTGATATTTCTGCACCGAGTACAAGGACATTGAATTTTTGGTGGATTTCCAAGCTTATCCATAGCATTTGCAATGAAAGCTTTAGCTCCCGCCCTATATGCAGGCAATGGTCTACAAATAGAACTTAATATAAATAATTTCCCAAGTAATACAAGAGCATGTTGGTGCCAAACTAACATTAAAGTTTAGATTCAAAACCTTGAAACATTCACCCAGGCTTTATCCATCGAAAGATGAGGATAATAACTTTACACCTAAACTGAGCAAATACAAACATTAGAAAATAAAACTTATTAATTCAGAACAACAAGATAGAAAGCAAGTCACTTTCATTGAAAGCATCCCATTTAACTGCTATAGATCAATTCTGGTGCAGCTTGAGGTGAATTTTTTTAATAATAACTAGTTAATCATACATAATTCAACAATAAAATTGAAAATCATTGAACATAAAGTGCTAGATGATTTGGAATAAGTTGCCGTAAATTCTATTAAGAATTTTCCAAGATAGCAGTATATTTCCTTTCCCCAAGCTCATTTTGGGTAAAAAATAATGTACATGGAAATCGTGACCAATTCTTTACAAAATTTTGTTTGCCTAAACTATGTTGTTGCTCTAACTCACAATCCTCTCAACTGAGAAGTGAGGTTAATGAATATCTCTTCCCTACAAGGAATGGTGAGACCAACCATTGGCTGCTCAAATCCAAATTCTTGTTCTGCTTGTTGGAATGAAGGTTGGTTCAAGATTGATATTGGATCGACAAATCTCGTCTTTTCTTGCTCTCTTAGCGTGGATGATATGAGGCATACGAATAGCCATAATTCTACAAAAAGGTTTTTTTCTTCTAAAGAATGAATGAGGAGAGATAAGAATCTCACAAAATTATTTTGTGACTGGAATTTAGTTGTGGGATGATTTTGTTCTAAGCCTAGATGGTATATATATATAATGTAAGAGGTAAGTGGTTATCCTTCAAGATGTGGAAAGAGTGGGGAAGAGGCATTAAGATGGTTTAGTCAAGTTAGAGACAATAGCATATGAACGATAACATGGTTTTGTCTGCTGACTCTTTGTAGTGATATAAATGATACAGCAAAACTATTTAACGCCAAGAAGGTGAGCATCGTGGCCTACCATTTTTAATAACATAATAGAGAGGGTATATAGCATAGAGAGTCTCCTGTCAACTTAATATCTGACCTTGACATTCAACAAAGTGAAGGAGATATCTGGGACGTAGCTGTTCATTATCTTTAAAGCGATAAGATGAGAAAAATGAAAATAATTCTATGGTAAATGATGTCTCTAATTTCCAGGACAACCAACTATCATGTTGAATATGAAATCAACGTCAGAAGACACAGCATGTTTGCGGTTTTGAGAAGTTTATAAGAGATCAAAAAAATTTGCTCAGAATAAAAATCAAACTGAAACCTCAAAAATGTTTAATTCATACCACTTTTGGTACAGCTAACTAGGGACCCACTTGAAATTCAGGATAGAAGGGATGGTGGAGAGCCTTTTCTTGATTTTCGGAAGATGAACCTGCAATAAAAAAATATAGTACCCCTTGAGATAGTTGAACATCAATATATAAATTCTGTGACACCGTAAGAACCAAAAGTTCGATTACACTTATGCTATTAAAGAGCATGGAGAAGTACAAACCAAAAAGAAGCCCATAAAATGTCAAGCAAGGCAGAATACTAACATATTAACTCATAAATATATGTGGGTTTTCTGTTTGCCTTTCATGAATGTTCTAAACAAGTTAATAAGACAGACAAAATTTAGGGAATTGTTGTAGCTACTTTATATGTTATGGCTCTAACTCAATCTGTGCAATTGATATGTTAGATCAACAATCATATCCACAGTCCAGGGAATTACTAGAGCACCCTTTCGAAGATCAAACTGGAATTCTATCTTAGCTAGACTCAATCGCAACAAGTCCTGGAATGAAGGTTGGCACAAGAATGATTCTGGAATCACAAATCACTTTGCTTCATGCTCTCTAGCAAAAACTAAAAAACCACATTTTGGGGCTGTCTACAATCTTGAAAGTATGGTTTGATGTTTGCTTCTGTAGAATCTCTTTTTAGAGAATGAACAATGAAGAAATGGAATCTCATAGGAGTTTTGGCCATTATGAGTGTATATATGGGCGTAAACATTAATGGCAAAATATACAGGCAATTGGCAAATGCATTTACGAAAACAGAGTTTGGTTGAGAACAGAGTGTGTTGCCAAAGGAGTAAAGTTGTGAAATTAGTATCCTTTTCACTTGCTATGTAAGTAGAAGTAAAAGCAAATCTGTTTCAACCAAATGTCACAACAGGCATTTACAAATGACAAATTTAGAAGCTTTGTTGGTCAGACTATCAATTGGTATTGATGAACGAGGTCTATTTTCGTACTCGTTGGATGCTGCTTATAAATTTTGAATGATTGCAGATGGAATGTACTTAATGGAAGTTGATAGAGTTCTTAGGCCTGGGGGATATTGGATCTTGTCTGGCCCTCCAATTAATTGGAAGACCTACTATAAAACATGGCAAAGGTCTAAGGAAGATCTCAAGGCAGAGCAAAGAAATATTGAAGAGCTTGCTGAATCTCTTTGCTGGGAGAAGAAGTATGAGAAAGGAGATATTGCTATTTGGAGAAAAAAAGTAAATGACAAATCCTGCCATAGAAACTCGGCCGCTATTTGCGAATCTAGGAATGCTGATGATGTCTGGTGAGTCACTACGCTTCTGGATTCTATTAGAAACAAATGGTCTAGTTGCCAAGTCTCCCACACTGCGAAATCTTGAAACCTTTCCTTAGGCAGCCTTCTTATTATCATTGTATCGTGTATTTATATGTGTGTGTGAGTGAATAAGCTTACATTAAATGAAAGCACACCCACAAACATACAGCCAGAAAGAGAGGCAAACTCCTGCGTCATACGACAAGGACAGTGCCTAGCACCTTCAATGCAGCAAAAACATTCTAATGAACGTGCAACTCATTTAGACTAAGTTAAGTCCTAGGAAAGTACCAACTAGCAAACATCAAGCATCTAACGAGTTCGACATTCAAGGTGCTGAAGCCAAAACCAACCAAGGCAGTTTTAGGAAAGTTGCATCTCTACCCCACCACTTGATCATCCCAAGTAGCTTTTCCTTATTTTATTCAAGTTGGGAATGTATTCTCATAAAAAGTAATCAAACATAAAAATGGATCTATTCTACATGCGTGATTCAACTACAAGTTCCAAATTCTTTGTGTTGGAGATTGGAAGGAAAATAAATCAAAGAAGGAAGAAGAATAATGATAGGTTGGGACTTCTGGCAGTCTGCCCTTAAGTTGGGTCAAGGCATAGTTGAGTTGAGAAGACTCGCCTGCCCTTGTATCTGAATCTTAACCTCATTCACATTCCAAGCATCTACTGTTGCTCCAGGAAATTGCCTTTAGAAATAAACATTTATGTCACCACATTAGGGATTTGTGTTGACTTCCTTCATACTGGGCTGTTATCACTATGTGATTAAGGTAGTGAAGGTTCAATGGGACATGAGTGGAAGTCAACGTGCTGTATACTTGTAGTTCATGCTTTTGAAACTCCTTTGATAAAAGTCTCTCTCTCTCTCTCTCTCTCCTCCCCTCCCCTAACTTTGTACTTTTTGGTGTTTTTCAGGTACAAGAAAATGGACACTTGCATAACGCCCTTTCCCAAGGTTAGCAGTGCAAATGAAGTAGCAGGAGGGGGGTTGAAGAGGTTCCCTGCAAGGCTATCTGCAGTGCCTCCCCGCGTAGCTAAAGGACTCATGCCAGGGGTTACGGTTGAATCTTACCAAGATGATAATAGTCTCTGGAAAAAGCGTGTAATTACCTACAAGAGGCATGTTCGGTTACTTGGCACTTCAAGATATAGGAACATTATGGATATGAATGCTGGCCTTGGAAGTTTTGCGGCAACACTTCACTCGTCTAAATCTTGGGTGATGAATGTTGTGCCTACTGTTGCTCCGAACACATTAGGTGTTGTCTATGAGAGAGGACTGATCGGCATATATCATGACTGGTGCGTTCTCAAACTACGCTTTTATTTTGTTGGGTCAATCGACAAAGGTTATGTTGTGTCTAGTTGTACCATGTTCCATGTCTACTTCTGTCAATTGTTTTAACAAGTGTACATTTCTTAGTCAACAAATCTATCAAAAGAAAATGTTGAAATCAGTTAATATTATCATAACATCTTGGACCACCACAAAGCATTTTGTCAATGCATGCAGGAAACATCATTGAAACAAGTACACGTCATTTGTAAATTACTTCCATTGATCGTTTCTTTTTTTTTTTTTTTGTAGATTTAGCAATCTTAGTAGAATTTAATACCTCATCTAATTCCTTACTTATAAGCTTCTTTAGGGGATCAAGAGTATATTTGCCAAGTTGAAGATCTTCCTCCAAAAGTCGGCGAGCTCCAGCCACAACAGTAATTTCCTCATACTTAGCTCTCAAGTAAGTAGATCTATTCCAAATCGCCTTCCTTACTGTGGCCTCACTTGGAATTTCATTCTTTTCATTGCCTTGAGCTTCCAAATTTCCAGATTTGGTGGATTTACTCCCTGTTAAAAGTCCCATTAGAGGAGATTCTTCCATTTTCTCCTCGTCATGCGCATTAAGTTCCTTAACATCTTCCTTGGCCTCATGCTCTTCTGGAGGCTCAGCTTCTTATTTTTTTACTTGGAGATATTTTTGTCATCAGTACCATTCAAGAATCGGCTTGGTCGCGAAAATTTTGAATACGAGAATGCATAGCTTGCTGTATTCGGGACTCAATATCTCCCTCCTCCTCCTCCTCCTCCATCTTTCCTTCTACCCCCGTCTCCACAAGAAAAATCTACCGTCATTAACTAGCCCATTGTTCACTGCATGTTCTCTTCTTAAATTATTCCCTACCTTTCACTCCGCATTTGCAAATGTAGAAAATTAAGAGCACGTGTATAATGAATGGACCAATCATAATCTTACATCAATGGTGGACCCAAAAATAAGAACAGAACACTCAAATCTCAAGAAATAAACTACTGCAAATTGGGGCAAGCTCTTAATTACAAAATGTTGGCACTGATGATAATGTGTCAAAGCTTTGTGGGAGCTATTCAACCAAATTAATTTTCTGTTCAAGTTCATCCCAAATATTATACCCAAAAGAAATAGTCAAGGACAAACTTCAAATCCACCAAAATAGTCAATTAAGTTGAAATTGAAAAAAGGCAACTAAATTAGGGTTCATAGTTAATCAATTAGACATCTATCTTACCAGAACAAAATTGTCGATTCACCTAGCAATGAGGCCGAGACTTCCATATGCTAGTAGTACCTGAGACAGAGAATTGCGTCTTGCTCTTTACCGTGAAGACTAGAGTTTGATGCGAAGGGCAAAGTAAGATGAGAATCGTGTCTTGGGATTAGGACAGTGAGAGCGTAGGTTGCTATGCGACGGGAAACAACGAGGGCGAAGAAAACAGTGAACTCAGTCTATGCGACTGGTTGAGGGAGAGCGAATGAGCGGTTTAGGTTTTCTTTCACACTCTTCTCATCTGATGGCCTAAAATTTCAAGTATTACCGCGGATAAAAATTAGAATACCCGGGAACATTGCCGCTTTGTTTTTTTTTGGGTATTACGATGTTTGACCTATACAACGTTTTTATATCAAACGTTGTCATACAGTGAACCTATACAACGTTTTTATATCAAACGTTGTCATACAGTGAACCTATACAACGTTTTTATATCAAACGCTGTCATACAGAATCTATTACAGCATTTCTATCAAAACGTTGTCATATGGTGAATCCAATACAACGTTTTTGTACAAACGTTGTCAAAACCAGGGCATAAAAAATAAAACACATAGCCTACTACAACGTTTTTTCAAAAACGTTGTGAACACCTATCCTACCACAATGTTTATTGTAAAAACGTTGTGTAAACTGACCTTTACACAACGTTTGTCTAAAAACGTTGTAAAAATAACGTTGTAAATAGTAATTTTTGTTGTAGTGGCTGAATACTGAGCCACCGTCATAGCTCCTTGTTCTAATGCCATGAATTCCATCTCTCTTCTTTCTCGAACCACTGCTGGGATAAACTGTGCCATAAACTCCATCGTGAAGTTTTCCCACACTTGAGGCACTCCATGGTGTCTCCAACTATCTCGTAACACATGCCACCAATGGTCAGCCGCACCACTTAATTTAAACACTGCTAGGTTCACCATCTCTTCTGACGTACAACCCATAACTGCAAAAATCTTCTCCATGCTTTCTATCCAAAGTTCTGCTTAAGAAGCATCGGGTCCTCCATCGAAGCTCTCAGGTTTCAACTTCAAGAATCTCGCAAGAATGGTAGAATCGTCTTCAAATCCAAACATTTGTTGAGGAGTCACACGCGGATCAATAACATTCTCCCCTCTCTCGTTGCCACGAGCTGTACCCGAACGGGGTCTACTAGAACTAGCTCCACGCAAAGTTCCTGACATAATACGCCTACAAAGAACACTCAGCGTCAATAACTCAACAATAAACCCAACCCAAACTAGGCCAAGGAACCTATCCTGGCGAAATAGCTAACCTATAGCTCTGATACCAAGTGTAACGACCCGACCCGGACTCCATTGCGAAGTCCCAAGGTCGTGCCGTCGAGACAAGCTAGAAGACGGACAAGCACCCGCTAAGCATAATGGTGCGAATCAAAAGATGAGCCATCAAGCTCGAACAGGAAGGTAAAGCCATAACGGCAATACGGAATAATAAAAATCAACACATGCGGAAGCGAATCATAAGTGGGACCAAAGCCTATAATTAAAAACCAAGGAATACAAGGCTGAGAGATAACTATCTCTCGAGAATTCTACGACGCGCGTGATGCAACATTGCGCACGGGCAACAAACCATCGGCAAATCTAAGGCCGTCGAATCAACAAAATACCAACAATACTAGAATGAGTGAGCTAAAGCATGCTCAAAATAATAAGGGAATAACTCCTAAGAGATACAACAGCTCGACCAAGCAAGTCGGCTCCCAAAATAATACGATAACAAAATACTAGCATAATCTACCCAAGTAAAGTCTACATAACTTTACATTCGTGTCTCACAAATACATAATAACAATAATAATAATAAATCCAAGCTTAAAGCCCGGAAGACCACCTTCTAGGAATCACTATCCGAAGCCGCCACGCGTACTAACGGGATCACTGCACACACTAAGGAAAACAAACACACAGAGTGAGTCATAATGACCCAGTAAGTTACTAAATGCAATAGTATGGCATATCATGTCATGGCATGGCATAATGCACATGCATATATAAAAATCATGGTATCATACTAGTATACCAACAATAAACATGCACTTAGTTATCAAAGCACATAATCTCACATAAGCTACATAGCATATTATCTTTCACATAAATGCTCATACGTAAACACGTAAAACCAGAATCTGGGCATAGCCCTCAATATTCAAACCATGGGTCCAACCCTCAAATGATCATAATCTGGGTTTCAATCCTCAAATGATTACAACTCATCAGTTTTCTTAATGAGTACCTCGTTACATTCATCCACCCTAGGATGAGAAATGGGAGCTCGATATCAGGCTAGGTGGCGCTAATACGAGACCACATCCCACTATCGGCCAAATAGTGAGGAGAAAGGGTACCAATGCGGCGATTCATAGCGAATGTTTCCAAAGGCTATGAATCGTCCCATTGCCGACAAAACGACCAAGACGCCAGCTGGACTCAAATCAAGATGCTCAAGTAGATATTTACTTGAATAAACCAATAAGTACCAAGTCCATCACAAAAGGACTCATCAAATCAAGTAGGTCATAATGCTCGACAAAACCCAATAAACAATGCACATAAATGTACACACTTAACATGTTCAACTAACTTGTAAGTTTAGTTCAAGAACCACATATTGAGGTATTCATAATCCTCAAGTCATCACCAATTCAAGAATCCTCAAGCTTATAAGCAATTCAATAAATCACTTATACGTGAGGTCTACAATAAAGTCCTCACAACGTGAGGTCTACAAGAGTCCTCTAAATCAAAGACTATTATTTTAGTCTCAAAGAACAATCTATTATTTAAATCAAGAGTCTAGCATTTTAGAACAATCATAAATACAAGACTTAGCATTTTAGCTTCAACCGTCTTAAAGGTATACCGACTCAACCATCAACGGTCTCAACCGTCATATATACTCGACTTCTCAAAACCAATCTCAACGGTACCAAAACTAACCCGTAGACCAAATTCCCTCAAAACCCCGTAAGTGCTTTCAAATAATGCACGCGATTTCTTAAAGGTATCCCTAAAAGAGAACTCGTTCAAATAATCATTTCTGGTATCTAGGTATGCTCCGTGCTCTAACGAGCACGCTCTAAACACACTCCCAATAGTTCTCTATAACATGAGTGTCTTAATTGGACACCGAATGGGATACTCGAGTACGCACAAACATAACTAAGCAAGACCCGAACATCGTAGGGTTTCAACCCAAAGCTCATTATTATATTATTGACCTTACAACGACTCCGTTGAGTTTTAATTCTACATTTCATTCTTTATGGGTTTCATAAATCCACAATTTAACACTCTATTCAAACATACAATAAAATCCCAAAATTCATTCGGGCTTGATTCCCAAGCCTAACAACCCAAGAACTCGTTATAATCATAGTCAAACGAAACCCAAATGTGGTAGGATTTCAACTCGAGTTCATTAACACATTATTGAACTTATTTCGACTCCGTTGAGTCTAAATACTAAGTTTCATTCTTAAACATTTCATCAATCTCAACATTAACACCCACTTCAAATAACAACAATTTCTCCAATAATTCGGGCTTGATTCTCAAGCCTAAAATTCATAACAACACCCAACATAAATCATAACTCATTTTATAAATCACATAATTTCAATTAAATAATCCTACTCATGATATCTAGTGAGTTCATACATCCAAAGCCCCAATCATAGGCATATTTCACAATAAACCCAAATAAGATGTAAACATGATTTCTAGCATACTCACAATCCTAGAGACACAAGATGAAGAGTAAAAATATACTACAACAATCATAGAAGTCATCCTACATATGCTCTTAACAAGTTCATATGCTCAAATCACAAGTTAAAAGTCACACAAGGCAAGTATGTGTACTCATTGACCTCAAATAGCATAGAGTTTGTTTTCCTTAGGATCAATGAGTACAAAATCAAAGAGAGAAGAAGTAACTTACCTTCAAACCCCAATCAAGAAAGAAAAGCGAGAAAGTAATCGGTTGGAAGTAATCTACTCGTCGAGCTCTTCGATTCTATGGCTAGGGCTTGAGCAATGAAGAAGAGGAACCATGGAAGGTCAAGAAGGACCCTCAAGAACTCATGGACGAACTATGAGAGAAGCCATTCCCGTTTTTGGAGAGTGAGGGTGAGAAATGAGAGTCAAACTCTCAGATTGTGGCTTATATTGGGTTAAAAACTGAGTGGGACAAGTGTCACCACATTGTGGTTGATAAAAATCTGATTTTGGGGCTTGATTAATCCACTAAATATCTCATCAATCTATTCTTAAAACATGTTACTAATGTTAGGACATAAGTAATGAGGGTTAGGGAGGTTTAGGTAGGGTTTAGAAAGGGTTTTGGATAGGGGTTTAGGTGTAAAACTCGTAAAGCAGCAAAACAGGCAAAACCAGAGTCGGGGGAACTTGCGGTCGCATGGTCCCCTACCCCTTGCGACCGCATCCTCCCTGGATGCACAACATGTGATTTTCTGGTTACCTTGCGGGGGCAAGGTCATTCCACCTTGCGAGGGCAAGCCCGGCAGACCCAAAATGGCTCAAAATGCAACCTAAAAGACCCCCAAACACTTAACCAAAGTAATAAAGGTTCAAACCCCTTTCAAAGTTGGTCTAGAACTCCCACAGTACACTCACAACAACCCCCAAAACAACTCGAAGCGAAACCGGGAAGAGGTGCAACAACGTGCAACCGAAACGACGAATGAACTAGCAATTGAACAAGCAATGGAAGGAGACTTTTAAGGCAAGTCTAAGGGCTAATGAAGAAGCTTGAATAATTATAGAAATTTGAATAACATCTAGGGAAATAAGAATTCCAAAGGAGAGACGATTACGCGACTCGATCCCTGAACTACGCGATAGAGACGAACGTTATCTCCAAAGCTTCTAAATCATCGATAGACTTAAGGAACACCTCCAACTTGAAGTCTAATACATCTCAACATGTTAATCAATCATCATATAAGGGTCTAGGACCAAACCGAGGTCACGAACGCAAAACGCAAGCAAACCCTCAATCGCGTCGCATTCCGACTATCGTCGAGTCACGACTTGTGACTTTAGCAAGTCAACAACTATATGTCATTTCTTAATAGTGTTTTGGTCTTAGTGTGGTCTCTCATACATATCTATACCCTCTCACAAACCAATCATACAGTCGACAAAGGAAGAAGTCCAAGTATGGCACGCGAACCGAGCTAACGAAGGAGCGGGGTGTTACAAACATACCTTACTTTTACCCTATGCAGGTATGGAAGGAAAAGAAATGGAGAAGCAAAAGTTCACAACAGAAAATACAACTTAAAATCCTTCGATGTAATAATATTCAGATTTTTAAATTGGTTTTGTATTTTTTATTTTTGATTTTTGATATTTTTGATTTTTGATTTTGTATGTATATATTTGGTAATTTGATGTAATAACATTTAGAGTTTGATGTTTGTAAATTGGTTTTATATTATTGTTTATTTTGTATCTTTAGTTTTGTATTAATTGTTATATTATCAGGTACAAAAATTTATAATGATAGTATTTTTGTGTATTTTTTAATTTTTTTTTCATTATTAGCGACGGAAATTTCCGTCTTTAAAATTAAAATTTAATTATTTTTTTAAAGCCTTTAGCGACGGAAATTTTCGTCGCTGATATTAACCTTTAGCGACGAAAATTGGTCCGTCGGACATCTGTGACCCGGGATCAGCGACGGGCCACCGACGGAAAAATTCCGTCGCTGTGGAGCCATTAGCGACGGAATATTGCCTTTAGCGACGGAAAATTCCGTTGCTAAAGGTCATTTTACTAGTAGTGAACATTCTTATAGATCATTATTACAACGAAGCACAATGATGATGAACAAGGAAATCTTTCTATGGGTTGAGCAGGTGTTTTAATTTTCTAGCTGTGTATTTTTATTTCATTTGTATGATGGCTTTATCCTTGTGATTGCATTGATTTCCACATGTAAAAGCACTAGTCTGTCATTGTTCCCGAAATATTATCATGAATGCATGTGTATCATCAACCTTCATATTTTATGTCTCTAAGATTTTAAATTATTTTTTACAGGTCAGGGCGTCCATCTTCCTCGAGTTCGTGGGTAGATCAGGTTACATGGGTGTCAGGCATGTGCATTTCTTTGACTGCCTTTAATAAGTCATTTATTGTAGGGCTCGGGAATTTTTAATGTTCCTACACCTTTATACTTCAATGTCCTTCACTTGAAAGTCTGAACAGATAAAAATTTGTCCCAAAAAACAGCTCCCATATCTAATTTTAAACTATAAATGTTCGTTGTTTTTCTAAAAAAAAATTACCTCATTTGAAAAGCATGTGACTTGAATTAAGTTGAGTTTCAAAAACATGATGTTGCTCTTATGTCTCATACAAAAGAAGATGTAACGTTAGTGCAAATTATAAGAAAAAATTGGAAGTTAACATGCATTATCAAAACGTTTGGACTTTGTATCTCAGGAACAGAAGTAGTATATACTTAACCAGGGTGTTTATGGAAATCACAGTTCCATGATATGTGTAATAAGGGATGCTATTTATCTTCGTAGTCGGGGATGACAATACATGATCGGGTCCAACCGAACTGTGTAGGGGAGGGGATGAAGAGCCTATGTGGTCCTCTGGTGTAAAAGATGATGGTTGAGTACTAGTAATGGCTGTTATGAGTGCACGAACCTTCTTACCTACTCTGCGCTTACCATTACCTCTTCCGGGCATGTCTAATTCCACAATAATATTAGAATCTAACACATTAATTTAAAAAAATGTAAAACAGTATATTACGAATGTAATAATGTTAAAACAAATTATAAAGTGAATTTATCTAAATGTTTGGTTCTTAATACAAATTATAATACATAAACATGTGTTCAACAATAATATATAAATTAAACTATTCATCTTCAGACGCATCTTCTTCTTGGTCTTCCTCTTCGTCCTCAGAGCCATTACTACAAAACTCAACGTCATCTTCCTCTTCGGACTCCAACTCAGAATCATCATCGACATCATCTTCCTCGGACTCATAAGCTTCAATGATAGGAAGTACTTGGGCTAGGCGAGGGGGAGGAGGTGGCAAATCAACAGGTAAAATTTCATCTACTTCATCTACATTTTGAGCTAGATGAGTGGCATCATCCAAGGGATGGTCAATTAATGAGACATTGGGAGGCATTCGCATTTCATCATCTTGATAACATCCCTCTAATGACGATTCTGTAGTTGGGTTGGATTGCTATGATATCTCAATCGTGCTTCTAGTCTTAGTCTTCCAAACAGCCCACCATCGGCTAAACTCAGCTCGCCGACGAGGGTATGGTGTCATACAGACTTGTTATGCTTGTGATGCTAGGATGAACACGTCATCACCAGCATGTTTAGATGACTCCTTAACATCAATGAGGTCAAATATATCATGTTTCCGAATACCCCGTGTAGAATCTTGCCAATCACAATTAAAAAGGACAACATTGTTATTCCCAAAATACCTCACGATTACCTCTTTCAAGACACCATAGTACTCAAGGTTTCCTTTGAGATTGACACCACTATTTCATGTTAATCTAGTCTCCCCATAAGATTTTGTATGAAAGATGTAGCCATTCACAAAATATCCTTTGTATAAATTAACTCTCATATATGGATCTGCAACCAAGTCTTTGAGCCTCGCAGCTTTGGCGTCATTAGGATGATCTAATATCTATATAAAATTTAACGAATTAATAACCATTTCAAAATTGCACTTTTATAAATGTATGTATATAAAAATTTAAAGGAAACAATATTTACATATTTCTTTAACCACGAAGGAAATTCTTTGTCAATCCTGATTGACAACAGTTCCGGAGATAAAACATCTCTAGCTTCATCTTAAAAAATACTGCATTAGGAGTAGACAATAATGTTTTATGCATGTTCAAATAATTAATACCTAAAAAATTAACTAATCATAAATTAAATGAAAACTTACATGAGATAGTCCTCAACCTCGGGACAATTAAGGAGAATATAGAGTTTTGCTGCGTCAAACTCCTTAGGGGTTAGCATCCGTGTACCCACATGTTTTCCAAGGAATCGACCGGGGGAAGAAAACACCGAGATAGCTACATTACAATCAGGCTCTCCCCCGTCATAATTACAACTAACCCTTGTCAATCTAGTCTCCATGTCCGGATGAAAATATGTTCCAGCAAACGCAACAATTTCATCTATAATAATAGCCTCCGCTATAGAGACCTCAACCTTGGTTCGATTACTCATTGTCCTTTTCAACCCACCGAGATATCTCTCAAATAGGTACATCCATCTGTACTGAACTGGACCACCAACTCTAGCTTCATATGCCAAGTGGACTGGTAAGTGCTCCATAAAATCAAAGAATGAAGGAGGAAATATTTTCTCAAGTTTGCACATTGTCACTACAATGCTCTCCTCGAGCTTTTTCATGTCATCAACACGCAAAGTGCTGGATGACAACGCTCTGAAAGACTCGCTTAGCTTAGTTAGGGCCACCCAAATATTGTCGGGTAACAAGTCCCTGAGTGCAATGATGAGCGCAAGATTTCCACGAATTTTCTTGGGAATTTTGTTTTATTTTGTGCTATTTTTGAGTTAATTATGCTATGGAAATCTTATTATTTGTGTTTTGTGCTTAATGTAGGTTTCCATGCATAGTCGAGCTTTAATACGGTGTTTAGCACGAAGTTCGAGACAATTTCGGGCTTTAGAGTTGAATTGGAGAGTATTTGGTCAGTGTCCGTTAAGTCCGTCAAAAGTTCAAAGGCAATTGAGGCTTAACAGAGGCTAACGGAGGCTGAAATCACTAACGGAGGACCATTGTTCAAAGCCTGGAGAAGGCTGGAAGGCGGCGCTAATTATAAATGTCGAACTTAAGGAAGCCGGCATAAATCCATAAACGCACCGCCTCCACTAATGTCCATGGATCCAAAAGACCCGCCCAATCCTTTGCATGTCCATGGTCACATCCTCCAACCCATTTCTGCTGGGCTGACCCGCGTCCCTGCACCTAGTTCCTGCCCTGCTCCACCGCGACCCAAAGCCATTTTCTCTCCCCTTTTTGCCCCTAAAACTCCATTGCACTTCCTATTATGCCCCTTAGCTTTGTCTGCCTCCCATTCCCTCCATTTTATCCCTTCCAGCCTTCATCATTTGGATTAAGAAGTCCCCATTTCGGGACTTTGCTCCCAAATGGGGCACAAGCCCCATTTCCTTCCAAAAAAATCATCCCATTCCTCCGATGCTTGATCACCATTGAAGGTTTGGAGCTTCAATTCAAGAGCCAAGGACGCATTTGCAAAAGATTTCAACCCCGGATTCGAGCAACACTTGGTTTAATTCTTTCAACCTATCTTTTGATATATTGTTGTATTTTCTTGGGATGATTTATTTTGTAATTGTTGAATTGATTTGTGCTTAAAATATTTATGGAATGCAATTGTTTTTCAATGTCCAATGTAGTGTTTTAATTTAATTTATCTCTTTATTTAGTACACAATCATGTTGGTTATTGTTTTGTGAAATTAATGCTTTTAATTATCTGACCAATAATTAAATGATTTTAGAAATATTTAGGATCCGCGAGAGCTACCTTTATATTTCAGACCAATCAATTTAATAATTGGTGTTCTGTGACACACACCGATAGTCATAATGAGACTAGGTTTGACACGCGATCGAACAACCTTAGCCATTCGCGAGGTCGGGGAGGTTAGGGTTGACTATAAGATGTGAGAGCCCGTAGTTAACCAATTTTAGCTGTCTCGGCTACCAACATGAATTATAGAAAAATATAGAGAGTTTCTTTTTGCGAAGTATTACCCATGCGCTTGGTTATTATTGTGTGTGCTTCATGCTTTTAATGGCTTAGTAAACCATTAGATGATCACTAGAATGATAGGATACGAAGCGAAAGCCCTTCCTATTATTCCGAAAATCACAATAGTAGTTTGCGTGGTGTGACCGAAAGGAGATCGTGCGTAGATAGTCTTTGGATGGTTGTTTACACATGCAGTTATTTTCTCCCCTATGTTATGTATTGCGATGATATGAGCTCGTAGCAAGGTTGAGAGATAGCTAGATTTGCTATACGTAGTGAAAGCCCGTAGCGAATAAAATAGTGCGTCCGACTACCAAGACTTTAGTTAAAGAAAAGCAAAAAGAGGATTAAATTAAGCACCGACTAGACTATAAATAATGCGTTCCTATATTTCTATCTTGATTTGTTGTTGCCAAACCACCTCCGCTTTAGTTTAGATTTAATTGCTTTCTAGGTTGTTTATATTTTTAGATTTTAATTCAATTTCTTTTCGCTCAAATATAATTAGTTCGCATAATTTCGGTACTTAGTTGGAGTGAGAATTACGCGCATTCCCTGTGGGATCGATAACTTGTACTTATGTACACTTTATTACTTGATACGGCCGGGTAATCTTGCCCGTGTTGCATTTTTGCGCACATCAAGTTTTTGGCGCCGTTGCCGGGGAATGATTTAATTTTTACTCCTATATGCTAATATCGATACCAAGCGAAGCTGATTGTATTTTGAGCATGTTTTTTTTAATTAGTTTACTTGCTTTTGTATTTATATGTTTTGTATATTGAGTCGCTTTTCGAAGCCCTCCTGAGTTTGTGGGTTTGTAGGGAGGTGTAAATAGTGTCCCCACACGAAAAAATATTTTCTTTTCTTTTTTATTTCGATAATTGCATTTCTACTCTTTTCTTTTGAGCTTGATTTGATACAGGGGTTTAGCACTTTTATTGTAGAGGCTGCTTGTAGAGATTAATGGAGTAGATCTTTTCGGCCCGGACTCCATAAGAAATTAACTTTGAGGGAGTTTTCTTTCTTTTCCTTCTCATTTTATTATAAGTTTAGGAGTATGGTTTGGTTGGTGAACTTTGAAAGTTCTGAAAATTTTGTGCTTTATACGCCTCAATTTATTTATGCTTTGATCATTCGCATCTCCATTTTTGGCGCTCTTTGAGTTTTGCTTGCATTATTTTCTTGGAGTCAATTTTGAGATTACTATATGCATAGTTGAGGATATGTTTGTGATTCATGTGGTAGCATCACCTCATTCATAATAGATATTGCCCAAGTTGTTGATCGGAAATATTTTTATGCTTTGCTTTAGTGATGGTTGTACATGTCTAAGAGTACCATATGGTGAGTCTAAATACCGAGAGTTATATTTTGATGATTAAAAGCTTGGTTTGGGCATGTGTGTATGACAAGAGCATGATATAGGCCATCTTTGGACCGTTTGTGCCTTTCTCTATCCTACTCATTTATCTCACAAAAATCCATAGTGTCCATGTTGAGTTCATTTAAAGAATGGCGTGTGTCTAGAGCACACAATGACCCCCATTCGACTTCATTTCTTACACTGGCATTATCCTATCCCAAGAACCTATACACTTTTGTTGTCGCCCTTCAAGAGAGCATGATTTGGAAGGATTTATTTTATTTTTGTAATCTTATTGGGAAGTGTGTGCTTCATGAAGGTTGTGTTCTTATTAATGTTAATGTTGGGAATTTGAAAATTATTGTTGAATGGTGGTGAAAAAAAAATGAAATGAAAAAGAAAAGAGCCCCCTTTGAAAGCAATGAAATGAAAGAAAGAAAAGAAAAGAAGAAAAATAAAGGGTGGACACAAAAGAAAAAAAAATGTCATTGTTCTTAATTTTCTCAAGGATATATAAGGATGGTGCTTAATGTTTGTGGTAGTTGAGACACTTTTTCAACCCAAAGTTTAACATTTAAGGGGTTGTTGAAGTGAGGTTATGGTGCTTAAACACATTCTTTTGAGTCCTGAAAGGATAGCTCATTGGTAGAAACTGTATATGGCAATCAAACCAACAAGGTTTTCTAGAGTGCTTGAGTGTGAATGACTTTGTGTCACCCATACAATACGGACAAGCCAATTTCCCATGTGTGCTCCAACCTGATAACATCCCATAGGTGGGGAAGTCATTAACTGTCCACATCAACGCACCTCTCATGTTGAAATTCTCTTTTTTGAACGCATCCCAGGTTTCCAGTACTCCATCTTCCCAAAGTTTTTTCAACTCATCCATCAAAGGTCAGAGATACACATCAATGCTCTTGTCTGGGCTCTTTGGTCCGGGTATGAATAGTGACAAGAACATGTAAGGATCACTCATACACAACCAGGGAGGAAGATTGTAAACAGTGGCTATAACCGGCCAACAAAAGTAAGATTTTGCCCCAGGCCCAAACGGATTAAATCCATCGGAGCATATGCATAACCTTATATTTCTAACATCGGCAGCAAAGTTAGGATAAGATGCATCAAAGTGTTTCCATGCTTCCCCATCAGATGGATGAGTCAAGATGCCCTCTTCACGCGGATTTTCCTTATGCCAACGCATAGCTTCTGAAGTAGCTTTGGATGCGTAGAGGTGCTGCAATCTCAGAATTAATGGCATGTACCGCAACTGCTTATGTGGTACGTTCTTCTTGTGTTTTGAACTACCCCTCCGTTTTGGCTTATATCTGTTGTGGCCACACACAGAACACTATGTCTTTCCTGAATTTTCCTTATAGAAAAGCATACAGTCATTCTTACACGCATCTATCTTCTCGTACGAAAGCCCGATCTGCCCAACTAACTTTTTAGTCTCATAAAAATTAGATACCATTTTATTCCCCTTCGGAAACCAATGCTTTACTGCTTTCATGATACGGTTATAAGCAAATTGACTTATATTACTATCTGACTTAATGTTTAGGATCTCTGCCACAGCCTCCAACACGGTAATCTCAGAACCATGATAAAGCTTCTCCTTTGCAGAGTCCATTGCGTCAATGAACTTCTTGGCTACAAGATTTGGTTCGTGATCACAGTTCTCGGACCAGTCAAATTCAGGACCAGCTGCATCCCCTACCATATCTTCCATACCCTGAGTTGGTTCTTCATCAACGGTTGTTTTTGATTCGACATCAACTTCAGGAACATGATTCCTACGAGGAACATTATCGATGTGCGGCTGTACTACTATGACTTTCTCACTATGAGCAATCCATCGTTTGTACCCGTGTTGTAGAAGGTGTTTCTGATTAATAATTATGTGTTGAAACTTCCGATTATGACACTTAACACATGGACACCTAATATGTTCACCATTCATGTATTGGGGCATTGAGGTAGCAAACTCGATAAAATTCTTCAAACCTCTTCGAAACTCATCTGTAATGCACCTTTGGTTCGGCAACCTCCGATTATCCATCCAACTACGATCGTCAGTAGACATATCCTAACTCTGTAATCAATTGATGTGACATTAAAATATAGTAATTCGGGATGCATATGCTTATTTAAAAAAATTGAGTACTTTGCAATCTTGAAAAATAGACCAACAATATCATGTGAACCGGAAAAGATGTGATAATATTAAGACATGTAGTTATGATCATGATTAACATTTTAATATCATGGTTGTGAGATGAAAAAAAAGATGAACATTGATTTGACATCACTAAGAGATATTAAAATCACAAAGGATAATTGCATCCAGTCAATTACTTTAGAAAACTTGTGCAAAGTCAATAAAGCAAAGCCCCTTTGCTCCTTTAAAAAAATATCAACTTTCTTTTTTAGGCATTCTAAAAAATTGTCAATTTTCTAATTTTTTTCGTCCTCTTTGGAAGTTACATTGGTCATTTTACTCTTGATTTGATTTCCATTTTTAAGTGATGACTCTACTTTTACATGCGCATTGTTGAAAATTACACACTATTCTAATATTTATATTAGAGTGAATTTTTTTTCTTAATGGGCCAAACAGGATAATTTTTTTGAAACGGAGAAGAGAGTAGTTATTTTCTCCGTTCCGGGCAAAGAGTCCACTATTCTATTTTGAGATGTTTCATTTAAAAAGTTTATTTTCAAAAATTATGGAATAAAAATATTATTTTATTACTAATTAACTACTAAAAATATCATTTTGTTAAAAAATTTGACTTTAAACGGGGGGGAGTCTTTGTCGAGAATGGAGGGAGTATTTGGGAGAGAGGAAGTGGATGTAATTAGATGATTTAACTGTTAGTACTTAGTAGGTGAGTGTACTGGAACTTGGAGGGCATATGTGGTTGGAAAATAGTATTGTGCATTAAAAATGTGCAATTTTCCCCATATCTTGCGGTATTAGTAATTCTGTGCAACTGGCTGAGGCATGTGGTCTGATTGGTTTAGCTTAACGTTGACTAGTTACAGCCTACACCTTTTATTGGGTTGGCACTCGGCTGGATTGATTAATTATTCCAACTATACGTTTTACTGGGTTGACCAACTATTCTCATTTCTCACAACCCCACGTGTTTATTTATATGGCAATCCTAGTCAATGATATGAAGGAGGCAATTAGATTATACAAAGCATATCTATTTTAAACCATCTTGCCAGAATTAGAAATCTCTAACAGCTACTACAGACAATAATAATTTTCTAAAGGCATATACATATTCTATATTTGTTAGTTTAAAAGTTAAATGCACATCTGGGAAGATCAAATAAGACAACTAAGAAGGATTTGGAGGGTGGAATATTTTAATGAAGAAAATAACAAGGAGTAAAACAAAAAATATTTTGGGATCTTAGTCACTTTCTTCCTTTTATTAACACACTCTCTTGTAATTTCCTTTAATCCAAATGAATACTACTTGGCCTTTATATAGGCTCTACAAAAGACAACATATTAACTACTAATTAATCCTATTAATACTACTGATTACCATGACTCATAACCACCAATTCAATTCCCGTAACTCCCTCATTACTACCCATTTATTCTCGTTACTAACTGAAAAATAACTCCTAAAATTATTATTTTCTTTAAGACAATTTCAAACACAAATTCAAATGAGAACATTTAAGTTATTTCCAACAAAACTCCCCCATAACTTAAATGCTCCTTCCATCTCTCATGCCAACGCTTTTCTTGCACTTATCGAGAAGTACCCTTGGTAACGGTTTTGTGAACATGTCCGCTACTTGCTCTTGACTTGCAACATGAACTAACTTCACACTTCCATCTTTTATACGATCTCGGATAAAATGGAACCGAACATCTATGTGTTTGCTCCTTTCATGATTGATCGGGTTCTTTGCTAACTCGATCGTCGATTTGTTGTCAACTTTAATGACTGTCGCGCCCTCTTGCTTTAATTTCATTTCGCTTAGTAGACTTCTAAGCCAAACTGCATGACACACACACCACGATGCTGCCACGTACTCCGCTTCACATGTCGAAAGCGTTACTATTGGTTGCTTCTTCGAAAGCCAAATGAACGCCGTACTTCCCATGAAAAACACATATCCGGATGTGCTCTTTCTGTCATCGACATTTCCACACCAATCGCTATCGGAGTACCCAACCAACTTGTACTCTTCACCTTTAGAGTAAAACATCCCAAGTGTCTTTGTTCCTTGAACATACCGAAGAATGCGCTTTAGCGCTTTCCATTGCATATAAACTGGCTCCTCCATAAATCGACTTACAATTCCAACACTTAAACAAATATCTAGTCTCGTGCATGTGAGATAGCGTAAGCTCCCCACCAAACTTCTAAATTTGTTTGCATCAATGCGCTCTCCCCCATCAAATTTAGAGAGTTTAGCGCCCGGCTCCATCGATATTGTCACCGGATTGCAATTTTCCATCTTGTATTTCTTCAAGATTTCCTTTGCGTATGACTCTTGTGACACAAAGATACCCGTCTCTTCTTGCTTGATTTCCAAGCCAAGAAAATACTTCATCAAACCCAAGTCTGTCATCTCGAACTCTCTCATCATCGTGCCCTTAAGCTCTTCTATCATCTTACTGTCATTTCCCATGAAAATAAGATCATCAACATAAAGAGCAACAAATAACATGTTAGCTTCCTTCTTCTTCACATAAAGCGCCGGTTCATAAGGACATTGAATGAAACCATTTTCCTTGAAATAAGTATCAATTCGCGTATTCCATGCGCGAGGCGCCTGTTTCAAGCCATAAAACGCCTTTTTTAACTTTAGCACCTTGCTCGCTTCTCCAACTTCGACATATCCAGGTGGTTGCTCCACGTAAACCTCTTCTTCGAGCATACCATTCAAGAATGCTGACTTGACGTCCATTTGAAATATTGGCCAATTGAACTGAGCAGCTTGTGAAATAAGCAAACGGATTGTCTCCATTCTTGCAACCGGAGAAAAAACCTCATCATAGTCAATCCCCGCTTTCTGCTTGTACCCCTTTGCAACAAGTCGTGCCTTGTACCGTTCTATCTCTCCTTGTGCATTCATCTTTTTCTTGAACACCCACTTCACACCAATGGGCTGAACTCCCTTAGGAAAATCTACCAACTCCCAAGTGTTGTTGCGGTTTATTGCCCTGATTTCCTCATTCATGGCAACCTTCCATTTTCCATCTCGGACTGCTTCTTCAAAACTGATGTCTTCCGTATCTGCCAAAAGACACACTAGATGCATTTCTTCTGTCGAATCATACAAATCTTGTATACTTCTGCTTCGGGTCAGCCGAGGTTCACTTCACACCTCTCGCTTCTGCGCCTGAAGCGCCTGAAGCGCCTGTAGTGGTGTAAGCGCCGGTGTTGGCGCCAAAACTGAGATATCTGCGTCTTCACTGCTCCTCTGTGTTGAACTATTCCAGTCCCACTCACGTGTTTCATCTACTTGTACATCACGGCTCACTATCACTTTCATGCTTAATGGGTCAAGCAACTTGTACCCCTTTGTGTTCTCATCATACCCAATGAAAACATATCTCTTGCTCTTGTCTTCAAGCTTTGTTCTTTACTGATCTGGTACATGTGCATAAGCCAAGCTACCAAAGATTCTGAAATGGGTCACTGTTGGTCTTTCTCCGCTCCAAGCTTCTTGTGGTGTCACGTTATCCAACCTCACATGTGGACAACGATTCTGAACATAAACGGCACACTGGACTGCTTCTGCCCAAAACTCCTTAGGCAAATTCTTACTTCTTAACATTGAACGAACCATATTAAGTATAGTCCGATTCTTCCTTTCAGCCTCTCCATTCTGTTGAGGGGAATATGGAGCGGTAAGAAATCTCCTTATGCCTTCCGAGGAGCAATACTCCTTGAAAGCTATTGAAGTATACTCGCCACCTCTATCAGATCGTATAGCCTTAATGTGTTTTCCCGTCGACTTCTCTACCATCACTTTGAACCGTTTGAACACCTCGAACGCCTCTGATTTTTCTTTCAAGAAATAAACCCAACATTTTCGTGAGAAATCATCAATAAAGGAAATAAAATACCTTCTACCGCTGAATGACATAGGTGTGATTGGGCCACATATGTCGGTATGAATTAGCTCAAGGATTCCTTTAGATCGATATTTTGCCATCTTTTCGAACTAGGCTCGTGCTTGCTTCCCAAGCACACATTCTTCACAAAATCTCCCCCCATATTCAACATCTGGAAACCCGTATACCATGTTTTTCTTTACTAACTCTTTCAAACCACCATTATGTAGATGACCAAAACGCAGATGCCATAGGAGCGTTTTGTCTTCTACGTCGACATGTAAACACTTCGCTTGTATACCCTGCAAGCTCAACTTGTACATTCTGTTTCTTCCCATCTCTACACGCGCAACCAAGCGCCCATGCTTGTCCTTCAACTGCATTTCACGATCTTTCAATAACATTGAGAATCCTTTTTCCGTGAGTTGTCCCATACTCAAAATGTTGGTCTTGAGATCAGGTACATAGTAAACATCTTGGACTGAGCCAATCAATCCATCCTTCTGCAAATAGCACACCGTGCCGATTCCTTTGACTTCCACCTTTGATGCATCTCCAAAGGACACATAACGGCATTCGTCCTTTCGAATCTCTTTGAACAGGACTTTGTGACCACACATATGGTTACTTGCGCCTGAATCGAGATACCAAACATTCTCACTATTGGTATTGTCTTCATTCCGCGCCATCATCAGAAGGTTTTCATGCCCTTCTCCTTCTAAAGTCAGATTCATCGTCTCATCCACTCTTTTCTCACTATAACAATTCTTTGCAAAATGCCCCACTTTGCCATAATTGTAACATCTGTCAGAGTTCCAATCTCTCGCGTAATGACCAACCTTGTAACATTTGTAACACTCAACATTAGAACGTTGCGCCTGAGCGCCTCTGCCTCTTCCGCGACCTCTTCCACGCCAATTCTGCCACTGCGCCTGCCATTGAGCGCCTTTATCCCTATAATTTCCTTCACGACTGCTGCCTTGATTGCCACGCCCAGTTCCACGACCTCCGCGGCTACCTCCTCTACCTCTACCACCTTGAGAATATAGCGCCTTCTCATCTTTGACTGTCGCTTTGTTTGGCGCTTGCTCAGCTGCCTCCTCCTTCTTTTTCTTCTTTCGTTGTTCGTGTGCCTCCAGAGAACCGGCAAGATCATCGACTGTCAGCGTCGCAAGGTCCTTTGATTCTTCTATTGCGCACACAACATTCTCAAAATTGTCGGTTAACGATCTCAAAATCTTCTCCACAACTCGCTCATCGGTTACCGTTTCGCCATTACGAGTGAGTTGGTTCACCACAGATTGTACACGCGTGATGTAGTCAGATACTGTTTCTGACTCCTTCATCTTCATGCCCTCTAACTCGCCACGAAGAGTTTGGAGACGCAGTTGCTTAACTCGGTCGGCTCCTTTGTACACTTTTGCTAAAATGTCCCACGCTTCTTTTGAAGTAGTTGCACCGGAAATCTTCTCAAAGCCTGACTCGTCAACGGCTCGGAACAACATGTATAGTGCCGTACTTTCCTTCGATCGTAACTCTTTCAACGCCTTGTTTTGAGCCGCCGTATATCCCGTGGTGTTTGCTGGTTCTTCGAAACCTTCTTCGACCACCTCGATCCCATGCATCTTGAGATCCGAGAAGAGCTTTCATTTGAATGCTCCAGTTACCGTAATTCCCTTTCGTTAGTCGTGGTAGCGGCATTTGACCCATCATATTCTCCATAGGCTCTGATACCACTTTGAAGAAAATAACAAGGAGTAAAACAAAAAATATTTCGGGATCTTACTCACTTTCTTCCTTTTATTAACACACTCTCTTGTAATTTCCTTGAATCCAAATGAATACTACTTGGCCTTTATATAGGCTCTACAAAAGACAACATATTAACTACTAATTAATCCTATTAATACTACTGATTACCATGACTCATAACCACCAATTCAATTCCCGTAACTCCCTCATTACTACCAATTTATTCTCGTTACTAACTAAAATATAACTCCTAAAATTATTATTGTCTTTAAGACAATTTCAAACACAAATTCAAATGACAACATTTAAATTATTTCCAACATTTAAGAGGAGAACGAAATGGCTCGCCTGTCAAATATGTCTCACCAACCTCACTAATTTGTAATACCCCCTTAAGGCAAATGGCAACCATTAGAGCACATGAAGGTTATCAGTAGAACATTACATTTTAATTGATGCTATAATATGGGCATGCATATTGTAACAGACAGAATAGTGATAGCCAATAATGTATAAAACACGAAAAAAGAAGTATGTTACATCATGTCATGAATTGCGCATTGAATGAGCAATTCAATAAGAGAGCTCGGAACGAGTCGGTATAGCAATACCAATTTGATCCGAGCTCTTGGAATTGGAATAAGTTCGGCAACGGATCACGAAATCTTGACCATCTTCTCTATCTAATGAATGAGGAGTCTGTTTTCAAATCGTCCGCCCTGCACCCACCTGCCTTGAAACATCTCCTACTATTTGTTGGTGATCGGTTTTATATCCGATTCGTGAAAATGGAGAAAAACGATTAAGAAAATGACAGACATGTCATTAAATATAAGGATAGCTGTAAATATGATATCCTACAACCTCAAATGAACCAAAAGAAGACCTTCAAAATTGGTGTTTTAGAAGTTCTATTTTAAAATAGAATAATGCTAGAGCCACTCAATGAGCACTCAAATTTGTGCACCAAATGATGTGGTTTCCAATGTGTCATCTTATTTGATATTTTATGGGCTCCACTATAATTTAAAAAGTTATGTTAACAATATGACACATAAGATTCCACATCATTTGGTACCCAAAATTAAGTGCTATTAGAGTGGCCCTAGCATTACCCTTTAAAATATTAACATCACATGAGACCTTGATTGAGTGATTCCATTGTCTACAATTTCTGCCTTGTGCTTTGTTTAGTTCAAGGAACCAACACTCGTATAATTCAAGTTTTCTAAAGAGACCAGTAAACACATTTTGGGTGGGAATCAATATAGCTTACAAAAATTTGTATGCAAAAAGGAAACTCCAGCAATTTGACCTTAAATCAGGTTTTAAAATGACAATATCATCTATGATGTTAGTACATAACCACAAATCTGAACCAAAACAACTATTTTAAAGAGAATATGATCCTATTCATTTGTAAAGATGCTGAAGAAGTAAATAGTTTACCAGTTTAGACTAGAAAAATTAATTGCCAATTAAGTGTATGTTGAAACTTGAATGACATGACATGGGTGCATGCTGCAGATGCAGTGGTGAGGAAGTGCTAAAGCCTACAAGTATGTGTATATGGTGCAGCATACACATACTTGCTCTTTATATCATTGAAGCCATCCCACAAATTCAAAGGGCCCTACGGGAACCAATTTCTTGCTCTCCTTTTTAGTTAGACAAGTCAAAGTTGGCAATAAAACTGAGGTTTTGAAAATGGGTGTTTGGAGATAAATGATAAATAAAGTAATCAAACAGCAATCAACAATATTTAAGAAAGGAACCAAAATTTCAATTCATGGTAAAACAAGTAAATTCATTTCAAAATGGGTATAAATTTCGCATTAATCAAATTTGTAGGGCAAAAGACTGAGGAAAGGGGGAAAATTTGTACTGAAGAGAAAAGAGCAATACTTGGGTTGATGGTGGCGGAGGGCATTGAAGCAGAGGAACTGGCAGTGGCTGACGAAGAGAGAATAGAGAGTTTGAGAAAAGGATTTGAGAGAGACCGTGAAAAAGGAAAGGGGGAAATCTAGGGTTTGAGAGAGACGTACCTGAGCCCCTTAGGGAGTGTTAGAGCCAGAGGGAATGCGAACGGAAGGATTGGCTGCAGTGGCTGCGGTGAGGGCGTCGATGGCGGGCTGAGGTTTGCGAAGAGAGATTGTGAGCAATGATATCTATCTCATTTGCGAAGAGAGAAGATTGGGTGTAATCTTTATTTTGTAATTACTGACGGAAACTTCCGTCATCTTGTGAAAGTAGAAATTACTGACGGAATTAACGTCGGTAAATATGACGCAATTTTCCATTTAATTTACTGACGGAACTTTTTGGATTACCGACAGAATTTTCGTCGGTAAATTAGGCGTCTATTTGCTGACGAAAGTCTGTCAGTAATAGTTGATATTTTGTCGGTATTTACTGACAGAAAGGTCAGTTGGTAATTGGCCGGTTTCTAGTAGTGAATTAATGATGAAGAGTGGGGAAGAAAGAAGGGTGTATGCCACTAGATAGAAATTCAAAAATGAGGTTGGAGAAGGTTTGTTGAGTTTGGCAAAAGGAAATTGAGTTTCATCAAATAAAACATGGCGTGAGTAGACGGGTAGCTTAAAAATACACAAGGGGCATAACGCCATTGGAGTTTATTTATCATGGTGGAAGAGTGAAGGGGATAACATAAACAACTAAATACTTGTAAGTGGTTATAGGAAGGGGCCCCGGTTACAGAGAATTTTCACTATAACGGTTAAAATGGAACACTTTATTGTTAATACTTTTCTACTATTAGTACTTATTGGCCATCTAATGGAAATATTCCAACCGCATGATCATGCATGTAAGTAATAAGGATTACATAATTTATGCTGATGATTAACCCTCGAGAACAATCTTGATCCCATGAATGAAAACATCAACATTTTTTAACCATGGAACCAACGTGACTTGAACAAGATCGTCGTCCTCAGCTCCCAAATCCTCCAACAACTCGCTTATCCCGAACCTCTGGCTAGTTCTTAGCTTCTCGCCACCCTTAGAATTAAGATGATGTTTGCCAGGCAAACTCACAAAACTTCCGGCAAACTCCGGTCGGTCTGGCCTGCATCTACGCTCGTCCTCGGCGTAGTTAATAAGCACATCAAACTTTATAAACTTCTCTCTCGTTACCTCGATCCCCTCTATTAATAGGACCTCTTCTTCCTCTTCTTTCTCCTTCTTACTCCTCTTCTTCTTCGGCCTAGGCACCATCACTTTAATCACTCGGTCTAATTGTCTAGGGAACACATTTGCAGCCTTTGCCACCCCAAATTTCCGTATCTTCATTGCACCCTTAAAATTATTTCGAGCACTGGGACGTTTGTTCAGCCACGGTGTAGCCACATCTTCGTAGCGATATCCGAGCTTCTCGGTATCCAAACAGTCTCTAATCTTTATGCGCACGAGCTCTTGCTTCTCATTGTAAAACAAATACGAGCTATCGAGCCAAGCCGAGTCGTTGAGGTCTTTTTTCCCTCCCGGTAGTTTTTTCCAAATTGACCACAATCTATCAAGACCACTGTGGTGTGCATAGAATATTGGGTCCCTTGCAGCGGAATGGTAAAGGCCCATGTTTTCGGTCCAATCATGGACTGCATCATGAGGGCTGTACTCCACCAAGCAACCTCCCGGTTCACCCTTTTGCCCAGCAACATAAGGGGTACCAAAAAAAAGCTTAGCGGTTTTTGCCCAGGACACTATACCCCTATACATCACGGCGAGATTTATTTCCCGTTGCATATCGTTAGTAATATATGATGGCGTTTGCCCAGTAACGTTATAGTATTTTTCGTAATCAAAATCAACGAAAACCGGAGGTTGATGCGTAGGGTCACGAATATCATTATACAGTGGGGATTCTTTGTCTGTAACGCCCCAAACTCGGGTCCCACTACATGGGCCCACAGCTGGCCACGTCACTACAAATTCGAACTTAAATTAAACACTAAATTAAAACGATATCTAACTAAAATTACAAAAGTCTCCAATTAAATACAGTCATCCAAAATAAAATTTAGAACAAAGTCTTCAAAAATTTCATCTGCCATCATTAACTTCCAACACATAATATTTATAACCTAGAAATCTTGATTCTTCGCCGGTATCCTCTACCTCAAACTTAGCTTTTAATTTCGACCTGGAAGAAGAGGATTGTGAAGGGTGAGCGAACAAAGCTCAGTAAGATCATACGTCGCCCCTCCGGTTTCTAAGGAGGGGTGACTCAAAGAATAAACATGATATCTGTAAAACAGAGTTTTAGATATTTGACAAATTGCGAAAATCAAAGATAGGTAACGAAAAGCTTAAAAATCTCTTTTTTAAAAGGAGAGTTTCAAACAGAACAAATATGGATCAAACAAGTTTGTCATTCGATCGTCCCATACCAGCCAGTAATAACCGAATATCAAAATATTTATTTAGATCACATAAGGGTCTTTTGACCAAGAACCAAATCCCCCGAAGGGTACACAAATCCCCCGTAGGGTACACGAATCCCCCGTAGGGTACACAAATCCCCCGAAGGGTACACGAATCCCCCGAAGGGTACAATATTAAGGTATATCCGGATAACCGCACTCACAGGCCAAGTGGTGCAAATTTCAATTATTTCAAATGTTGTCACGAAAATCCCCGTGACGGGTTGTTCATACTTAGTGATCATAAATAATTTCAAAAACATAAATAGTACTGTTAACGTACTATAATCAAAACATAATTAATATCAAAGTTTGTCATTTTCAATACCAAAGAGCATACTGACAAAATTTACGAATACAAATCAAATTTCTCAATAACAAGGTATTTCATAAAAATCAGAGTAGACATGAGTATTTGCGAAAACGAAGGCATAACGAAGATTTTCAATAACGCAAACGACGGAGTCAAAGCAACTACCGACACGAGGTCGGGCATGGCAAATGAAGGAACGAAATTTAAGAATAGCGGAAGCCTAACATAAAAGTATTTTTATACTTTTCCAAAATACCTAGAAGAAACGTAATCCCTTACCTCGAAATGCTTGACGAAGGTAATATCCGTAACACGTACGTTCGTCCTAACCTTGCGTGTCCAACTCTAAAATCAAATATACAAAAATCACTAAACTATAATTGTATCAATTAACACCTATTTATTTCTAATAATAATAATGATAGTTGTAATGTTTATTAATTAAATTTTATTTATCCTACTAATCACGCACACACAAAACAGTGTACTGTTGGAACAAAACAAAATTTTATTTTATTATTATTATTATTATTATTATTATTATTTATTTATTTATTTTATTTATTTTTTTTTTAAACCACCGAAAGTACACTGTTAGAACAATACATTATATATATTTATATATATAATAATTCAAATCAAAAATTGCAACAAGTCTAATCATGCGAGACAATCACTGTACAGTGCCGCATTGATTGAAGAAAAAAATACATTTTTTTTTTTTTAAAAGCAGGCCATCAATCACAGTACACGCACTGCATACACTACTGCCACACACACAGTGAGTGAACAGTGCGGCACTGTTTGAAGGCATAGACACACTTGAATATCAAACTTAAACAATTGATCATTCTTTATACACATATATTCCTCCATTACTATTCATCTTAATATGTATATATATGTAATCAAACCAGCCGCCCACACTGCTCGGAATAAAAAAAAATAGACTATTACCTCAGCCGCCGAGCTCTCAGTATTCTGCCTTGGCCGCCGCTTTCCTCTCTCTTCCGTTCTTCTCTTTTTTTTTTTTTTTTACTCGGTTAACGATAAAAGGTGTTCTCTACCTTTAACCTTTTATTTATATAGGAACCTTATTAGGTTTTCTAACCCTATTATGAAAAAGGGCCAAGACCAAATTCTTAATTGGGTAACATTATTAGGGAAAAGTAATAAATCTTAGTCATAAGTGGGCCAAGCCCAACCCAATTTAATTAGTTACTTATTAGGTTTAAAGCATTAATTTAATGCAATAATTATAACATTAATTATGTAGGTTCCAAACGATCGAAATATTAATTAATAAAAAAATTAATATTTTTATTAAAATTATCGGGGTATTACACTCTCACCCCCTTAAAAGAAGTTTAGTCCCTAAACTTATGCACCTACTCAAACAAAGTCCGGGTACTTTTCTCGTATCCCTTTCTTGACTTCTCAAACGGTGTCCTTTCAATTAGTCTAAAAAACCCGATTAAGATTTCAGTCAAAACGAATTATCTAGTCACTTATATACGTCCATCGAAGCTCAAAACCCACAAATACGTCAAATGAAGCTCAAATCCAATATTTAATGATTTGCATATTTTTCTTTCTGAATGACTCCTACAGCCTAGTGGACAAATCACGAAGGTCCAATTTTCAAGAAAACTCAAATAAGTTATGATAATTTTTATTTATTTTATGAGTTTGAATATTAAGGGTATTATATTCTCTCCACCTTCAAGGAATTTTGTCCTCCAAATTTTCCAAACCTCGAATTGCATAAATTGTCCATCACGCTTGTTGTGCACTCTAACTTTTTACTAGCACGAACGTTGTCTGATGTAGGAAATGAAAACTCATTATTGAGAACCCAAGATCTCTTAACAACCTTCCACATTCCAACTATTTAATACCTTGAATTGAGTCGATCATAATTCTAAGGTTTAGCACAAAATGAAATTCACACTTATTGCCAACTCAGTATTATTAAGACATCCACAAATGAAGATCTAAACCTTAAGTTTCCACTAAATCATAACCTAAGTTCTCCTCGAACACTTTTAAACGAGCACCTTATTGTTTTATCAAAAGAACTCCTTATTCACACATAAATATTATACTTAGATTCCTCATTATCATTCTTGTCAAACACTCTCTTATCACATCAAAAGAACTTTCAATACCTTAATAGAGTATAGTGTAAGTCGTACTCATGCAAAATTTGTTTCCAAGGCTTTCCACAAGCTACCACAAATCTTTGAGATTAGTCTCTGATACCATCGAGATCAATACCCAACATAACTCGGCGTCAATATTTTCTCTCTCAAGACCAATAATATTGTTCTTAGATGTTGTTCAAACTCCTTCTAACCTTAGAGTCAAAACCAAGTTATCATCAATAAACTGAGTCAAACATCGATCGAAAACTTTTTAAAAACCTAATTCATTAAATCCTTAAATGTAGCTAGGGTCTTCAAAAGTGACTACCAAAAACTCAAGTTCCCTTGTCCTAAAAGTAACCAACCAATTGTCATCCCCAAAATTACGTCAAAATCCTGAAAGCCCAAAGGAACCAAATCGACAAGCATCTTACTACCCTCAAACTCAGAGACCAAGATCAAAATACTTAGGTTGCTAAAATGGATGCCGTAGCTAACGCGTAGTATTAACTTCCGAATTCTAAGGTGATGATTTTATAAGCCATACCCAAAAATTACTTCAAAATCCTCGAGGCCTAAATGAACCAAATTGGTAGGCCTCTCTCTACCCTCAAACTTAAAGGCCAAAATCCAAATACTAAGGTTACTAAAGTGAACCCATAGTCAATGTGTTTATACAAGATCAACTTCCAGATTTTTGAATTAATAATTTATAATCCATGTAAGTGTGACAAATATTATCGAGTGTGAAGCACTAGAATTAATAAAAGCTTAATCATTGCAAAAGACGTGACATCCACCACCACGTCATGGTCACCTAAGTAAACATGGGTAACAAGATGGTACGATACTTAATAGGGAATCAAATTTGTTATCTAACACTTGCTAAATAAGAATGGTGCATTTCCTCCACACATATCATAACATAGTAGGACAAGGCTCCTCTAGCAATTCTCAACCTCAAATATATATACCTTGTGCGCATCAAACCAAGACATAATTAAAAGTGACACGTAATAAAATAATTTCCTTCCAAGAATATAACTATATCTCTTTGACTTTAAAATTCAATCATTTTCGAGAGTAGTTTACTCGAGCTCTCCAATTCTATATTCAATTTGTCCATAAACGTCTCATCCCCCAACATTCTCTAGTAGGGCATCCAAAGACCGCCATAGAAACCAATAATCAACAATTTAATTAAATGAGCATATCCACCATAAAACTAAATTAGGCTCATAAATTACGTAATTATACTAAATTTATCGAATTCCAAAATCGCAACAAAAGCTCATGACATAAGTTTATTTGTCTTTATGGCTATCGTCACTAATCTTGCCATTCCTAAAGTATATAAATCATAATGAATCCCCAAGTTTCCAACAATGTCATAAGTTCTAATGAAGTAACAATACTAATTTCTACATGAGTAATCGTGAACTTTATTCTAAAATCATTTCTTAAGTTCAAAACGTAATTAAGAG
Organism: Codonopsis lanceolata; assembly: GCA_013146195.2. Taxonomy (NCBI): domain Eukaryota; kingdom Viridiplantae; phylum Streptophyta; class Magnoliopsida; order Asterales; family Campanulaceae; genus Codonopsis; species Codonopsis lanceolata. The sequence continues at coordinate 33,465,564 of CM028379.1, forward strand.
TAATTTCATTACCCAAACATAATCTAAGCCCAAGTAAAGATTTCCTAGAAGTTTCTTAGTGTACGTCATCCCCACAGGTAATCAACAACGTATTGGCCCTAATCAAAATGAAATAAATCCATAAACTTAATGTTATGATCATAAACTTAGTAGTACAAGGTAACCAATAATAAAACTGATAACCATAACATATCATCATTTCTTATTTCCAACAAATTCTAAACCCAAGACTTATCGGATCTGAAGCCTAAGCTCTGATACCAATCTGTAACGCCCCAAACTCGGGTCCCACTACATGGGCCCACAGCTGGCCACGTCACTACAAATTCGAACTTAAATTAAACACTAAATTAAAACGATATCTAACTAAAATTACAAAAGTCTCCAATTAAATACAGTCATCCAAAATAAAATTTAGAACAAAGTCTTCAAAAATTTCATCTGCCATCATTAACTTCCAACACATAATATTTATAACCTAGAAATCTTGATTCTTCGCCGGTATCCTCTACCTCAAACTTAGCTTTTAATTTCGACCTGGAAGAAGAGGATTGTGAAGGGTGAGCGAACAAAGCTCAGTAAGATCATACGTCGCCCCTCCGGTTTCTAAGGAGGGGTGACTCAAAGAATAAACATGATATCTGTAAAACAGAGTTTTAGATATTTGACAAATTGCGAAAATCAAAGATAGGTAGCAAAGCTTAAAATCTCTTTTTTAAAAGGAGAGTTTCAAACAGAACAAATATGGATCAAACAAGTTTGTCATTACTGACTGTCCCATACCAGTCAGTAATAACCGAATATCAAAATATTTATTTAGATCACATAAGGGTCTTTTGACCAAGAACCAAATCCCCCGAAGGGTACACAAATCCCCCGTAGGGTACACGAATCCCCCGTAGGGTACACAAATCCCCCGAAGGGTACACGAATCCCCCGAAGGGTACAATATTAAGGTATATCCGGATAACCGCACTCACAGGCCAAGTGGTGCAAATTTCAATTATTTCAAATGTTGTCACGAAAATCCCCGTGACGGGTTGTTCATACTTAGTGATCATAAATAATTTCAAAAACATAAATAATACCTGTTAAGCATTACTATAATCAAAACATAATTAATATCAAAGTTTGTCATTTTCAATACCAAAGAGCATCTTGACAAATTTACTTAATACAAATCAAATTTCTCAATAACAAGGTATTTCATAAAAATCGAGTAGACATGAGTATTTGCGAAAAAGGCATAACGAAGATTTTCAATAACGCAAACGACGGAGTCAGCAACTACCGACACGAGGTCGGGCATGGCAAATGAAGGAACGAAATTTAAGAATAGCGGAAGCCTAACATAAAAGTATTTTTATACTTTTCCAAAATACCTAGAAGAAACGTAATCCCTTACCTCGAAATGCTGCTTGAAGGTAATATCCGTAACACGTGACGTCGTCCTAACCTTGCGTGTCCAACTCTAAAATCAAATATACAAAAATCACTAAACTATAATTGTATCAATTAACACCTATTTATTTCTAATAATAATAATGATAGTTGTAATGTTTATTAATTAAATTTTATTTATCCTACTAATCACGCACACACAAAACAGTGTACTGTTGGAACAAAACAAAATTTTATTTTATTATTATTATTATTATTATTATTATTATTTATTTATTTATTTTATTTATTTTTTTTAAACCACCGAAAGTACACTGTTAGAACAATACATTATATATATTTATATATATAATAATTCAAATCAAAAATTGCAACAAGTCTAATCATGCGAGACAATCACTGTACAGTGCCGCATTGATTGAAGAAAAATACATTTTTTTTTTTTAAAAGCAGGCCATCAATCACAGTACACGCACTGCATACACTACTGCCACACACACAGTGAGTGAACAGTGCGGCACTGTTTGAAGGCATAGACACACTTGAATATCAAACTTAAACAATTGATCATTCTTTATACACATATATTCCTCCATTACTATTCATCTTAATATGTATATATATGTAATCAAACCAGCCGCCCACACTGCTCGGAATAAAAAAAAATAGACTATTACCTCAGCCGCCGAGCTCTCAGTATTCTGCCTTGGCCGCCGCTTTCCTCTCTCTTCCGTTCTTCTCTTTTTTTTTTTTTTTTACTCGGTTAACGATAAAAGGTGTTCTCTACCTTTAACCTTTTATTTATATAGGAACCTTATTAGGTTTTCTAACCCTATTATGAAAAAGGGCCAAGACCAAATTCTTAATTGGGTAACATTATTAGGGAAAAGTAATAAATCTTAGTCATAAGTGGGCCAAGCCCAACCCAATTTAATTAGTTACTTATTAGGTTTAAAGCATTAATTTAATGCAATAATTATAACATTAATTATGTAGGTTCCAAACGATCGAAATATTAATTAATAAAAAAATTAATATTTTTATTAAAATTATCGGGGTATTACACACTCTTATACAGATAATAAAGAACAATTATCAACTTCCAATGATATTCACGTCTTGCCTGTAATTTTCTCTCTCCAAGTCTTTTGACGTTCAAGTTTCATCTGCGGGGTAACAAACTTAAATTCCTCCGGGCTGTTCTTTCTTTTGCATGCATGTGAGATGACTTTTAATTTCTGTTGATAAAGCCTCTAATACTCCTAATCCCACCCACATAGAGTATATGTGAGACTTAGGCTCCGTTTGTTTTATGGAAAATCATTTCAAGAAAATGATTTCTGGAAAATGATTTCCAGAAAATCAAATGATATCATTTTCAGGTGTTTGGTAAATCTTTTGAAAATGTGTCAGAAAACATTTACGGGTGTTTGGCAAACACACGGAAAATATTATGGAAAACAATATATGAATAAATACAAAAATAAAATTGAAGATAAACAATATTTAAGATGTCCCTAGAAAATCAATACGAACCATCTTTTTTTAATAAGATCCATCATTTTTTAATCTCACAATTACAAATAATTTTTTTGATAATTGATATGAAAAAAAAAATGTTTTAAAATAGAAAATAGACAATGTTTAGGATGTCCCTAGAAAATGTTACAGAAAACTATATATTAATAAATACAAAAAAATATATTATAATATTAATGCACATATTGAATATAAAATAGCGTTGAACTTTAAGTAGGAGTAGCAATTCGTACTATCGTGTCGTGTTCGTGCCTCACTATCGTGTTTTCATTTTATCTATTTTATTTAATCATAAATATAATAATAAATATTATTTTGAATATATTAACAATTTCGTGTCTTTCGTGTCGTGTCGTGCTGGTATTATCGTGTCATTTGTCTATGTAATCGTGTTTTATAATCGTGTCGTACTGGTTCGTGTTATCGTGTCGTATCAGTCATTGCTATCCCTATTTTAAGAATTTTTTCTTTAGTAACCATCAATTTATCATTAGTGGTGTCAAATCAATGTCTATATTTTTTTAATCTCACAATTACAAATATTTTTTTTTTGATAATTGATATGAAAAAAAACGTTTTAAAATAGAAAATTGACAATGGTTAGGATGTCCCTAAATAATGTAGGTGACACTAATTTTATAACGTAGTAAGCATTTATTAAAATTAAAATTTATAAATAGTATGCACAAACTTTATTTATATTTCTAAATAATTTATTTGTTGAGTGAAATATTTTGGGTGTAAGTAAAATGACTTACGGAAAATGAATCAGTAAGTCATTTTCCGGAAAAGAAGCCTTCATTTTCCGTTGACTCGGAAAACCTTTTACGTTGACTGGATTTTCCTATGGTTACCAAACAGGAAAATGAGGCTTTTCCTGAAGTCATTCAGTGAAACAAAAGAGACTTAAATGTGTTTTATAAGGTGATCATCGGCATCAATACAATTCATGAACTTTTAGATCGACTTGTGGTAGACCTGGTAACCAAAAGTGCTACATGTTTAGTGGGTCGGTGCGTGAGTTACTCGTAGTGAACCGGGCTCTCGGGCCCGCGTTATTACAAATGGTATTAAAACGGGTCTCATCCAAAAATATAGGAACAAAGTATTAATTGTACGGGCCAAAGTACTACACTGTGGGATTCTAAATTTGTTATAACCCCAATCCTCCAATCCGGTTGAATGTGCTTTATAACGTGACCATTTGAACCAACTTTATTCATGAACTTTTGAGTCGGTTTGTGGTATGGATGGTGTCTCAAGGTCTTGCATGTTTAGTGGGTTATATGTAACGGGCTGAGTTTTTGACTTGGGTCGGTTCGACCGTGAGATGACTTTTAAGTACTGTTGATAAAGCCAAACAACAATCAAACTAAAAGATATTAAAGTGCTTTGTGCTTTTTCATTATCTTAGCAAATAATATGGACTAAAGTAACCCAAAAATTACACCAATCATTTGCCTTAGAAGTTCATCCTAGGACTCAATATTGTTACATACATTGTTGTACAGAGTATTCTTAATCATTCTCGCTCTCTCTCTCTCTCTCTTTCTCATGGCTCTTGTTGGTGATGATGAAAGAAGTCGAAACCGGATGCTATACGATGCTCTCATGAGAGGAGACGCAGACAAGGTGATTCATCTTTGTCAATTAATTCAGAAAGGTCCGTTACACACAGTAACCATACACAATGACACTGTCCTTCATATGGCCACTTACTCCAAGCAAAAGAGCCTAGTCCTCAGACTACTCAATATGGTGCCTGAAAACCATTATCACAAACTTACATGTCAAAACGACATCGGAAACACTATACTTCACGAGGCAGCCACTTCTGACAGAATTGTCCCTGCTGCAATGGATATGTTGCGAAAAGCCCCTACTTTGCTGAGTATGCCCAATAGGCGAGGAGAGACTGCACTATTTCGTGCAGCCCGCTATGGCAAGAATAGTATCTTCTTTTACCTTGACGAGGAGGTTAAGAAAACTGTTGAAAGTGAAGCAGATTTTAGAACCTTTCATGTAAGGGATGATAAAACCAATATACTCCACATCTCCATACTTACCGAACACTTCGGTAAGTGCCCAAGACTTTAAGGTTTTTGTTTTTTGTTTTTTGTCTTTCTTTGAGAAAGTTTATATCTTAAATTGGCCTAAATTGGTTTTTTTTTTTGTTTACAGATATGGCCCTTCAGATTGCTGAAAAGTATACCTATTTAGCTTCTGAGAGAGATGGAGATGGGATGACTGCTCTTCAACTTCTTGCATGCAATCCTTCAGCATTTGGAAGTGGGAGTAACCGGCGCAGCTTTTTCAAGCAATTCATATACTCTCGTATGACACTGTACCTCTCCATCTATGCTTTATTTTCACTTACTATGGCTCCAACCTTTTCATGGATGTCAATATGGTTGTTGTGACTAGTAACTAGTAAGCAAACAAATTATATGGCTGAATTTGTTGCTATCATTCCAGAAAGGCAGAAATACGAGATGCTTCTATCTTACGTACTTTTCTTTCTTTAATCGTTTTTATCTTTAACTATCTGATTTAATTAGCCACTCCAATTTCTATTTTCTGGCAAAGTACTGCTTGAATTTCTCATAAACAAGGGATGCTTTCAGGTGCTTCAACCGAAGGTCTTTCTGCGACACAAGAAGGTAAAAGCCTCCTGAAGTCAACAACCCTGTTTCAGTCGCGACTGTATGTACATGTCTGACTTTGGTTTTAGTTCGTATTAATAAGTCAAAACTCTAACTACTTGTTGTGAGTGAACATAAATAAACATACACATTGGAGAATCACCCTTCTTCTTTGCTCGTATGAATCAATTGTTAACTTAAAAGAAGCTACCTACCCAGTTAACCAACAATATGCATGATAAGTTTCTGAGAAATATTCAAAGAGCTTTTAGACGGAATAAAATTGTGTTTAACACGAAAACCACATGAGTCAAGTTCAAAATAACAGTTATTATCTTTAGAAAATTGGCGAATAGATAATATAACGGCTTATGTAATTGAGGAACATGCAAGACATTATTAAGACGGAATGATCGATTATTGGCAAGAATAGAAGATTTACCAACATGTGATATGTGCAACCTAGACCCATTTCCAAATACAACTGTATCGTTACCTGAATATGGCGAATAATCATAGAAGGCAGATGCATCAGAGGTCATATGGTTGGTTGCTCCGGAGTCAAGAATATAAGGCTCGGTTTGTGCGACGTATGCAGCATTGAATCGTTGTGAGCACGTTTGAGCACTATGACCCCCCTTAAAGCATAGTTGACAAGTAACTTCATTATGTAGAGAATGCTGAAAGCTGCCAGGATGATAAGGAGTTGGCAGAATCCCTCTACCCGAACCACCAAAATTACCGTGAACAGATGGTGCACGTCCTCTCCCACGTTCATTGCCACGACCTCTCCAATTTCCATTGCCCCCATGCGAACTGTTACCACGGCCACTGCCCCTATGTCGACCCCTACCGCGGTTTTTGTTCGCAACGTAGTTTGCGTGATTGTTGGAGGTGTCGTTTTCCTGGGACTGATTCGGCTTCTCAGCTACAAACGCTACAGCCTGATGTTGTGGCACGGCAAACTTAAGTTGTAAGGTCTCTTCCTTGATCAACAGTTCAGTAAGTTCGTCGATAGATATTGATTGGCGCAAGTTCGACGAAGCTGTTGATGTAAGGAATTCCTTATATTCCTGCCCAAGACCTCCAAGCACACGTAGAATCACCTCCCTTTCGCCCACTGGTTCACCTGCTGCGGTAAGAGCATCAGAAATCGAGGTAGCCTGCAACAAGTAATCAGAAATAGACACTTTGGGCTCCTTCTTGAGGTCATGCAGTCTGTCCTTGAGGTTTTCGATTTGCATCGCGGAAGTTGCCCCAAATCGTTTAGCCAAAACCTCCCAAGCCTTTGGTGTTGTGTCATTGGAATTAAGATACGGTAAAATAGAAGGGGTTACCGTACCCTTAATCCAGCCACAAACCAGATCCGTAGCAGACGTCCAAAGCTCGTGAAGGGGATTCTTCGAACAGTCTGGAAGTGTTGCAGGAGGTTGGATTGGATCGATAACACACAGCAACTTGTGTGTTCTTAACATGGTTTTAAACAAACCACTCCAATTAACATAATTGTCTTTGGTGAGGAATGCTTGGCCCATGATTGCGTTCGGGTTATAGAAAAGAGGAAGAGTATTTGAGACAGAAGTATTGGAGTTTGAGGCATTGGTAGATTGGTTCGATCCTTCCATGGTTGGCTCTGATACCATGTAAGTTTAATGAAGAAATTAAGAGGGAGTCATAGAAGATGGTGGCTCACGGCTGAAAGCCTCATTCACTGAATAATCAGTATGTATCAAGGGTTACAAATATATATACCTACTGTAAGCTAATTTATCAAAGGAACTAATTACAATTATATCCAAAGGCTATATTAATTACAAAACTATCCTACTAACACGTAATGTTAATAAAAAAAGGTTTCCCTGGATGAACTAGTAATAACATTTTTTTCACAATTTTACTTTATATTTCTGGCTTTTGTTTTCTCAGAAGTTGAAAGATGCTGTAGAGTGCCGCTGTTCGATGACGTAAGGGATAAAAAGTATAGGTACCAATCTGCTTTGGCACTTGCCAAGTTCTTGATAGCAAGAGACACCTCATGGGAGGCGACTGAATCAGCAATAGACAAGAGTAAACCTAAAACACATAGATATGGGAAGACCTCTACTGCTCCCCAAGATCAAAAAATGGGTCAAGAAATCAGCAATGTTGATATCGCCGAAGCTCCACTATTCCTAGCTACTAAATCAGGCTGTAAAGAGATTGTTCAGGAAATACTTCACTTGTATCCTCAGGCAGTGGAGCACATTGATGACGAAGGTCGTAATATTTTACATGTGGCGATCAAGTATCGAAAAATTGAGATTTTTGATATCGTGGAGAAAATGGAAATTCCAATGATGAGGCTAATACGAAAGATTGACAACAATGGGAACTCCATACTGCACATGGTTGGTATAAAGGCAGCAGAAGTTGGAGATGAAGACATGCGAAGCCCTGCTCTAATATTGCAAGAGGATTTGCTTTTGTTTGAGGTAAACTAATATATCCTGTCAATAAATTGCAGATAATACTAAGGTGACAAAAGAATTTCCCAAAATACGCGTTACAAAATGCATTTGATTGTTTGTATAGTTTGTTGCTCCCGGCACTAAGTGATGGAGCCTACAGTCCCATGAAATGGTTTATGTATCCAATTTCTGTAAACTTTTTTTATGAATTTAGCAGTGCCCGTAAATTACATGCTCGATCTGTTATCTTGGGTAGCACTCCTTTTGTCACGAGAATTTATGCATTATGCTTGTGTGGGGTGTGTGGTGTCTGCAGCGTGTAAGGAAAATCACTGCAGCCTATTCCATTAAGCACTACAACTCCAGTGGACAGACAGCTGAAAGACTATTTGCTGAGAACAATGCTCAGATTCGCATGGACGCCAAAGAATGGATGAAGGGCACGGCTGAGAATTGCTCCATTGTTGCTGTGCTCATTGCCACTGTTGCCTTTGCAGCAGCTTACACGGTCCCAGGAGGTCCAAATGAAACGGGTTACCCAATTCTTGAAAAACACACTTTCTTTATCATTTTCACCATGTCAGATGTACTTTCCCTCGCATTTTCTTTGACGTCAGTTATTGTATTTCTCTCAATCCTCACATCTCCGTTTCGATTGAAGGATTTCCAACAATCTCTTCCCCAAAAACTAATGATGGGAGTCACATTGTTGATCCTGTCTGTCTCGATGATGATGTTGGCATTTGCAGCAACTGTTATACTAATGATACGTAATAAGGAGAAGTGGACGAGGATTGCCTTATACTCGGTTGCATTTTTTCCAGTCAGCATCTTTGCTGCATCCTACTTACCACTTTACATGTCGCTCATGAAAACATTCAAATACTCACTCCAGAGGATAGGATCAGTGTTTCCTCGTTGTAAGACTCCATCCAAAGTTGTCGATTCTCGAGCTGCATTTCACTCCACCCCCACTCTATCTCAAGCTAATGGTTTTACGGATTCAATGCGGGCTTCTGCGCCTCCAACCAACCCTCTTGTTTGAAAGATCATATTGTTCGAGAAAAACATACTATTCCTTACTTTGCAGGCGGTTCTTGATTAGTACTGCCGTTACCGTGAGCTTTTGATTTTCATTGTTCAAGTGATGGCTTGTATGATTTTGATTTAATTGTAAAATATTTTGATTGTAAGTGAACCCATATTTTTCTGTCCCGAGTATGTAATAACTTGCATTGTTGGGTAATGAGATTCTGGTTTCGATTTTTGGAGCTGAATGTAATATGGATACCACCAAGGAGGAGCACAAAGGTGGAAATTAAAGGTGCACAAAGACGGTTGAACACGTGGCTTATTGGAGTTAGTCTTCTAGCTTGTTGTTGTAGGCTCTTAGCCGGCCTGTAGCTTGTTTTAATGGATTCTGTTAGGATATTTCTCTGTTCTGTTGATGAGTAATATAAATACGTGAGGGTATCTCTTTGTAATACAGACAAAATATTCATTGAATAATATCTCTCTTTTCTTCTTACAGTTTTCTCTTATTCTTCCTTTCTCAATTACAACTTGTTCAGAATGTTATTGAGTAATGTTTTGTTGAGAATGGGATGGCGATTAATCAGGGAACAGGCCAGTTCCCCCCGCGGTACGGACTATTCGTGTTTAGGACAAGTTTATAGTGACTTTTGGGGTTAGGCGATCGCTCAGTAAAAGAATCCTTCGAGGCTGCTACTGGTTTTTGCGCGGTCGCCCAGTGCTTGGGCTGAGCGACCGCTCAACCCCGTTTTTAGGGATTTTGCTGTTTGTCCGTTTTTTGTCTTTTTAAGTATTTCTATTGTATTCATATAAATAGTTGCATACCTAGAACATTTGAAAGGGTATCTCTAATAAAATTTCGATAGTCCGTTGGTCCCAATCTCTCTCTCTTCTTTGTGATTGATCCTATTATACTTTGTTAATTTGTTTGCTAGTCTTCCGTTGTGCACAACATGTTTTATCAACAATGATTTGACCTTTGGTTTGCTGTAAGCCTGCAATTTCATTGAATACTCCTCCATAACCATTTAAACGAAATTTCCTCCTCCAAAGTGATGTTGTAAATGCTCAGTAATCTAAATTGGTACGCACTGCTGTCCTCCAAGTTTTTGGATGTTCAAGTTTTATCTGTTGATGACTTACTTTTATTCTTCCTGTTTTGTTCTGTTTTGGGTTACGAATAAGATTTTTGATCTGGGAAATTGGAGATGACTTTAGGAAGTGCTGATAAAGCGAGATACCCATTAAAGAAAATGATCACAGAGAGAGAGAGAGGGGGAGGCATGGACTTGGTAATTCCATACAGATATATGAATTTCATCTGATCATTTAACAAAGACCACTAGTCATCATTGATATTTACAATATAAGAACAGATTGGAGCAAACCTCGTGGAAAACCTCAAGTATAACACCCTTATATTCATCTGAATTCATTGAAACATAATAATTTAGGAGACTACGTAAATCCTTTGGCTCTGAAATTCGGTTTGCCATTATCATCTCCACCATGGACTTTCTAAAATCTTCTCTAGGATCATGAGAGGACTTCTCCATAGCTACCATAACAATAAATTTCGTTCTTTCCCCTCTTGCCGCCCTCCTCCTCTCTTCACTTCTTGCCTCCTGTTTTTCTCTAATCATTTGGTCTAACCTTGCTTGAACCATGGCATGTGATAGACTCGAAATCGTTGGGAACCGGTCGGAATCCGTGCTTTCGGTTTCTTCTCTAGAAGAAACACTAAGTCTACAACTGCAACACAGTGCCTTGCATCCTTTATATTGAAGCTTCTGCTTCTTAAGCTCTCTGGAGGAGGTCCCCATTCTTAGGCACTGAGTTCATGAAGCTTTGAAAGAGAGTGAGAACCAAAAAATATCATTTATGCACCATTCAGCAGATGATCTCCTCTATTCATGATTGTGTCACAAAAAGTACTCCCTTCCGTTCGGCAAAAAGTCTTCATTTGAAAGTCAAACATTTTAATAAAATAACATTTTTAGTAGTTCATTAGTAATAAAATAATATTTTTCTACCTTAATTTTTGAAAGTAGATTCTTTAGGTGAAACATCCAAAAATAAAATAATATAATCTTTACCCGGAACGGAGGAAGTGTTAGACATCTAATAATGCATAAACCTTAATTTTGATTGGGTGGATGAATATTCGTGACTTATTATGCTAGATCATCTTTAGTTCCCTTTATAGCTTATGTTAGGTGGCTTACTTTTCCTCGTGAGGCTACAATTGAAAGAATGAGTTTAGGTAGTAGGATTGTGTGTGTTGTTTTAACTTGGTGTATGGTGTTAGGCTGGGAAGAGAGAAAGAAAAATACTACAAGGTTATTTCGAGTGATAATTGAGTTTGTTCTATGAGTCTATATGTAATTCCAAATAAATACGTTAAGTATGGGGGATGCGCCCTCGAACTCGCTTGGGGAGATGGATTAAGGCTTCGTTTGGTGCAGCATTTTAAAAACTGAGCTTTTTAAAACACGGTTTTTTTCTTATAAACACGTTTGGGAAACTACTTCAAAACGCTATTTTCATAAACGTAGTAGTTATAAAAAATGACGCACCATTCTAAAACATTCGTTTTCCCTCGCCACTCCAAATTGGAGCGTTTCTAAGCACAACACATTTTAAAACGTTGTGTTTTAATATGCTGCATTTAAATACTTTAAAAGAGAAAACAACGCATTTTTTGACAGCGTTTTAGTCAAAACACTCCACAAAACAAATTATAACTTGAGGTACAGATAAGTTGATCCAAACTAACGAGGTTACAAACATAACAGTGAAAGATGAGAAAAGGGTACTTTGTTTGGTTTTAAATTTTTAGTAAGCCACCATGTCTATCCACTTGTACAAAGTTAAGCTTAAACCACATGGTATTATCATTGAAGATAGTATAAAGATTAGCTATAGGGATGCATCTGCAAGAACCCTTTTACTTGAACAGCACTTTTCTACAAAGACCTTTGCCAAAAAGCTCTTTATATAATAATCTCCTACTGGTTTTCCCAATGTTCTGCTGGCTCATATAGCAGCATAGCTACAATATGATTGTCAATAAGCACTTTAAATCAAATATGATCTTGAAAAGAATTGATCAAGACTAATTAACTTGAAGAAACCGAATCTTGTCGGGGGATTAGGGGTAAAGCTAGGCTAATCTTTGCTGTTTTGTGCTTTAACTTCTTTTTACTAGCGGATCGCGTGAGTTTAATCCAATCATGGAGAAAATCAGGAGAGATTACAGACACACAGGGAAGAATCTTTGAACTCCTTTAGTATTGAACACAGAAGAAGAAACATGGATAAAGAAGAACAAAATGAAAAAGATTGGTGTTTGGCATGTGATAGCATTATGAATAGTTGATCTTACTTTATATGATCTGTAAGTAAGCATGATTTTCTCATTCTCTTTTGTGTGTAAACTATGGTATTGTTGGCAATTGGGACCAATCGACAAAACAAATGGAATGGCATAAATGATGAAATGAATATGTGGTGGTGACAAATTGCTAGTCAAGTTGATATGGAAATGACTTTTTTTGGGATTTGTTTAGGGATTTTGTTATGGAAATGGCAACTTTTGTCAACTGGGTACAACGAAGTGAAAGCAATTGTCCGAAACCATTGAGTTTTGGGGAGTGAAATGAAGCAAAGAAGAGCATGCACACCACGTGAGGATACTTAAAATAGGGTTTGGTACTTTAGACATGATCATTTGATTCCCGAACCGAAGCTCGCAAATGAAACCTTAAAAACTAGAACCGTAATCGCGCCGATTTACCGGTTCGGTTACGGTTTATATTTTTAAAACACTTGGAACCGGAACGATTTTTAAAAAATTGACTGTTTTTCCTTCTGAAATTTTAAGGTTCGAAACCAGATCGGAACTGTATTAAACAGTTCCAAATTGGAACCGTAAACCGTACATATATGTTGCGGTTACGGTTCTACCCCCACAGTTTTTGGAATAGGATGATCATGTCTATGGTACTTAGAGCATCCACAATGGATGACTTTTATCAACACTCTTAATCATTTTTAGAGTTTTTTTTACCATCCTTGATCCCACAATGGACACTTTATCACACCCCCTTCCTCTAAAACCAACTAAACATTCCTCTAAACTTAGAGGGAGGCTTAGAAGGAATAGTAACTTTTTTTTTTTGTGTCCAACCCTCTTATGTGCATGATATACATGTTTGTTGTTTGCATATATTTTTTTTAATGGAGAGATTTAATTGAAATTATAGCAAAATAATTAGTTTTGTAAACATATATTTTTTTAGATAAAAGTAATTGAATTTCTTAAAACATAAAATTATTTCAATAGAATATAAAATGTAAAAAATACTTCCTCCATTCCGAGTAAAATTATTATTAATTTAATATGTTTTATTTGCTGCAAAAAAAAATTCTTTTCTTTTCTTTGGTAGGAGTTATGTTTAGATAACAATTTGATCAATAGAATAAATTTACGATAATAATGTAAATATATATATATATATATATATATATATATATATATATATATATATATATATATATATATATATATATATATATATATATATATCGATAGTTTTACAGCGGTAGGAAAATTTAAGATGACAAAGTTAGTATAATTAAAGGAAACCACATATTATACTACTAATATTTATTTTACAGTCAATTACTTTTTCTTAAACTGTGTGACATGTCAAAGAGAACGATTACTTGAAAATGGAATAAATATATGTTTTAATAAGTTTTAAAATTACTTTTATCTCAAAATATATATCAATCTAAAAGGAAATTTATGTTTAAAATACAGTTTTAATCTTTCTATTTTTTATGAAATTTGTGTATTAATTGTGAATTCTTTTCAACCAAAATAAACCATTTGTCTCGTGTTCTTAATATATGAGAGGATAAAATAATAATAATAATAATAATAATAATATTAATAATAATAATAATAATAATAATAATGTATTATAAACATAAATTAACCATTAAAATGACGTATATTTTTAGATGAAAGTAATCGAAATAATTAAAAAATACAATATTTTTTTCATAGAATATATAATATAAAATATAAATATTTCATTCTAATTGTGTTGGGAAAATAGAAATAAAAAAGATGAAAAATATGGTGGTAGTTAGGTTTGTTAGTTGTGATGAAAGAGATTTGAGGTTTTAAAGGATTGTATAGAGGGTGATTACTGGAGTGGAAACATTTTTAGAGTGTTGAAAAAGTGTAAAAGGAACAAAAAACGAGGTAGCTAGAGGGAAATATAGAGTGACATCATTGGAGATGCTCTTAGGGCCTGTTTGATTTAGCTTATTTCTTTTATTATTATTATTATTATTTATTTATTTATTTATTTATTTTATTTTATTTTTTTATTTTATTATTATTTATAATAATAATTACTCTTAATTAACGACCTTTTGTTTTTATTATATTATTAAGAAGTGGAATCTTGGAATATATAAAATTTTAATAAAGAAGATGACTCACATGTTTTTGAAAAGTAGAATTAAGCACTAGGTTTAGTGCTCACAACTTATGGCTTTATATATGCTTTAAGTGACTTGTACTTGCCTTATGACTTATCTTACCATAAGTAAAATCAAACGCTTCAAAAACAACTTATGATAAGTCTTAAGTTATAAACACTTCCAGATAAGTCAAATCAAACATGTATGTTGGAAATTTGTTGCAAAAATTGGTGACGATCAATCTTGGATCAATTGTTGACCTAAGTTCCATTGATTGGAATTAAAAGCAAGTTGCAAATTATTAATCTATGTTTCGAGTATATACAAATGGTGTATTTATTTGCTCAAAACCAACATCGAGTAAAAGAGAAATTAATGCACAAAGTGAGCAACTTGTCATTATAGTTGAAGAGCAAATGTGTATATGGAAAACCATATCCTACATTGTGAAAATAAAGTGTAAGAAAGCACTTTATTAATGGGTGCACTTATAAGAATACAATCATGTGTTCTAAGGTATATCGTAATGGTATCACATGTGGGTTGGCCTTCCAAATCAACTTCAAGGATGTGTCACACCATCTTAGTCTGCACGCGAACGTGCAAGGCGCATTATCGTTAGGAGTTGTGGAGCCTTAAAGTTTTGTCTAAGTTCTAGACCAGGGGCTCAACTTGATGTTCAGTTCGGTCAGACGGGTTCATGTCACGACAGTCCAGCCCACGTGCAAATGGGCATGTCTGACCGAGCTTGGATATGTTGCTAATTGCTTTGGTGGCTTGGTGCAACTGGCGATTGATAGGCGGTTACAACAGGGGGTGATGTGATGCTTCGCACACTAGTGCAACTAATTTGCTTCCTCCGATCAGCCACAATCCAGTGGCTCAGGATCAACGCTGACTTGTGCCTATTCATGCATAGACACACACTGTCTCTTCAAGAACTATATATATCTCCCCATATTCAGCATTTGTCTTCACTCCACTACGATCAAAACATTAGCATTAGAGCATCTCCACCATGTCATGTCAGTAACTCATAAACCTTTTATTTATAAAGATATTCCTCATCACTATGGATAAACTTAGAGTATCCACACTCATCAACCTTTTAAAAGGTTTATCTAGCATATCACGTCATCAACTTATAAACATTTTCATTTTAAATTTATTCTCTACACTCATATAAACCTTTAAAAAGTTTTATACCATGAACCCACAGTTAAATATTTTATTTTTCACAACATTCATTTAAAATTACATTCTTTCACAATATTTATTTAAAAGTAACAGTTTTATTTTCAATAATAATTATATATTCTTAAAACATAAAAAAAATTAAAAATATATATTATGTGAACGTAATAATGATTGGTAATTTAAAATATTGATGCGATAATATAAGATTTTATTAAACAAAATTGAATAAAATCATGTAGCATAATTAAAGTATAAATATTGATAGGAAATATTTAATCGAAACAACTTAATCTCCATTGTTATTGTCTCCTATATAATAACTTAATCTTCATAATGGCTCGTTTCATAACGACTAGTTTTATATGACTAGTTTTCTGCGGCTAATTTTACCTTGGCTAGAGTTAACTAAACAAATTAATAAAAATCTGACATAATTAAAAGTACATAAATATTAATCACGTGAATAAAAACCATACCATTACATAAACTCACATTTAATAATTAGAGAAACTTCATAAATTAAAAATTACACTTAAACTAGACAATATTAAATTTGGCCTTTGTAATAGCACAAACATGTTGATGAATTCTAGGTTACTCTTAGTCATGTCATTAGTATCCTTCCACCGGAGGATTTTTAGAATCCTAGCAAGTGTGGGTGTTTATCCACTTTCCACGTCCTTGAGTGCACAAATATTCTCTTTTTCTATTGCGGTCAGTTCATTATCGGTTTGGTTGGTGGTTTTTGCTTTCCACTTTCTTCTTTGCGACCTTTTGTGAGGGCAACCTTATTGTCGTCGATGTTGATGCTTGCAGCCATGCACATGGGATGATGATGTATATGAGGAATGTTACTTGATTTTCCACCTTTCCACTTTGGCTCATCTTTACATTGCACACACATGCTGGTATCAAAAATATTTTTTTTCGTGTTGAGAAGAAAAAGATCATATCTGGGTTTCTTTCAACAGTCATCGAACCACTCCTATTATGTTGATTTTGTACTTGGATGAAGTAGTTGGTCATTGTATTGGAAGAACTATGTACCAATGTGATTTCAAGACAGTTAACTTTCTTGTTCAAATCTTTCGACTCTTGTTGTAGTACTGGTGATTGGTTTCCAAAACTCTTTATCATGTTAAATTACCAAATCCACTATCGTTGAAACAATGACAGCTTGCCTAGCAGTTTGTCATCTTCAATACTCCATTTTGATTTTGCTTGTCTTTAGCTTGATTATTTACTTCTTCATCTAGAGAGCGATGTTTCCAACTCTTAGGTGGAAAAAAAGGAATTTCATACTCATCGATACTAATCTTTTGTATCCGTCGATATTGTAATTTCCAGTATTCATATTTTAGTTATAATATTAAGGTGCGTATTAATTTGCCATAGATAGATGAAAGATATCTACGTTACTAAATACATGAGAAATTGAGAAAATCTATATATATATATATATATATATATATATATATATATATATATATATATATATATATATATATATATATATATATTTAAAGTTGGTGAGGAGCACTATGGTTGTGCCACCTCACCACTTTAGATAAATCTTCATTCACAAGTGGAAGTTTTAAAAACTTTGGTTTTCTAGCCATTAGCTAATAATAATACCTAATAACAATCAATATGATAAGGGTATTAGTATTAGTATATATAACTTCTTCTATTGTCAATAGTAGAAGACTTATATTTAAAAACTTTTACAACTAACATTACTTCTAACCAATGTGGGATAAAACTCTTCAAGGTTAGATATTACTTCTAATGGCTCACTTTTAACATTATACTTTAAGCTTTGATATCTTATTCATCCAAAACTTGATTTGGACAAATAAATATATCATTTCGATGTTCTTGCCGAGTAGAACACATTTACACAATTACTTTTGTCAACAAACAAATGACACGTAAAGAAATTTGTGCCTCAAGTTGCACAATTTCTTTTACTAAAAACACTAATTTTTAATAAGTATTATACTTTAACTCTTGATATCTTATTCATCCAAAACTCAATTTGGACAAATAAATATATCATTTCGATGCTCTCAAGAGTAGAACACATTTGCACAATTACATTTACAACAAACAAATGACACGTAAAGAAATTCGTGCCTCAAGTTGCACAATTTCTCTCACTAAAAACACTAATTTTTTAACAAGTATTACTTTTAAGTCTTGATATCTTATTATCAAAAACTCAATTTGGACAAATAAATATATCATTTTGATGCTCTCACCGAGTAGAATACATTTCGCAATTACCTTCGTTAACAAACAAACGACATTAAAGAAATTAGTGCCTCAAGTTACACAATTTCTTTCACAAAAACACTAATTTTTCAACAATAGAAGAGATGTATCCCACATTGGTTAGAAATTGATGTTGGTTTAAAAATTCTATTATTAAGTACCAATAGAAGAAATGCATCATGCATCATACATTGGTTGGAAAGTGATGTTGATTTTCAAAGTCACTAGAAAACCAAAAGTTTTTAAAGCTTACATGGATGCTTTAGAATGAAGATTTATCAAAAGGTGGTGAGGTGGCACAACCAGTGCTCTCACCAATTATATATATATATATATGATAAAATATTTATACAATTATTACCAATAGAAGATGTATATCTCACATTGGCTAGAAAATGATGTTGAGTTTAAATTATTTTATATTATTACCAATAAAAGAGATGTATAACACATTGTTTAAAAAGAAAATGTTAGATTTTAAAGTCTTTAAAACTAAAGACTTTCACTTTTACAAGAGATGTATCTCACATGGTTACAAAATATTCTACTATTATTACCAATAGAAGAGATGTATCACACATTGGTTAGAAATTGATGTTTGTATTAAAAATATTATTATTAATTACTAATTGAAAAGATGTATCATACATTTGTTATAAAGTGATGTTGATTTTAAATTTTTTGTTAAAAACTTCTACCATTATTACCAATAGAAGATGTATATCTCATTGGTTAAAAATGATGTTGATTTTTAATTATTTTAGATTATATAAAAGACTTACTATTATTAGCAATATAAGATATATATATATATATATATATATATATATATATATATATATATATATATATATACTATATATACTTTTAATTAACCATAACTAATAATAATACATAATAATAATCATAATGATAATGGGTATTAGTATTAGTATATACTTCTTCTATTGTCAATAGTAGAAGACTTATATTTAAAAAAATTACAACTAACATTACTTCTAACCAATGTGGGATAAAACTCTTCAAGGTTAGATATTACTTCTAATGACTCACTTTTAACATCATACTTTAAGCTTTGATATCTTATTCATCCAAAACTTGATTTGGACAAATAAATATATCATTTCGATGTTCTTGAGAGTAGAACACATTTGCACAATTACTTTTGTCAACAAACAAATGACACGTAAAAAAATTTGTGCCTCAAGTTGCATAATTTCTTTCACTAAAAACACTAATTTTTAATAAGTATTATACTTTAACTCTTGATATCTTATTCATCCAAAACTTCGATTTGGACAAATAAATATGATTTCGATGCTCTCACAGAGTAGAATACATTTGCGCAATTACATTCGCCAAACAAACAAATGACACGTAAAGAAATTAGTGCCTCAAGTTGCACAATTTCTCTCACTAAAAACACTAATTATTTTAACAAGTATTATACTTTAAGTCTTGATATCTTATTACCCACTCGATTTGGACAAATAAATATATCATTTGATGCTCTCACCGAGTAGAACAAATTTGCCAATTACCTCGTCAACAAACAAATGACACGTAAAATTTCGTGCCTCAAGTTGCACAATTTCTTTCACTAAAAAATACTAATTTTTCAACAATAGAAGAGATGTATCCCACATTGGTTAGAAATTGATGTTGGTTTAAAAATTCTATTATTAAGTATCAATAGAAGAAATAAATACATTGGTTGAAAAGTGATGTTGATTTTCAAATCATGAAAACCAAAGTTTTTAAAGCTT
>CM028379.1:33485460-33643340 GCA_013146195.2 Codonopsis lanceolata
AAGTTGACTTGAAGGATAAGGGATAGGAATAGGCGAAGGACGAGGGAGAGTACAAGTTGGTGAAGATGAGCACAAATACGAGGAGAGATGCCATAGCTAATAGCTTTACAGCCTTGATATCTTCCCAACATACAGAAGGTGGAAGCTCTATTATTATATATATTCAGATCACAAATGAATGACATTTTTATCAATTAAAAAGATTTTGAAGGACTAATTTGTTGTATTTTTCATGTAGTTATAGAAAAATAACATAGTCTCTTCATTATTAAATAATTGTCACGTTTTAATTTTTAAAAGTTGAATTGATTGGCTTTTTCAAAAAAAAAATTACTAATATTTTCTTAATACCATTATAGCGGGTTTTGTGAACTATGAATTTACGTATTTTAGGGTTTAAAAAAACTACATATCAAATTTTCATTTTAAAAATAATCAGTACTCCCTCTGTCCTGGATAAATATTCATACTTTTTATTTTAGGATGTCTCAACTAATGTTCCTGAATAATTTTGGCATATAATTTTTCTATCATTCCTCAGTGAGAGGGTGTAATAAGTACATAATTAATGAGAGAGAGTGTGTGGAATTAGTATTATTGTCACAACATATTTTACAACTCATCATTTATTACATTTTTTAATACTTGTATTTTATCCTTTAGGAACATTTATTTGGGACGGAGAGAGTCTAACATTAAAAAGTTAAAACACAACAATTAATTAGAAACGAAATAAACATATAGTAACTTCTTTAAAGTAAACAATATATTAATCATCCTCAAATCTATACTATAGTATATTAAAGTTGGTGAAGAAACTTTCAAAGTGACACATCACCCAACTTTAATTGATTTTGAATCTTCAAGCCTCCAACTCAATGCAATTTTGATTTTTTGGACTTTTCATTTTTAAACCATTAGCTAATAACAATCATAATAATGCATAAAATGATATCAGATATATTAATCTACTAGTAGTCTCTTCTAATGTTAATAAGAATGAAAGTCTTTTAGGACAAGTCCAATGGTGGTACTTGCCCTATATGTACTATTATTACCAATAGAAAAAATGAATCTCACATTGGTTAAAAATTGATGTTGAGTTTGATAGATTAAAAAAAATTATAATATTACTACTGGTATAAGAGATGTATCATACATTAGATCCAAGGTAATGTTGGTTTTTGAGCTATCCAGCCCAAATGGCCAGAAATGGCCACGTGCTCAACATGTGATCACATATACTGCACAAAAACTCTATCAAATTATCTCGCAATTGCCGGTTGTTTGATTATTACATCGAGTGCCTTTTGGAAAACCTTGTCTCATTTACGCTTATTTGGATACTTGATGATTTGGACCGCAAGATCTAAAGCTCATATATCCTATTCGTTAAAGCCCGTAGTATCTCGCATAATTTGGATACATCGCTGGTTCCGCTACCGAGAAACAAAGTTTTTCAAGTTTTGAACCTTTTCCGACGACTTTAAGCTTTTATCATGGCTACTAATGGTGTCAATTTGCCTGAGGATGGTCATCCCGGCTACCCCTAGTGTGCGATGAATGAAGAAAACATATTGCATCCTCTTCCTCCACATGATTCCCACTAGCTTAATCAAAGACGGCTTTGGAATCTCCGGCCCGTAGTGATGTGGCCGCGGCTGACCTTCCTAACAAATTTTGTGAAGAGGCATTACGCCAAAAAGCATTGTACTGGGATACGATGCATCAACCGAATCAACAGCTGATTGTTATGGGTAAGCTTCCGCTCCATTGAGCCGATCCACTTCCGCCGCTCCCGCACAAAGTCAAAGGCCGATGCCTTGCATCGGGAGATCCCCAAATGCCAGCTGGAGGTCCGCTTCAACACCGTGAGCGGGAATCCAACAGTGGACACAATTGCCACCATGAATGGCGAGCTAGTCACCGAGTCATCCTAGTGTCCATTCCTCGCCTTGGCGCCAGTGTGAGGAATCAACAAGATCACGCCGCCACGATCTCCCTCTCCGTGGAGGTCCCATACTCGCAATAACTATCACCATCACCCCACAAGTCAAATACCCGTCGGTAGCATACCCCATCACCAAGGGGATCTCATGCTCAGAGACATCGATCTCCTTCCCCGCGTCAATCATAGGGAAGGTAGGAATTACCTCCCCCCAACACCAACCAACAAAACCGGATAGGAGCATTGGAAGATTGAGTGCAGGAAGTCCCGGGAGGTCCCCAGGTGCAAGTGGCACAGGCCTTGGGCATAGCTTAACCTTTTGGAGCTATGGGTCCCCCCTAGGCCTGGCTTGTGCCTGTCTGTGCACCTGCGTGGTGGTATGCCCAAGACTTCTAGGAATCGAGGTTGCGACGCAAGCCCTGGGGCAAAGGAAGGGCCCAGGAGGGAAACTTTTTAGGGACCGCATCCATCCCATTGGCCTCATGGATCGAGAATGCCCTTCCAGCAAAGGGATGCATCTTTCCCAACATTGACAAATGCATAGGAAAGACAAAAGGAAGGGACTGACTAATATCATTTAAGTCACAGATAGGTCGGGTGACCTCCAATGAGGCTTGAAGATCCGGGCATTTGTGGGTTCCTCACAAGGAAAGGCTCTAGCATGGATACGTATGCTTCTTCATAAATCGATCACCAACTGGGTGGACCTGCGAGTAAAGTTTTTGGCCGATTTTTAGACTTTGGTAACCATAGCAAAGATAAGGGCAGACTTGTCAAAAATTAGGCGAGGGGCTCACGAGTCACGAATCTACGCCTAATTATTTGGAGAGGTTCATGAAGATGCACGAAAGTTCCCCGCCTATCCGAAAGCAGAGGTCACTGCTTTGAAATTGGTTTACTCGAAGGAGAAGGCAACCTAAGATCGAAGTTGAGTATGAGAGAGCCCAAAACGTAGGCAGAAATGTTGGTGCGGGCTCAGAAAGACTATAAGGGAGAGACCGCTAAGAAGGAGAAGAATAAGGAGAGTACAGAGGCTAGTAGAATGGCAACACGGGAAAAAGCAGTGGCCATAATGGAGGGGGTAGTTATAATCGAAGCAAGCCGAGGTATGACCGCTCCAGGGAATTCTTTCGGGAAAATGACCTCACCCCGCTTAATACAATGCTGGAAGATATCTTGTATGAGGTACGAGTTGAGCTTTCGCGCCGTGGATCGCCGAGAAGGTTTTCTTACCATGATGACTATGGGCATACCACGTAGGAGTGTTGGCCACTGAAAAATACCATTCAAAAGCTAATCAATGAAGGGAGACTGACCGCTCAAGCGGATGGAAACAATAGAGGAAATGCTCTCGCAGGACGCACTCACCGCCGTGGAGTCATAAATGTGATACTAGAAGAGGAACATACTATCACACAATTGGGAAAACTAATTTATTCTCTATTAATGTCTATTCACTTTACTCGCAGTGAGTTGGCAAGCATTGGGTTCGTCAGAGAACTGTCCTTGATTGTTTCGGCCTTGGTCGATGGATGGGTGGTGTACGTGATGCTATTAGATACAAGAGCGCGTGGATGTCATGTACTACTCTTGCTTCAAGGGATTAGAGCTGCAAGATGACCGTTTGAAGCCATATGTTGGGACTTTGGAGGGGCTCACGAATCACAAGGTACCGGTCAAAGGGACGATCGAGCTGGAGGTGATTATCGGGGAAGGCAGCTGGTCCAAAATGAGAAAGTCACTTTTATGGTGATTGATCTGAAGCCCCCCTACAACATCATTTTTGGGGTACCGAGCATTGCCAAATTCTAAATGGTGACCTCCATTCCCCACCAGTAGGCTAAGTATTACACCGATAAGGGGGTGGAGGTCCTGAAGAGTCAGCCTCGGGCGTAGTATGTTAGGGACAACTAGAGGAAAAAGCAAAAATTGACCTTGTTGATTGACATCAAACCATTACAATCAGTCACAAGGAAAAATCTCACACGACCACTGGGCCGGTCCAGATTGCCATTGTCGACAAAAGTTCTACTCGGGGAGAGCAACGGTCATCGTTGGAGCAAAATTTTCCTTTGCTGACAGTAGAGTCGGAGGGACAGGTAGAGCAGGTATAGGATATGGTCCTGGACCAAATTGATCAAGTGGAAACCCGGACTGAGGCCAATGAGAAGTTGGAGTGTGAGACGCTACAAGTGCGGGATGAGCTTGAATTCACTTCACAATATGAGCTTGAGTGTGAGACGCTAGATAGTGATCAACCCTGCTTATCCCGAGCAAAAAATTAAGATAGGCAAGGCTCTTTCTACTAAAACGCAAGACAGTTTGATCGGACAGCTCCAGAAAAGCTTCGACGTGTTTATTTGGCGATCATAGGATATGAGGGGTGTCAGTGAGGAGGTGGTTATGCATTGCCTTAGTGTGGACCCAACATACAAGCTTGTTCAACAACGACCTAAAAAGTTCTCATCGAAAAAGGACAAATCAATTAAGGAAGAGGGGGAAAAGTTACACCGGGCACATATAATTGAAGAAATCCATTACCCGACCTAGCTGGCAAATTTGGCAATGGTGAAGAAGGCAAAAGACAAATGGAGGATGTGTGTGGACTACACCGATCTGACTAAGGCTTGCCTGAAGGATTGCTATCCTCTTCCCCGCATTGATAAACTGGTAGATGCTATTACAGGTTTGAGTTTCTGAGTTTCATCGATGCGTATTCAGGACACCATCAGGTGAAGATGAGGAAAGGGGACAAATCTTTGACCGCGTTCCGAGCTGCGGGCAACCTGCATTTTTATAAAATTATGTCGTTTGGGCTGAAGAATGCAAGAGCCTCTTATCAGCAAATGGTCAATAGTGTGTTCAGCTCACAGATTGGCAGAAATGTTGAAGCGTACATTGATAATATGATTGTAAAATGAAAAGGCTATGGCAATACTGTTGATTTGGAGGAGACCTTTGACAATCTTAGGAAGCATAACATGAAGCTCAACCTGAGCAAATGTGTGTTCAGTGTAAAATTAAGCCATAAAATTCCTGGGGTTTATGGTGAATGAAAGGGGAATAGAGGTGAACCCTGAAAAAATTGAACCATTGATCAAAATGGAACCACCAAAAAAGTTGCCCTACTCGCTTGTCATTGTTGCTTGAAAATTACGGGCTTACTTTTCTGCACGTGTAATAATTTTATACACGGACATTCCTCTAAGAGAAATTTTGCACAAGCTGGATACTTCTGGTCGGCTGCTAACCTGGTCGATCAAGTTAATAGAGTTCCAAATAGAATACTACCTCGGTGAGCTATCAAGGCACAAGCCCTGGCAGATTTTGTAGCCGAAACAAGCTTCAACATCCCAAGCGAATAGGGGACCCTTCCTCAAGCTGAGCCAACACCCACCCCCCTCCCCTTTAAAGAGCTCGTCCAGAGTATTGCTGGGAACTTTACATTGATGGGGCAGGAAATAATTTGGGGAGCGGTGCAGGTTTCTTGCTGGTTCAACCCGAGCAAGATATGGATTTCGAAAAAGCCTTGCAATTCAAGTTTCCATCATCCAACAATGAGGCCGAGTACGACGCTCTGATTGCTGGCTTTGAGCTCGCTCAAGACATTGGCGTATGAGAAATCGTGGTTCAGAGTGATTCACAACTGGTAGTGAATCAAGTTAAAGGGGAATATGGAGTACACGATCCGATTCTGGTACGATACTGCGAGCTGGTGAGAGAGATTTTGAAGGATTTTTATTACTGAGAATTGGTCAGGATTGACTTAGAAGACAATATGCGTGCTAATTACTTCTCCAAGATGGCAGAGGAAGAAATTCTATTCTTACATCCGTGCGTCAAAATTGAGTATTTGGAAGTGCCTATAATAGAGAAAGATGTCATCATGAACATTGAGCGAGCCACAAGATACTGGATTGATGACTTAAAGGATTACATCGAACAGGGAGCCCTGCCTGGGGATAAATCAGAAGCAAGGGTGATACATAAATGAGCCTGTAGATATGTCGTCCTGGATAATGTTTTATGCAGAAGGTCACATACAAGGCCTTTACTCAGATGCGTCCGGCCAGAGATAACATAAGGCATATTAGGGGAGATACATGAAGGAAAGTGTGGTGGCCATCCTGGAGAACATTTGTTGGCAGAGAAGGTCTTGGCCGCGGGTTTCTACTAAATCACATTGAGACATGATGATGAAATGTATGTCAAGCGATGTGACAAATGCCAACGTTATGGCGACATTCCTCGCCTGTCCTCTACTGAGCAGACTTCGGTAGTGGCATCATGGTCATTTGATATGTGGGGAATAGACTTGATTGGTCATTTCCCCTTAGCTCAATTGAATTTCAAATATGCAGTGGTGGGCGTTGATTAATTCACAAAATAGGTGGAGGCCAAAACATTAGCAACAATCAGCGAGGTGAACGTTATTGATTTGGTTCATGAATATATTTGGTGTTGTTTTGGCGTTCCCCAAGCTATAATGTCTAATCATGGGATCCAGTTCTCCAAAAAATTCATGTGGTCATTGTGAGAACCCAAACCCATTACTTGTTTATTGCCTTAATAACATGCTTGTATTATGCCTTAACATGTTAGACACTTCTATTTTTCCATGTCTGGCTGGTATTATCATTATTACATTCCTTGTCGCTTGAATACCCTCTATGCTTAGCATACCTTGCCGTTATACCTTCTACGCATTGCTTGCCTTGCCGTTGTACTTTGAGTGGTTGCCTTAGCATGTTTAGCACTCAACCAAGACTTGTTAGAGTTCTATTGTCTCCCATAGATGACTTAGAACATTCACCTTGATCATAGTAAGCTTGATTGGAAGTTTAGAAACCTTCTTGCTTTGTTTTGGCCTTAGCGATTTCCCTCGTCTCCCGTATTGCTCGTATTTCGACGTGTGAAATGTTCGTTGAGTTCTTGGACTTGTATTCAAGTCATAACCATGTTTAAACAAACCTTTTTCATGCCCAAGTTACCCTAGTTTTATTAACGTTTGATCCGGGTTTGATTCGTCAACCAATCGTCGCTTGACTCGAGCCTTGTCCTACCTTGTTCCGGGTGATATTCAGGTGTGTTTCGGACTTGTTTTGAGTTGTGTTAGACCCTAGAATGGTTGCCCATAAGCTTGGGACCATTTAGGACTTGTTTAGGTCAAGTTTTGGTGCTCCAGAAGTTCAGGCGGCCGCATGGCTCGAGTGAGGCGCCCGCCCCAAGTACTGAGAGCAAATGAAAAATGGAACCCTTCCCAAGATTCCGAGGCGGCCGCATGGCCAGGCATGAGGCGCCCGCCTCACTTTCTGATCAGCTCTACGGGATTTTCCTCCTTCCAGCTTTTGTGATCCAATTAGCCACTTAAACCTCCTTCCTAATTGGCCCTAATCCAACCTATTAAACCCTAATCAAGCTAGATTAGTCCTAATCTCAAGCAACCTCCATTGGACATGTGGATTCCACCACCCTTCTCCTCTTGACATGTGGATTTCCACTCAATCCATGCAAGGTATAAAAAGCCTCTCTCTTGTTGACTTAGCCATTAATCCCCATTATCAGATTTTATCTCCTCTCTCTTGCCATGTTTAGTGTGTGTAGAGAAAAGGTGAGATTAGTGTGTGTCTCTTCCCTAGATTGAGCTCCCGACCTCCGATTGCCAAACCGAGACCACCGGAGTGAAGCTACCGACGAGGAGATCGTTTCCATCCGATTACTTTGTACTCCAATCTTCCTTTTCCTTGGTGAAGGTAAGCTATCGATTTCCCCCTTAGGATGTATGCTAGAATTGCCATGTCTTCCCCTCTTCTTGTAACTCCCATGCTCCTACCATGCCCATGCCATGATTGTTGATGAATTGGTCTTTGGAGAATTTGAATAATATGTTCATCTTGTTAAATTAGTCCTATGCCTAGAATTAATTATGTTCTATGCTTCCTTAGGAGCAACTAATGTTCTTGGATCAATAGATTTTAATAACTCTTGGAAACTATGACTTCTAGGGTTTCACATGCTACAAACTGTCCATCCTATTGATTGAGTCCTACGCCTCGAATTGAATATGTTCTATGCCTTCTTAAGAATAACAAATGTTCTTGGACTCGCGACTCTTGACAACTCTTGGAGAATATGAATTCTAGGGTTTCACGGACTATGGATTGTTCATCCTGTTGATTTGGGTCCTATGCTTACAATCGAATGTGATCTATGTCTTCCTAAGAATAACTAATGTTCTTGGACTATTGGCTTTTGATAACTTTGACAAATTGATTCTAAAGTTCCCTTGAATTATGAAATGTTGAACTTATGTTAATACTTGACTATGGTTGTTAAATAGATTAATGACCTAGCCGATCCTATACGAGAACTTAGAAAAGGATTTTGGATGCATCTAGCATCTTAACTCCCTTGGATGAATTGGTAGAGACGACTCAGCGGAGTCAAACTTAAGTGAGCCATTGAACAATACCGGCTCAATGATCAATCCCTACGACGTCCTAAACACGTTCCTCTAAGAATGATAATTCCAGACTCTTGAGAATTGAATTGATTACCTTGCTTGATTCTTGATGTCATATAATAGAACGCCTATTTGACATATTGAGTTCGCTCTTGTCGAACTCATTCCTGCTTGATTTTTGATGATAATTCTTGACTATGGTTGTTAAATAGATTAATGACCTAGCCGATCCTATACGAGAACTTAGAAAAGGATTTTGGATGCATTTAGCGTCTTAACTCTCTTGGATGAATTGTTAGAGATGACTCAACGGAGTCAAGTTTAGCGAGCCATTGGACAATACCGGCTCACCGACCAATCCCTACGACGTTCTAAACGCGTTTCCCTAAGAATAATAATTTTAGACTCTTGAACTTGAACTGATTACCTTGCTTGATCTTGAGTGTCATATTATTGAATGACTAATTGACATGTGAGTTCGCTCTTGTCGAACTCGTTCTATACTTGAGAATTTTGTTAAGTAAACATTACTTGGCATTTGCATGAGTCCAGCTGGCATACCTGTCTTTGTTCACACACGCCTCCACTGTTGCCACAGTGGGGAAGTAGCTCCCTTGCTGTAATCATTTAAGAGCATCATTGGACTATCCCGGGCATCTCCTCGGAAGATCGATGTACTTACACACATTCGATACCCGCACATTTCCAGATAACGCTTGTATGCAGGAACTACGAAGCGGCCCGGCTCTCCATATATCCTCATCCTATGTGATCTAATTATGCGCACTTATATGAAACAATGTGCATCTTGGATATATGACCTCTATGCTTATGTGACGATATCTTGCCTTGTATGTTGCATATTGCCATGACATGCATGATTGATAGCTTACAAGTCTTTATGACTTACCCTTTCCCCTTTACTGCTTTAGATCCTAGCAAGACAGGTCCAGCTCGTTGAGACTCGCTGTGTTCGTGCTTTGTGCCCTTTTTGGTGCGCCGTTGATTATTGAAGAGGTGGTTTAGATGTCCTCTTTCTCTTGTTTTATATTTTGTAAGGACGACGGGTTTAAGCAAGTCAATTAGACTATGCTTGGGAATTTGCTTAGAACTTGATCTTGTAACTCTTGCTAGCTACTAGTTGTTATATCACTCGTAGTTCTTGTAATCTCTTTTGTGCCGGCATTGTTTAAGCCGAGCTTCGGTTACCTTGTTACTATTCCATTACGTTTAAGTCTTCCGCTGAGCAGACCATTAGCTCTTATTTAATTCTTGTCCATAAACTGTTAGCTTGGGTTCCGGCTTGTAGTGTCGCCGAAGACTTGGTTATATTGTTTAACTGTTTATCAGGTTGAAAAAGATTTTAAAAATACCGGCCTTTTGGTGCCGAGGCGTGCTACGTCTCAAATGTTGCGTCACGTCGTTTTTATAAATGAAGTCCTTGCATGTTTTTTTGCCTCCTTGTTTCCTCCTTATTTGGGCGGTCCGACCCTCGGTCCCATCTCGGGCCCGGGCCGGGTCGCCACAGTCATGCGAGTAGATGCATGTGATGCACTGGAAATCTTCTGTGGTATACCCTCAAGGAAACGGTCAGGTAAAGGCAGCGAACAAGCACGTCTTGCACGCCCTCAAGAAAAGTTTAGAAGATAAAGTTGGCAAATGGGTAGATGAGTTACCATCAGCATTATGGGTGGTAAGAATATCGATCAGGGGGCCCATGGGGGAGACACTTTTTTCCCTCGTATATGGTTCAGAGGCTATGGCACCGGTAGAGATGTATTTGCCTAATCACTAAGTGTCTTATTACAATACACAAAACAACAGTTTGATTTGAGCAACTGATCTAGATCTTCTCGAGGAAAAGTGAGTAGAGTCTAGAATGAGAATAACAAACTACAAACAATGAGCAAAAGCTTATCACGACAAGCGAGATCGAGGTTGATCTTTTGTTGTGGGTGATTGGGTCCTTCAAAAAATTGAGGAAACAGGTCATCGAGTAGAATTGGGAAAACTTTCTCCTAATTGGAAAGGCCCTTTTCAAGTTGTCAGAGTAATTAGAAAAGGGACCTACATGTTAAGAACTAAGGAAGGCAACGAGCTAAAACATTCATGGCATGCTGATCATTTGAAAAACTAATACTGTTGAGTAAGATAACCGAGCAAAGGGTGTAGCTTGTTTTTACTCTTTTGTACGTTCGGTTAGGTGTTGGTTATTTTATGAAATAAATGAGCTCATTTGATCTTCACGTTGTCTTCATCTTTTATTGCGATTATACATTTTTCATGAGCGCGATATGTCTCAGCTCTTCAGAAAGAGTTGGTATTCGAACTTTGATCTTAGCTTGTACCTAAGACCAAGTGGTTTGACAAACCAGTTGTTCTAGTGTCCATGCTTATGAAAGTGAGCAAGGTTTTAAAAGCATGTTTAGAGCAAGTGAAATGCAACCTTGGATCTTAGCTTGTACCTATGGTCTAAGTGGTTAACAAACCTGGATTTTAGCTTGTACCTAAAATATAAATGGTTATTGTACTAGCGTTCCTATTGCGAAATCGAGCAAGGGTTCAAATTATTGTTGAAAATATTTGTGCTCGCATGGAATGCAGTTTGGGTAAGAAACCTAAATATGCTGAAAGATTGAACAAAGCAATAAAAAACATATAGAAGTTGGAATCAAAATTATTATAGAAAAAAAAATTGAAGTGTTCAAAGTGGCACACAGGTCAATATAAAGTTCAGATAGCTAGACGGGTGGAATGGCATCACCAGCAGTCATAGTCGTGTCTTCATCCCCAGTCTCCTCGATCACTATAGTTTCACCATTTCCAATAGTTGCGGCCTACTCGGATATCTCATTAGAGCTCAGCTGGATAATGCATATTTCTGTCATGAGGTCAGAGACAGTGTTGGCTGCAAGTTTGGGTAGGTTCCAACCGGACAAACCTAACTTCACTTCTTCGGCAATCTGGATGAGCTCCTTCACGCTATAAGGAATAAGGTAATGGCCCTCTCGAATTTTCATAGCCTCGACAATTTGGATCTCCGAGCTTGTTTGCTCCGAACATTGCTGCTCGACCTCAAAGCTGTCTTTAGATTCGGGTGAAGCCCAATGGTCATAGCTACGCCCTTCAATCTCGGATCCACTTTCTCCACGAGAAGAAGTCCCTATAGGAATCGAGCAAGGGACACATTAATTACTACCCGGAAAAGCAAGTATAAGGGGACAGGCAAAACCCTCGATTAGTGTTTTATATTTCAGACCAATGAACAAGGCACCAGCTTAGTTTTCCTCGATTCCTACCTATACGTGTGCTCGTGTTGGTGTGAAACCCATAAACATGGAGTCAAAGCTAAAGAACCCAGAAACCCAAAGAGGGATGGGATCATGGAAATCAATAAAACAAAAATGTAGAAAGAAGTAGCAGAATTGAATTCGACAACTCTCAGAGTGACATCGGGTGTTCAAAAGTTCATAATGGGCAGATTCCAGATCGTTGCCACTTTGTCATCATATGTCCATCAAGCATCTTTGAACCCCGAATCTAGGGTTCTAGCAAAGAAGATAGAAAGGAAGAAATCAAATTCAAAAGGGTTTAAAACAAGAAATTACCTGTTGAGTTCGAAGGTTGTTTATGCAGGCAAATGCAATGGACTTGTGGCTGTAACGGATCTAGAAACAATTTGGAATTTTTGAACCAGCTTCATTTTCGTACCGGTGCAATCAAAAAAGGAAGAAAGTGGGGAGAAATTTCTATTTCATTTATTCTTATGGCAATCAAACATGTAAAAAAAAAATTTGTTTGTCTATTTTATTTTGGGGATTAGGACAAATCTGAAATTAATACGAATAGATAGATTCCTAATTTTTCTTTCTATTTATTGATGTAACGTCGACTCACGTGATCGCTTCGTCCCTTCTCGGGAATCTCAAACTAATCAGCCGAGAAAATAAATGAAAAAACGAAAAGACAAGCAAAAATTTACTGCTTTATAAATGCAATTTTTTTTGGCTTTTTAGCTAACTCACACACATGCACTCATGTAGAGATATTCCGAATTGTTAACCTTAAACCCTGATAAACACGCCCGAGTATCCTTGTTTTTGAAAAAGAACTCGGAAACTTAGGCCGAAATTATCACGCCATGCGCCCATTAAGGAGGGGCCAACTGGGTGTAAGCCAACCTAGCCCTTACATCAGCCACACTAATATCATATATATCTTTTATGACACTTCATGGATCGGTCAGTTTTTGTACCTCAAAGTTAGTGACCAATCCCTTGTGCAAAAAAAATAAAAAAAAGATATATATATATATAATGCATGGGGATTGATTAAAAACCTTGATGGTATTTCCTAGATCGTTCGAATGGTGGATCTCGGAAAGAGTATAGGCCCTTCGCTTGAGATTTGTCCAATCTTGGGAAATCAAAAGTCAGGTGGAATACGAAGGTCCTATACTCTAGAGAAAGAATCTATTATTCCATGTTTAAGTCCTAGACTGTCAAAACAAAGCAATGCTTGTCCGACCAATTTAAATGAAAAAGAAACAAAAGTTAATTATAATAGCATATTGTAACTAACCAAATTCTTAGAACCTTGCCTTATGATACACTACCTTCGACCATGTTTCTCAGAAACTTGACACGAACTTGAAAAGGAAGAGATAGCACTGGTCAGTTGATAAGA
The DNA here is from genome assembly GCA_013146195.2 of Codonopsis lanceolata. Taxonomy (NCBI): domain Eukaryota; kingdom Viridiplantae; phylum Streptophyta; class Magnoliopsida; order Asterales; family Campanulaceae; genus Codonopsis; species Codonopsis lanceolata. The sequence continues at coordinate 33,498,558 of CM028379.1, forward strand.
GATACAAATACAGAGAGTATAAAGATCAGTTCAGAGAATACATATTTGGGTAGAATGTTTGTTGTAGACGAACAAACCTCTATGGGTATAGAGACAGGGGCTCCGAGGTACGATCTTACTCTAGCTATGCAACAATGGTTAGATAAAAAATTTGGGTGCACAGGTCGATCGCCTAATGGGCTAGATAACGAATCCCATTGAAAGCTTAAGACCCAATGTTGAAAGTACTGCTCCCCTTGCAGCACCTCATGAAACGTCAATCTCAAATACTCCCCAAATACCTACTACCAAAATCCCAACCCTTTCTTTCCAAATCACGGTTACCATTTCCTAAACACGGTTATATCTCAAGGATCATGTTGTCTTCCATTTTCCATCACCAATTCGCTCTAGAACAGCCCGTATATGGAATACACCCGTTCCCAACCTGTCTGCTACTAAAAAGCGGGTGGATCAAAACTTAAAGCGTGTGGAATACACCCGGTCTCATTTGTGGACTCAAAATATTAAACAGAATCGCACCTATATTTTCAGGAAAAAACAGAGGAAAACCAAATATACCAGAATCTAGGAATTAGGAGGCTAAGTTACGATTTAGGTAGGTATTAGGCACTCAACTTGCCCTTTCGGTCTAAAAATGAGTTTTTAAGCTAAATATGTTCTTTATATATATATATATATATATATATATATATATATATATATATATATATATGATAAAGAAAATAAAGGAAACTTGCAAAAGCTACATTCTAAAATTGCAATAAAAGTGGATTTAAAATAGACTATAGTAACGACTTATTTATAGCCATTTATACTAAATATTTTACAAGCATAACAACTTATTTTATACTATTATATCATTTTAGACAGAGATAAAAATAACTTTGGGGTACCTACATCTTGAAGCGTGAGGGTTTATACCCAGGACCACTTTGCTACGGCGGGTTTTTAGATGTGCTTCCCTTGTCCTCCTAAGAAATGAAGTCTTTTTGTGTTGTTGTTTGTTGTTGTTGGAATTTCGGCAGCGTAACTGCTTGCTTTTGTTCCATTTCATATCGAGATTTGGGTGGCGTGCTGTTGTGTTTGGTGCTTTTCACCTCTCTATCTGGGTGGAGCAACTACTTGTATTTGTTGATTTGATGTTGATGTTGTGTTTGAAATCGGGTAGAGTAAATGATGTGTTTGTAGCTTTTTGGAGTTGGGGTTAGGGCGAGAAATGTTGGAATATGCGTCTTGATAATTAACTTATCACCTTGCATATTCTGAATATTTTGATTTGCTTGTTCCCATTATTGTGTGTCATAACAACTGGCTAAGAGGGCTACGTACCGATTAGTGTGGCAACTTGTTTAACAATACATAGGTCTTAGGTTGGGTCATCCTAATCTAGTCCTACCTTCTTAATGATGATTGATAGACCAGCACTTCATACGCACTAGCACCAGCAAACTTGCTGTAGCATCAAGGTTTTCGAAAGACTCGTCACCAACAAACTTATCATATGCACTAAAGGACACTTTGAAGACTCGTGACCATCAGACGGACGTGCTGTAATGTCAAAGTTTCTCACAGGATTCGCCACCTGCAGACTTATGATGTGTATCATGAAAATACCTTAAAGACCTGTTACCAGCAGAGTTACTACGGTTTGAATGTTCAAGGCATAAATAGCAGTCTTTTTGTGCAAAAGGATCATTCATCATAATTGAACATCTCACCGGCCAGTAGACTTGGCTCTACATGTGCTATAGAGAGACAAGAATTCAGTAGATCAAGACAAGACAAATATGTCCAAGCTTCAAAAGCAATTCAAATCTTTATGAAGCCTAACATAGTTAATGACTGCAAGACTCTTCCTCTCTCTTTCTCTCTCTCTCTCTCACTCACGTGGTTTGGAAAAGTCAAAAAAATCTACTTTATTGGACAGACCATCTGACAGTGCATTATGATTTAGACTCACTTTTCAGAGACTTATCATGGAGTCTGACACGCAACAGGTATATAGGATCTACAGGACAAAGCTTTTACCCAACAGTCAAAGATCCTGTGAACAACATTTCTATCCAACAGTCTTCAGCAACGACATCATTCAAAACGGATAGAAAATCCATCTTCATCTCTCAACGATCATATTTGACCCCGATCTATAAAAGGAATCTTCCCTCTTCTTCAAAACAGATATAGCGCCTTGATTGCCACGCCCAGTTCCACGACCTCCGCGGCTACCTCCTCTACCTCTACCACCTTGAGAATATAGCGCCTTCTCATCTTTGACTGTCGCCTTTGTTTGGAGCGCTTGCTCAAGCGTCTCCTCCTTTTTTTTCTTCTTTCGTTGTTCGTGTGCCTCCAGAGAACCGGCAAGATCATCGACTGTGAGCGTCGCAAGGTCCTTTGATTCTTCTATTGCGCACACAACATTCTCAAAATTGTCGGTTAACGATCTCAAAATCTTCTCCACAACTCGCTCATCGGTTACCATTTCGCCATTACGAGTGAGTTGGTTCACCACAGATTGTACACGCGTGATGTAGTCAGATACTGTTTCTGACTCCTTCATCGTCATGCCCTCTAACTCACCACGAAGAGTTTGGAGACGCAGTTGCTTAACTCGGTCGGCTCCTTTGTACACTTTTGCTAAAATGTCCCACGCTTCTTTTGAAGTAGTTGCACCGGCAATCTTCTCAAAGCCTGACTCGTCAACGGCTCGGAACAACATGTATAGTGCCGTACTTTCCTTCGATCGTAACTCTTTCAACGCCTTGTTTTGAGCCGCCGTATATCCCGTGGTGTTTGCTGGTTCTTCGAAACCTTCTTCGACCACCTCCCATGCATCTTGAGATCCGAGAAGAGCTTTCATTTGAATGCTCCAGTTACCGTAATTCCCTTTCGTTAGTCGTGGTAGCGGCATTTGACCCATCATATTCGCCATAGGCTCTGATACCACTTTGAAGAAAATAACAAGGAGTAAAACAAAAAATATTTCGGGATCTTACTCACTTTCTTCCTTTTATTAACACACTCTCTTGTAATTTCCTTGAATCCAAATGAATACTACTTGGCCTTTATATAGGCTCTACAAAAGACAACATATTAACTACTAATTAATCATATTAATACTACTGATTACCATGACTCATAACTACCAATTCAATTCCCGTAACTCCCTCATTACTACCCATTTATTCTCGTTACTAACTAAAAAATAACTCCTAAAATTATTATTGTCTTTAAGACAATTTCAAACATAAATTCAAATGACAACATTTAAGTTATTTCCAACATTTAAGAGGAGAACGAAATGGCTCGCCTGTCAAATATGTCTCACCAACCTCACTAATTTGTAATACCCCCTTAAGGCAAATGGCAACCATTAGAGCACATGAAGGTTATCAGTAGAACATTACATTTTAATTGATGCTATAATATGGGCATGCATATTGTAACAGACAGAATAGTGATAGCCAATAATGTATAAAACACGAAAAAAGAAGTATGTTACATCATGTCATGAATTGCGCATTGAATGAGCAATTCAATAAGAGAGCTCGGAACGAGTCGGTATAGCAATACCAATTTGATCCGAGCTCTTGGAATTGGAATAAGTTCGGCAACGGATCACGAAATCTTGACCATCTTCTCTATCTAATGAATGAGGAGTCTGTTTTCAAATCGTCCGCCCTGCACCCCCCTGCCTTGAAACATCTCCTACTATTTGTTGGTGATCGGTTTTATATCCGATTCGTGAAAATGGAGAAAAACGATTAAGAAAATGACAGACATGTCATTAAATATAAGGATAGCTGTAAATATGATATCCTACAACCTCAAATGAACCAAAAGAAGACCTTCAAAATTGGTGTTTTAGAAGTTCTATTTTAAAATATTAACATCACATGAGACCTTGATTGAGTGATTCCATCGTCTACAATTTCTGCCTTGTGCTTTGTTTAGTTCAAGGAACCAACACTCGTATAATTCAAGTTTTCTAAAGAGACCAGTAAACACATTTTGGGTGGGAATCAATATAGCTTACAAAAATTTGTATGCAAAAAGGAAACTCCAGCAATTTGACCTTAAATCAGGTTTTAAAATGACAATATCATCTATGATGTTAGTACATAACCACAAATCTGAACCAAAACAACTATTTTAAAGAGAATATGATCCTATTCATTTGTAAAGATGCTGAAGAAGTAAATAGTTTACCAGTTTAGACTAGAAAAATTAATTGCCAATTAAGTGTATGTTGAAACTTGAATGACATGACATGGGTACGGGTACGGGTACGGTGAGAGCTGGGAAGTGCTAAAAGCCTACAAGTATGTGTATATGGTGCAGCATACACATACTTGCTCTTTATATCATTGAAGCCATCCCACAAATTCAAAGGGCCCTACGGGAACCAATTTCTTGCTCTCCTTTTTAGTTAGACAAGTCAAAGTTGGCAATAAAACTGAGGTTTTGAAAATGGGTGTTTGGAGATAAATGATAAATAAAGTAATCAAACAGCAATCAACAATATTTAAGAAAGGAACCAAAATTTCAATTCATGGTAAAACAAGTAAATTCATTTCAAAATGGGTATAAATTTCGCATTAATCAAATTTGTAGGGTAAAAGACTGAGGAAAGGGGGAAAATTTGTACTGAAGAGAAAAGAGCAATACTTGGGTTGATGGTGGCGGAGGGCAGAGGAACCGGCAAGTGGGCCGACGAAGAGAGAATAGAGAGTTTGAGAAAAGGATTTGAGAGAGACCGTGAAAAAGGAAAGGGGGAAATCTAGGGTTTGAGAGAGACGCACTGAGCCCTTTAGGGAGTGTTAGGGCGAGGAATGCGAACGGAGGAGTGGTTGAGTGGTTGCGTGAGGCGTCGATGGCGGGCTGAGGTTTGCGAAGAGAGATTGTGAGCAATGATATCTATCTCATTTGCGAAGAGAGAAGATTGGGTGTAATCTTTATTTTGTAATTACTGACGGAAACTTCCGTCATACTGACGGAAAGTAGAAATTACTGACGGAATTAATGTCGGTAAATATGACGCAATTTTCCATTTAATTTACTGACGGAACTTTTTGGATTACCGACAGAATTTTCGTCGGTAAATTAGGCGCCTATTTGCTGACGAAAGTCCGTCAGTAATAGTTGATATTCTGTCGGTATTTACTGACGGAAAGGTCCGTTGGTAATTGGCCGGTTTCTAGTAGTGAATTAATTATGAAGAGTGGGGAAGAAAGAAGGGTGTATGCCACTAGATAGAAATTCAAAAATGAGGTTGGAGAAGGTTTGTTGAGTTTGGCAAAAGGAAATTGAGTTTCATCAAATAAAACATGGCGTGAGTAGACGGGTAGCCTAAAAATACACAAGGGGCATAACGCCATTGGAGTTTATTTATCATGGTGGAAGAGTGAAGGGGATAACATAAACAACCAAATACTTGTAAGTGGTTATAGGAAGAGGCCCGGTTACAGAGAATTTTCATTATAACGGTTAAAATGGAACACTTTATTGTTAATACTTTTCTACTATTAGTACTTATTGGCCAAAAAGGTAAAGTTGTTTCTTACGGGGCCGCAACAACCTCTCTCTACGATTTTTTCTCTCTAGGTAACCCTACCTCCTTTGGGCTGCGCCGTCCTCTCCATGGCGGCTCCGCCTCCTTCAGCCTCCTCCGAACCAATTTCGACCTCATCAATGCACCCTAAATCCTTTGTCAAGCCCTATGTTCAACTTCTAATAACCCTTCTCTATTCTCCATTCCACCGCCTCCTATAAAGGAGAACCCGCCATTGCCCCTTGGAAATCATAGATTCCCTTGCCGCTCCTTTCAAGTATGCCTTAATAGGTAAATTCTCACATGGTAGACCTTCTATGGAAGCCGCCCGAAAATATTTTAATACCATTGGCCTCAAAGCCGCTTTCACAATTGGGCATCTTGATCCAAAGCACATCCTTATTCGGGTTGAAAACAGTGAGGATTTCCAGCGATTATGGATAAAAGATCAATGGTTCTTAGGCCGGTATCCTATGCGGGTTTTTAAATGGTCTCCCGCCGCCCGATATCGAAAAGCTCCATTGTGACGGTTTGGTTCTCATTGCCCGGTCTCCCTATTCACTTGTTTAACAAGTCTGCTTTATTCTCCATTGCATCATTGTTCGGTAAGCCTCTTATGCTTGATCAACCAACCATAAACCTTTCTCGCCCTAGTGTTGCCCGTATTTGCGTTGAAATAGACTTGCTTCAACTTTGCCCTAGCCGTATTTGGGTAGATTGTGGCTCAGCGTATCCAAGCTTTTGGCAGCCCATAGAGGCAGAAAATAAGCCATCTTATTGTACTCACTGCCTTCGTCAAGGGCACTCCGATCTTATTTGTAAAGTTAAAAATCCTCAAGTTTCCTCCCAGGACGACCCTTCATCAAACCCTAAGCCTCGTGCCAATCCAATTCCTAAGCGTTGGACCCCGAAAAAAAATCCCAGTTCTAACGTCCCTATGGCTGCTAACAAGCATGCAAGCCCCCATGTTGATGCTTCTTCGAGTGGTAAAGATTCTGAAATTCAAATAGAAGTTGCCCCGAAACCAAGTAATCCTATAATTATCGACGACCATGCAGCCCCTATCCCTGCTCAAAACGACCACAATAATTCATCTACCACCACGGTTGCTAACCCCTCTCCCCCGATTCAAGAGTCTCCGAGTGGTAAAGATTCTGAAACTCAACCAGAAGCTGTCCCGAAACCAAGTAATCCCTTTCCTACCGAAGACCATGCAACCCCTATTCCTACTCACAAAGACCACAATATTTCTCCTACTACCACAGTTGCTAGCTCTTTAGCCCCCCTCTCGGGTCAAGTGCCCACTGCCAATAATCCCATTGCTCCATCATTGGATCATGTGACCCTTCTATCTAATGAAACCAACCATGATAATTCTTCAATTGTTAATGCAACGGTTAATGCTCTACCCAAGCCTTCTGAGCCTTCTCTACCCCCTAATCGATTTGCGGTTCTGGAAACTATTGATGAAGAGGGCAACTTATCGGACAATTCCAGTATTGAGGCTCTTAATCTGGCCCCATCTAACAATTGTGTTCAGCAGACAAATGGTACTTCGACTGCAGGCCCCGATATTGATGCTGTTGAGAAAGTCATTAATGATGTTATTTCTCCATCTCATAGTCATAAACATCTTTCTTCCAACCTGAGCCCTAACTCCCTCCCTTTCAGTCCTTGTATAAATACCCAAGCCACTATGCAGAACAATTCAGTCTCCCCTAATAAATTTGTCATTCTGGAAACTATCGAAGATGAAGATTCTGATAACGATCACGCCCAATTTGAAGCGCTTGATCTTGACCCTCCAAATCTCAGAAGGTCGAAGCGTCGTACGAAGAGTCTTTATCGTCATTATTAGTTTTCTTTCTTTGGTTTATCTAGACTTAATTTTTTCTATTTTCTTTCTCCAAGGTAAGGCTCCTTTGTCCCCCCTTTTAAGGGTAAGGTTGGTTGTCCCCCTTTAGCTTGTTTTCCTTATTTCCCCTTTTATAAAAATCTCTTTTATTAAAAAAAAAAAAAAAAAATAGTACTTATTGGCCATCTAATGGAAATATTCCAACCGCATGATCATGCATGTAAGTAATAAGGATTACATAATTTATGCTGATGATTAACCCTCGAGAACAATCTTGATCCCATGAATGAAAACATCAACATTTTCGAACCATGGAACCAACGTGACTTGAACAAGATCGTCGTCCTCAGCTCCCAAATCCTCCAACAACTCGCTTATCCCGAACCTCTGGCTAGTTCTTAGCTTCTCGCCACCCTTAGAATTAAGATGATGTTTGCCAGGCAAACTCACAAAACTTCCGGCAAACTCCGGTCGGTCTGGCCTGCATCTACGCTCGTCCTCGGCGTAGTTAATAAGCACATCAAACTTGATAAACTTCTCTCTCGTTACCTCGATCCCCTCTATTAATAGGACCTCTTCTTCCTCTTCTTTCTCCTTCTTACTCCTCTTCTTCTTCGGCCTAGGCACCATTACTTTAATCACTCGGTCTAATTGTCTAGGGAACACATTTGCAGCCTTTGCCACCCCAAATTTCCGTATCTTCATTGCACCCTTAAAATTATTTCGAGCACTGGGACGTTTGTTCAGCCACGGTGTAGCCACATCTTCGTAGCGATATCCGAGCTTCTCGGTATCCAAACAGTCTCTAATCTTTATGCGCACGAGCTCTTGCTTCTCATTGTAAAACAAATACGAGCTATCGAGCCAAGCCGAGTCGTTGAGGTCTTTTTTCCCTCCCGGTAGTTTTTTCCAAATTGACCACAATCTATCAAGACCACTGTGGTGTGCATAGAATATTGGGTCCCTTGCAGCGGAATGGTAAAGGCCCATGTTTTCGGTCCAATCATGGACTGCATCATGAGGGCTGTACTCCACCAAGCAACCTCCCGGTTCACCCTTTTGCCCAGCAACATAAGGGGTACCAAAAAAAAGCTTAGCGGTTTTTGCCCCGGACACTATACCCCTATACATCACGGCGAGATTTATTTCCCGTTGCATATCGTTAGTAATATATGATGGTGTTTGCCCAGTAACGTTATAGTATTTTTCGTAATCAAAATCAACGAAAACCGGAGGTTGATGCGTAGGGTCACGAATATCATTATACAGTGGGGATTCTTTGTCAGTATAGATAGGAGGCAAGGTCATGCCAGACGGTGTGTCCCAATTCCAGAACGGTAAGGCGAAATCTGGATCATCGATCAAGTCTCCCATGATTCTTTCGACGAAGTATAAGAAGGCACGGTGGAAGGGGTAAAAGAACCACGAATGGTGAATTTTTAGCTCTATATCTGGGAACCCAACTTGACCATAAAAACCGTTGCAATAGGCACAATGGACGTTGGCTAGGTTTTTGAAACTACGTGGATCATTGTCGGGAAGTGCTTTCATGAGCTCAACCGCCTTTTTATATTTGGCTACGTAGTCATCAGTGAGCATATGAGCAGGTCGCCTAACGCGCAACGGCTTAGCATTAGCCCGAGGTGGAAGCTGGAAATCGATGATTTCTTTAGAGGCCTCTAGAGGAGGACAACAAGTTCCATTAAAAGAGCGGTTTCGCTTGCAACTCGAAAAGTCGGGCTCCACCGGTTTCTTGTTTTCCTCATCGTCGACACAAGATAGAGGGTCGGAGAGAGGGGTAGTGGCATCATAGTTAATTATAACCCCCTAACCCAAGAAGTAAATTTTTCAAATAAATCAAACTTGGGAAGAGCAAATTTATCATGGATAGCATTGCATGAGACTTTGCGCTGATGGCTAGGGTTTCTAATAAAGGGTGTTTGAGTTGACTTGAAGGATATGGGAAAGGAATAGGCGAAGGACGAGGGAGAGTACAAGTTGGTGAAGATGAGCACAAATACAAGGAGAGATGCCATAGCTAATAGCTTTACAGCCTTCAGCCTTGATATCTTCCCAACATACAGAAGGAGGAAGCTCTATTATTATATACTAGTCTTTGTGCCCGTGCCTTTGGCACGGCACGAGTAGGAGAAGATGTCAGTACTGGTAGGTGTCAATATTTAAATAAATTAATATATGTTTTAATCATGTTTCAAAAAAGTCTAAAATAACAAATTGAAAATGAAGACCTCTCGATAATCAATTAAAACATTATGATTATTCAACGGTGGAGAAAAAAATTAAAACTTTTATTTGTAATTTTACTTAAGAAAACAGAAACGATACCTTGTTAAATTTTATTAATAGAAATAAAATTACAAATTTAAGGAGGACAACCAGCTTTGCCCTTATACACCAAAGGTAAAAAATCGGAAGAATTCCAAATTAGTAATTATACATATTATTACTTATTCTATTTTTTAAAAAATAAAATAAAAACAATTTATCTTTTAGAGTGGTCTTAATAACATAAAAAATTGGAAGAATTCTCAATTAATGGTTATATATATTCCAAAAAAGCTAATATTCATTTTAAAACCCAAACCACCTAAAGAAAAACTCGATAAATTGTGTTTTAGATATTTTTAAAAATCGGAAGAATGTTTTTATACACTCAATTTAAATTATTATTATCACTTCTATTGATTTAAATTGACTATTTTTCAATTTAAAATTTTGGTATTTTTTTTAACTTTGTAAATAAGACAACATAAAAAATAATTATTTTTCGTAAGAGTCATGAGCATCTAAAAGAAAAGAGGGAAAGTTGGAGATCGGCAGGGAGAAGTGGGGGAGTTGGAGAGGGGTTGCATAACTACCCTTCGCACATGTGAAATCTAGACGAAATTGGGACCGTAGGATATCGGTAAATGAATTGATCTCAACCGCTCCTTATCCCAAGTCAATTGCGAGCGTGTTTCCCAAACTGTATTATAATATAGATATTCAGATCACAAATGAATGACATTTTTATCAATTAAAAATATTTTGAAGGACTAATTTATTGTATTTTTAATGTAGTTAAGAAAAACACCATAGTCTCTTCCTTATTAAATAATTGTCACGTTTTACTTTTTAAAAGTTGAATTGATTGGCTTTTTCAAAAAAAAAATTACTAATATTTTCTTAATACCATTATAGTGGGTTTTGTGAACTATGAATTTACGTATTTTAGGGTCTAAAAAAACTACATATCAAATTTTCATTTTAAAAATAATCAATATTCCCTTCGTCCCGGATTTATATTCCTACTTTCTATTTTAGGAAGTCCCAACTAATATTCCTAGAGATTTTTGGTATATAATTTTTCTACCATTCTTCATAATATATCGATTTATTTAATACTATCATTATTACACATTCTAGAGAGAGAGTGTAATTAGTACATAATTAATGAGAGAGAGTGTGTGGAATGAGTATTATTGTCATAATATATTTTACAACTTATCATTAATTATACTTTTTAATACTTGTATTTTATCTTCTAAGAATATTTATCTGGAATGTAGGAAGTATAACATTAAAAAGTTAATACACAATGATTTTGATTTTTGAATATTAAAGTTGGTGAAGAAACTTTCAAAGTGACAAATCATCGCGCTTTAATTGATTTTGAATCTTCAGGCCTCCAACTTAATGCCATTTTTATTTTTTTTGGACTTTTCATTTCTAAACCATTAGCTAATAACAATCATAACAATACATAAATTGATATGTTTTTTTTTTATACTTTTTTTTCCCTCCTACGGGGGGCATGAGAGGGATCGAACCTGAGACCTCACACTTTGTGAAGCCCCATGTCTACCACTGAGTCACCCCTTTAGGGGCCACATAAACTGATATGTAATATATTAATCTTCTAGTAATTTCTTCTAATGTTAATAAGAGTGAAAGCTTTTTAGGGCAAGTCTAATGGTGGTACTTGCCCTATAGGTATCAACAAGGTTCTAAAAATCGTTAGGCGGCCGCTAAGCGGCACACTAGCGCCTAGCGCCTAGGGGATTAGTCGGGGCGTAATCGGGGCCTAGGTGGGGTCTAGAATTAAGGCATAATTACCACTTTTTTGATAATTTACATCAAAGATCAAACACATTGAATACAAATTTAATTTTTTTTATGTTTGTCATTTTATCAAACACTTGTCAATATTTGTAAAATGAACAATAATATACAAACCTACCATTAATCTCAATTCTCAACAACCCCAAAGCAATAAACAAGCCAAATTTATAACTAAAAACAAAAAAAATATTACTCTAGTTCGCCCCTCATTACCTCCCTCTCTGCCTCACCATTACCCAAGGTTCTAAAAATCGTTAGGCGGCTGCTAGGCGGCACACTAGCGCCTAGCGCCTAGGGGACTAGTCGGGGCTTAGGCGGGGCCTAGAATTAAGACATGATTACCATTTTTTTGATAATTTACATCAAAGATCAAACACATTGACTACAAATTTAATTTTTTTTATGTTTGTCATTTTATCAAACACTTGTCTATATTTGTAAAATGAACAAAAATATACAAACCTACCTTTAATCTCAATTCTCAACAACCCTAAAGCAATAAACCAACCAAGCTTATAACTAAAAGCAAAAAAAATATATTACTCCACCTACCTTCTGCCCCTACAACCCACAGTTTAACATATCCTTCCTAATCCCATCTCATTCTAAATTATGAGTCTCGAGACAGCCCCCTTCTTCTTCATCTTTCTTCTATCTATCTGGCAGACCGACAACGTAGGCGTCGACTTGGTTGATTAGGCGGTGACTAAGAAAGTCGCGGCGGTATAGAGGGGCCTAGCGCCTAGGCGGGGCCTAGGTGGAGCTAGGCGGGGAGTTTTAGAACACTGCCATTACCACTCCCCCTTCCTTCTCAAGTTCGCCCCCTCTTCCTTCTCCGGTCACCGCATACCACAAAATCAAAGTTACAAAAATAAATTAAGGTCGGCGAGTGGTCAATTAGGCGGCGATTAAAAAAGTCGCGGTGGTAGAGAGGGGCCTAGCGCCTAGGCGGGGTCTAGGCGGAGCTAGGCGGGGAGTTTTAGAACACTGGGTATCAAACCAAATTTTGATACCAATTGGTCAATATTCATCGATATCAAATAATTATCTCCAACAATAGGTATCAAAAGTTGATACAATAATAATTTTGAAAAAAAATATATCCAACAACTACAATGATATAAAAACAAAATTAAAATATTAATGAACAATATTTCCACAACACATATCATAACATGAATATATAGTCAAAATGAAAGCTATTTAAATTAGGTTTGATATTAAGGGAGGTAAGTTTGATATCTTCCATAGTACCGCACCTAATTTTAATACAATTCACACTTTAACCATTGAAGAGTACATATGTATCAAAATTTAATTTTGACCCTTACCATTAGAATTGTCCTTATCTAAAAAAGTTAAAATCAACATTATTTTCTAACCAGTATGAGATACAACTTTTCTCAAAGTAATAATAAGTGTAGTGTTTAATCTAATGACTTTTAACACCAACATCAATTTCAAACCAAATGTGAGATACATCTATACTATTATTATCAATAGAAAAAAAATGTATATCACATTGTTTAAAAATTGATGTTGAGTTTGATAGATTAAAGAGAATTATAATATTATTATTGTTAGTCCCAAAGGGCACAATAATAAGCTAGAAGGGGGGGTTGAATAACTTATTAGACACTTAAAAACTTTTCGTATAAATTCCTAAAGCAAGCACTTGCAATCTATTAAAGAGATTGAAGTAGCGGAAGTCTTGTAAGGAAGACAGTTTAGGTCTGCCGGTGAAGGACTACCGGTAGACTTGGTTGAATACTCAAGTCTGCTGTTTGAAGCGATAAGTTAAGGAGATAAGAAATGGAATAAAGTCGTAAACAACCGTAAAGAAAGAATACAAGTATTTTGAGATGATTCGCACTATAAAGAGTGCTACGTCAACCACCAAGGCAGTCAACCTTGGATTCAAATGTACACTATGTTTTTCACTAGTTCTATTACAAAGAATATATCAAATAGACCGTGTACAAAATATTTAACTTGTATTTAGGGGTTTAGGAATTGAATATCTAGATAAACAAGATATTCAATTGGGCAGAAGAATAGTTAAAGAACAACAATAAGAAACTTTAAGATAAGTGTTGATGCAGATCTTCTAGTTGTTGTTGAGGACTTCTTGATCAGTTTTGGCCCGGTGAGCTCTGTTGTGGGCTAGAAAAATAGACAAAATTGGCCCATTTATTGGGTAGGCCCATGGACTAGCCCAATCGGCCCGATGTTTTGTGTGGGCTTGGGATTTAGTTTGGCAATCAGGAAAAGTTTGGGGGCCGTCCAGCATGGCCCAATTTTATGTTTGGCCCGGTGGGCTTGGTGTAGGCTTGGCCCAGTCCATTAATTGCTCTAATTCTAATTCCAAATTATGCATCGCATCGAAATATTTTTCATGGATAATCCAGTTTGTCAATTGAAAAATAAATATATTTGAAAAATTACAACGATGCAATGTACTGTAGAGTAGAGCACTTGTATCAACATCACTACACAAGTTGGGCGAGGGAGAGGAAAGGAAGACAAATAGAAACAACTTATGAAATATATATATATATTGTTTGCCTTCGAAACTGTTAACTAGCAATACTTAATTAGTTTGATAGATGAAGATAGGCAGAGTTTGTAACTAGTTTTACATCCGTGCGTTAAGTGCACGTGTATATATCTCTTTTAATTAAATTATACTCAAATAAAATAAAAATTATAAACAAAATGTAAAAATAAAGAACAAACATGAAGAAGGGAACAAATTATATTGATATGATGATTACAACCCAAAACCCGTTAACCCATCCAAGTCGGCTTGAAAATTACCCGGCTCAACCTGACCCGTTAATTTTTTTGGGTCGAAACCGGTTACTCATTTTGGTCCTAAAAAAATAAGCGGGTCGCGCCCGTTACCCATATTTTTGCTATATAAATGAAGGTTTCTTGGCGGAAAATGTGTGTTAAAACGGGTCAACCCTGTTTAATTTTGGATTATAATGAGACACGATCCGTTTCGACCCAACTCACTCAATCGTTAGCATATAATTGATATCATTTAATCCATTATTTTATGAATTGTTTAAGTTATTTTCTCGTTTATAATTTTCTGGAGTTTAATAATTGAATTTTTTTTAATTAAAATTTAGGATCTTAAGTAGTATAAATAATAATTCAGATGTATATTCTTTTCTATATAACATTAAGATTTATTAAATATTTATAATTTTTGATTGGTATTTACTACTATGATTTAATCGTATATATTCATATGATTTACCAATAAGTTATAATTAATTGTGGTTATTTGCAAAAATAAATTTTGTTTCGATATTAAAATTTTGAATACGATGAAAGAGACAGAAAAATTTTAAATACAGACAAGTCATATATGAAAATTTCCATAACAGGCTTTTTATAATCAATTGTGGCAATATTTTATTTTGTAATCACATTTATTCAATGAACAAGATTTTTATAACACATTTGTTCTTATACCAATGTTATTTACTCATTTTAATTAATCAGTAAATTAAGTGTGCATCAAAAAAGATTTTTATTTACAGATTTTCAATGTGTGACTACTCCTATTATATATTACTATATAGAAACTCTGTATTTTCCACAACATGTGCATATTTGCACATTTTCAATAAATCTTGATAGTTGTGTAATCAATTAATCGGATTTGTGTTTTCAATGCATGTTAACTATTATATAATAATACTCAAAAATAACTTTCTTTTTTTAGCAAATATATTTTGACGGGATCTTACCTCTTTTAAACTATTTAATATATATATATATATATGTAACGCCCCAAACTCAGCACCGACACCGCGGTCCCACAATTTGGCCACGTCACTAATTCTAAATACTAACTCACAAAATTTCCAAAATAAAATATTTAAACTTTTTATATCCAAAATACATGCCAGTCTAGCAAAGATTCCAAGACATAAAAATCACCAAATATTCCAGACTAATGTTTTAATCTTTAAAATAAAAACTGCCAAATCCAAGATAATCTATTCTGTCCGCGCCACCCTTTAGACGATCCACCTGATTCCCAAATAGATTTCAAATTTACTTATGACCTGAAGAAAATAGAAAAAGGGTGAGCGAACAATGCCCAGCAAGTTCATATACAACTCCTCCGGTTTCTAAGGAGGAGTTGACCACAAAAATAAATGTCGTCAGAGTCAAATAACATTAACAAGGCCAAAAACTGCATTTATCGAATACATAAACGAATAAATCGAATATAGTGTATATTTAGGAATTCCAAACAATAGATAAGGCTCAAAACAAATACGAGTTATTCAATTGTAGCCAACCGTCCCATACCAGTTGGAAACAAAGAATACCCGCAGATTCCATGATCACATAAGCGGTCATTTCGACCTGACTAACTGCCCCAATGGGCCAAATACCCTGCGGGCCTAAACACGCAACGGGCCAAAAGGTGTATCCGGATAACCTCACCACATGTCCAGTGGTGTCAAACAATTCAAAGTTCAAATATGTTACGTATTTCACGTAACAACCAAATTTACTTAGTGATCACGGAGGAGTTCAAATAAAGTCAAATGTCCAAAATTATGCAATCTGTTTTTCCAACGGATCGATATTTCAAATAAGTCAAATGTCCAAAATTATACAATTCATTTTTCCAATGGATTGATAAGTCAAATGAGGGTTACGAAAGTTTCAAAATTCAGATTATGAATAACATAGGCTCGACGGAGTTCAAAGCAAATATCGGCGAACGCCGAACAAAGGTTTTCAAAGGAAGTGCTAAGCCAATAAATTATAGTGGAAGCCTACCGAACAAAATACGATGATCAAATAACTTAAAAGAGTATAATCCCTTACCTCAAAACGATGCTTCGAAAACAACTCTTACGCCAAAAATACGGCTACCCGTACTTGCTCAAATCTAAGATTCAAAACCAGATTATAATATTAAATTAACTATTTGAACTATAAATTAATTATACATTATATATATATATATATACATTTTTTTAATTACTATCACACTCCTTCCCAAACCAAAAGTCAACATTAAAACAAAATCCTCCCACTTTATTTTCTCTCACCCGACAACAACACCACTTTCCTCCTTTTTCTTCTCTTTTTCTTTTGCTATTTTTTTCTCTCCTTGAAAAGACAATCAAGGTACACTCATAAAACCTACCCCCCCTACCTAGCTACCCCTCTCCCCCTCACATCATCCGCCCCCCCTTACACCCTTTCTCACTCTTCTCTCTCTTTTTTAAAACAGCCTTCTCTCTCTTTTTTTAACAGCCAGCGACTTCCCTTCTCCATTTTTTTCTAACCTTTTCTTCCGCCAGTAAAGCAGCAACCTACAAACCCCCCACCATTCCTCTTCTACTCGCATGTCAAAAATTCAGTACATCCTCTTAGTTCTTCCGGCGATTCAAACAACCCAGATATCAAAATTATTTATTTAAACAGATAAATTCTAGAACATTTGAAGCAGAGGAGTTCAAGATTTACCTACAATCGATTTGTTCCTTTCACCCACGACTTCCTCGACAGTGCTTCGTCCACCTTCACCTTCAGTCTGAGACTTCGCCCCAAAACTTCCTGCGATCAAGCTCTCTCTCTCTCTCTATATTGACGATCAATCTAGAGGCATCCTCCCCCTTTTATAATCAGAGTAAACAGTCTCTTCCACTCCTCCATTACTGCCGAAGTTAAGAGCATCCCTCCGTTCTTCCTTAACGGCAACAAACGCCGGCCTCTTCACCATCCCTATTTACTATACTTATTAACTCACGATTTTATTGTTTTTATTAACCAATGAGTTTATTATTATTATTATTATTATTATTATTATTATTATTATTATTATTAACAAATGGATCATCAATTGGGCTTAAGTCCAAACACAAAATAAATAACTCAATTGCACACTAAAACTAAATGGGCTCACTGCCAATTCACTAATAGGCCCAAATATTAATTCCTTTTCAAATTTGGTCAAATCACAATTATCGGCCCAAAATGACTAAACTAATATAGGCCCAAAATAATTATTCTAATTAAATAGAATATTTTCAAATTTAGGGATATTACAATATATATATATATATGAGCAATTTAGAGCAAGAACAACAGAGCTCCTCATTTTGGGAGCTTAAGATCCATTTTTTTCGATTTTATTACAAAAATGACATTAAGCTCCTCATTCAAGCTCCTTAATAAAAATATTCTTCCAACAATGCACAAACTTCAAGACTTTTACACACTCCACTATCTTTATCTCCACTAATTTAATATTTTTATAAAAAATGACTATAAATTTTAAAAACATCATAGAAATTTTTTCTGATATCCAAATAAAACAAACCAAGTCTCTATTTGTAGGAAAAAATGTTTACTTTAATAGAAGAAAAAAAAATATTTTTTAAAATATTTTTGGCTGAAAATTGGAAAAAAAAAAGAAATAGGGAAAGAGAAAATGATGATAAAGCATAAAGTTGACAGGAAATTGGCAGGAAGGACAGACTTTGTCTTCAAAATTTTGGCCCAAACGCTGTGTATTGCTTCCATTTTTAACTTTGCGACGGCGTTTTGGCGTGGGAGCTTGGTTTTGGCGTGGGAGCTTGTTTTGCTCCTCAAATCACTTTTTGCTTAATAACGACCATAATAAGCATCATTGTTATTTCTAAAAATCTCATTAAATCTCGTAAGCTCCCCCGTAAATGCCCTGTTGTAAATGGTCTTAGACACCGGGAAAAGTAAGGAAATTGCCTGTAATGCAGCTTTTACTTGTGCAGGGTTAGGGAGAGTGGGGAAGCTAATCATGGAAGAAGATGACGGAAGCAACATGACCGTTAGCTATTTATTTTAGTGGATAAGAAAAAAAAGGTATTTCAGAGATTGAAAATTGTGTAAAGTGGATGGACCTTCGATTTAGAGATTATGATGACAACGAAGAAAAGGTAAAAGAGGCATAAAAGAGTAAAATTTTGGTGTCATAAAAACCAAAATAACTAAATTTTACAAGGAAATCATAGTCCTAAAGCTTTATTAGTAATCAATAGTATTACGTACAACTTTATTACACTACTTTATAAGCTTTATAAGTACCGGACCATTATTAACATGAAGAGATTTTTTAAGAAAGGCTGAATAGAAAGAAACTATATTATAAGCTTTATAAGTACCATTTAATAATGTTCTTCTCTTTCCGTTTTCAAATTATTTTTTATTTTATTTTTTTCGTTTGTTTTTAAATAATAGTCCACTTTTAAAACTTTCTTTTTTAGATAAATATTTTTACCATTTTACCTTTATTTTTTTTTGCATACTTTAATTATTATCATATACTCAAGGACATTAAAGGAAACTACACATTTACCAATATTTATCATCCAGTCAATTTGTTTTTCTTAAACGGTGAATCGGGTCTACCCAGACAATATTTTGAAAACGAAGGTAGTAACAAATAAGAACATGTCAATTGAGTGCACATTCGGTATTTATTTTAAACAGCGTGAAATTAGTGTTGGTCCACTTTGAATAATTTCTAACAATTATAGTATTCAATGTTTTTTTAACTGGAAAAAAACGCTTTCGTAGGTGAAAAGGTTACGATACTCCTAATGAACCAAAAACGCACTAAGCACCTGAAACATTTGAGCATCATAATGCACAATTTAAGCATCATGAATCCAATTTATGCATCATAAGTTTTTGCATCACGAACTCAATTTATGTATTTTGAATTCAATTTCTGCATCGCGAATCCAATTTCTGTCGTGAGATTTTCTTCATTGTGAATCTATCTCGTGATTCCAAATTGATGTCTCATGATCACAAATCAGTGCATTACAATTCAAACTGGTTATGTATCTCTTCTATCTTCTTCCTTCCCTATCAATACAAAATCCTACAACATCATACTTAATGATGTCATTTAGCTTGAAACGATGTCATTTTCGTTAGCTTAATCCCGACCCTTCGATGTGCGATTGTGGACGTGAACTCTAAGAACCCAATGGATTCTCAACTTAAAAGCTTTTGAATGCATGAATACCTCCCCATGAGAAAGGGCACCTTTTGAATTATTCATTCGCACGAGTTGATTTAAAAAAAAAAACTGAATAATTGTGTGGTGGTCCTATTTTGTGAAATTGTAACCTCTCCAGTACTCTTTTTTTAACCGCAAAAGTACTTTTCTATTTTTTTTCTTCTTAAAATGCACACGCTACCTCTCCCCATCATCGTTATCATCATCATCTTTGATAATGAGCTTTATGATCTACTGGCTCCACTCTTTCTTATATCTCGAGTCCATTAATTGATGTTTTACAATACACCTCACGAATCTCTCATGATCACAATGGCCAGACTACTCCTCAAGACAGAAGCAAGCTCAAACCTGTTCAATATGGGAAGTTCGGAAATTCGAAACTAGCTTTGCAAGGTAGGTTGGATTGACATCTTCGGGCATAATAAAAACAATCTTTGGTTCCATTTCTGGGTGCAATACGATAACAATCTTGCTCGATGATAGTGGAGGAGATGGGCGAAGATTATGATGTGGAAGTCGTTGACTATGATTTGGGTGTTGTTGCCTATGATTTGGGCAACAACGCTCAAATTAGAGGCGATGACGCCCAAATTGGAGGCAACGACACCCAAATTTGATACAACGACGCACGACATGCAAGTATAGTGGCATTGCATATGAAGAGTACAATCATTATCATGGCAGCTCCAGTGAATATAAAGCATGTTGTTTTTGAGCTTATGAATCACGTCTTCATTTATTTCTTCTATTTTTCCTGTGTTGCATATGAAGTGGGTGTGTTGGCCATGGCAACGACGCCCAAATTGGAGGCAATGACGCCCAAATTTGAGGTAGCGATGCCCAAATTGGAGGCAACGACGCCCAAATTAAAGGCAATGATGCCCAAATTGGAGGCAACGACGTCCAATGTTTTGAGCCCCACAAAAATGAACGACGTCCAATCATGCATGTGTGTTATTAATTAGACATCATTTCTTTCAATCATGCATCAGTGTTATTAATTAGGCGTCATTTCTTTATTATGGTGACAAACTTCAATTTATTTTTCCAATCCTGCCAGAATTTTTCATCTACTTACGGGTCAAAAAGAAATATCACTTTTTGTATTAATCGATGCAAAAAATTAATTATCAATGCCTAATTTTTTAATTATGAAGCTCAATTTTTGTATTGCGATGCCCAAATTTGGGCAGTGGTTTTTGAGCGACACCCAAAAATTTTTGACCGACGCCTAATTTTTTTTACCGATGCATAAATTAGGACAGTGGCTTTGTGTGCGCACCTTTCCTTCATTAAGAGTATTTTCGTTGTTTCCCCCTCCCCAAAAAAAAAAAAAGTGCACTGTATCGGTTTTAAAAAATCATGATGGACTTTTACGGTTATAATTTCATCGCATGGTACCGGCCTAATTATCACCCTAAAAGAACATACTCCCTCTGTTCCTAAATTATAATAGTTTTCTTTGACCTAGTACATCATTTAAAAACAATAATTGACTAGATTATAAATCTTGGTGTAATGTGTGGTTTGTTTTAATCGTCTTGTATATGTGGATATGTACAAAAAAACGTAGGGTAAATTTTAAAGTATTTTCCTAAAAATGAAAGTTTTGAAAAAAGACAATTAATATAGAATGGATAAAAAATTAAAAGGTGAACAACTATTTTGGAACGGAGAGAGTATGTATTTTGAACAACAATATGTAATTTTTAAAAATAAACATATGCTCCCTTCGTCCAAAGAAATGGTTAGACAAGCAAATTTTCGCGGCTCTCGCGACCCACTGAATCACCCAAAAAAGGAAGGGTGAAAATTAAGACAGTCCCCTTCTTACAATTTATAAGTGCTAACAACTCATATGTTTTTTAAAAAAAACTGAAGAATACATTTTTATGAGGATATGACAATTGTACCCTTAATGAACCAACTACGAGCGCAAAACACAAAATCATGCATCGCGAAGCACAGAATTTAATTGCGATGCACAATTTTGGTTTCAACATAGATTGAATCACGATGCTTGATTTTTGAATCAATATGCATGATTCCAAATTTAGTAACTGTCATTTCCATTTCATAGAGATGTATCGCTATTTTAAATCAATGTATCTCAATTCAAAATCGATGCATCATGATTGAAATTTGATGTATCACGATTCAAAATAATCAATTTTGATGCATCCACATGTTTTTCTCGTTCTTGAATAATTCCATTTTTATCTTATCATGGGTCTGGACTCCATCCCAAAATCCATATAACCGGAGAAAGTATGCAAGTCAAATGAAGGTGCTTTTCTTTATTTATTATGTAATTTACATCAAATTAAAGTTTTCGAGAAAAGAAAGCGGGACACTCACTTCCATTTTGATAATCGACTTGTTTTGAACAGACTCCTTTCAAAACAATCACAGATCCTTTGAATATCCTCATTTCATTACTCAAACAATTGTGATTTTTGAACAATAGGAAGAATACGTTTGAGCAATGAAAGGAGATAGATCAGAGCATTTTAGAAAGAATATTATATAAGTGGCTTAATCAGATTAAAAAAGAGTACTAAACATATTCAAAATTTTCAAAAAGAGACCAACTAACAATTTCTCAAAAAAGAAGGAATAATTGCGACTTAGTACACTTTGGAAAATTTCCAACCACTTTAGTCCCCTTTTCTTTCTTTTTTTGGGAATAAGGGAATTTCGTAAAACTTTTCTTAATCTACCCCCGCGACACATTGTTTGATTGTTTCTTTCAAAAATCTTTCAGTGAATCCTTCTTTCCTTTCGAATGCGATTTCCTTCCATCAAACTAGTTTTTTTTAGTATCTCATGTTTTGTTATTTTATCTAAATTGTTTAGAAATCATAATTTTTGGGGAAATGAAACGGGGATAGAAAGGAAAGAAAAAGTCGGAAGAGATGCAGATGAAACTAGTTTGATGGGCGTAAGGAAAAGAAATCAAGTTGGAAGGAAAGGAAAAAATTATAAGAAATATTAATTTGATGATTAATGGCAGTGAGAATTAAATGAAATGCCTGAATAAGAACTTGTTGATTCTTTGGACACGTTTTTGAATAGCGATGCATCAATTCTGAATTATGATGCATCAAATTTTAGTTTCAATGCATCGCTATTAAATGGAAATGACAGTGACACATTTGGAATCATGCATCGGGTTTCAAAATCATTCATTATGAATTTGTCATGCACAGATCATGCATCGCAATGCACATAATCATGCATGATGCATGATTATGTGCATCACAATGCATAAACCGATACTTTCGCCCGTGTCTTTTCTCAATAAAAGTGTCGTCTACCGGTTAGAAAAAAGTACTATTAGGGTTTAAACCGGCTGAGACTTATAGAACAGGAACATACCTGCTTTTCACACACACACACACACACACACACACAAAACAGTGTTTATAGGATTACCACCGGGGTACCACCCTAGTGAAAACTATGCATTGAAGATGCTTATTCACCTCACATGCAATTTTTGTATATGGCAAAGTTGTCAACAAAGTAATAATCCTGGTGAGAACTCGAACATTATTGAAAAAAATATATAATACTATTGTTCAGCGCCAAGTAGTTCAAAGATCAGAGTAGGCCCAAATCTATGATGTACAATTGTATATGGACACTTAGGTCATGTAAAATAGGGGATTCTTGGGGAGTTAAATGGGTAGCTTATGAAACAATAGGGTTTTATGGTGTATTAAGAGGATAGCTTGGTGAGGAAAAAGGTGGGAGGGTGACTTAGTTTGCTCACGGAGCTTAGCAAGGGAAAAAGGTCAAAAAAATTTATTTTTGTGTTTTTGACAATTTTTTTACCTTAAAAATATTTTGAAATTTTTTTATAAAAAACAAATAGAATAAATAAAACAAAAAAAGTAGCGGCTATATAGCTATTGCAAAAGAAGAATTATACAATGGTTGTCGTTATCTCAATTCTCAAAAGGGAAAATAACATAAATTGTGAACATCAAGTTATGGTTCAGGTCTACAAGTATAAAACTTGTAGACGGTGCATATGACAAAACTTTCACTGATAAAAAATTGTAAATATTACAATAAGAAAAACACTTTGAGAGTGAAAATCTTATGAAAATTTCTAAGACAGTGTATGAAAAACTATTTAGTACAAAACACAATTGGAAGCACACTGTTATGATAACTAAATAAAGGGTGAATAACATAAATTGTGAACATCACACTGGATGAAGCTTAGGATAATGCTTCATTCACGCACATCCTTGTTTCGTGTAAGCTCTATGCTAAATCTATCTGAAATTCACAACTTGGTAACTGATGTCAAATGACGTTTGTAAGTCCACTAGACAACGAAATAAGGCTAAAGGGGGGAGTGGTGAATAGTCTTTTAAAAACTTTAAGGGTTATTTTTAAAACCTTCAAAAACTGGCAGCGAAAATAATGAGTTATCAGCAGATAGAAAAATTGCACTATTAGCTAATGACTAAAACACTCTGTGTCAGCTTGTTGGCACAGGTTTAAGTAGTAAAGGTTTTAAACAGATCACTTAATATAAGAAATGAACTGAAAGACAATTTATAGGACAATTAAGTAAATTATTCAAAAATGTAACTGTCTGACAGATGCTTAAGTGTGAGAAACAATTTTATCAGCTGAAAGAATAAATGAAAGAGTATTTATGAGTGGTTCACAGTGTAAAAACTGATACGTTCACTACCAAGTTGGTCAGATTTGGATTTTGAAGTGCACTAAGATTATATATATATATATATATATATTGTGGCGACCCGACCCGGATTCCGGAACGGAATCCCAACGTCACGTCGCAAGGACAAGGCAAGAAGAGGACAAGCACTTATAAAATAATAGTGCGAGTCGGACAGTCGAGCTAACAAGCTCTAGACAAGAACAAGAAGCCGTACTAAAAATACGTATATTAAAATTTCGAAGATGCGGAAATGACAATGAAAAGTAGTCCCGAGCTATGAAGCTCGAAACCAAGGCCAAAGATACCAAGAGAGACATAAATTTCACGAAGGAAAGAAAAAGAAACTCGCGTGCCGCAACATTGCAGACGCTGGACAAACCATCGGCACTCCGGTAGCGTTTCAAAGAAGGAACCAACCTGATAAAACACTTACCCACGGCTAAAGCATACCGGGGTTAACCAACAATAATAATAACAACTAGGATAGAGAAAAGCCCAAAGCTACTGCGTGCCTGGGATACAACAGAATATAAAAACCAAGGCTATGAGCAACGACACAACACGTCGGCCCAAAGGAGAACCAAATCAAAACCCAAATATTCTACCCGACTGTAAAGTCTAAATAACCTTACAAAACAACGAGCTCACAAGAATAAAATATTATGAAACACAAGTCAGGGGTACTAGATGAGATAGGAGTCCACAAGTTACTACTCGGAATTATCGACTGTTCCAATCACGAACACACGTACTAGGCTCGAGCTGTCGATCAACTGTGGTCTGCTACGGTCACGTACTATGCGTCCTCAATACGACTCCTGAACTGCAACTAGAAAACAAAGTACGGGATGAGTCATAATGACCCAGTACGCTACTACTAAACAATAAGACATAAATTGAATATTGCCGTAAGAGGAATTGATATCGTTTTACGACGAAGACCCAGTAAGTCGGGTTGTACTGAATGAAAACCGGTCCTTTACCAGACTACCAAGATGAATCAGGGTGAATTCCCTGTTCACAAACAGTCAAACAGGTCAGGAAGCAAGGCACAAGAATAATCATGATTATGGATGTATATCTATTCGTAGGACATCCCAAGCCTCTCATAGAATAATTAAATAGAAGTATGCATATTTATAAATATACATATACCAAGTCCCTCATAGGATTATCAAGTGTGGTATGTAAATTCATTTATGTACCAAGCAATTCATTCATGGAAGTTTATCATGTAAGGATATGCATATCTACAATTATATACATACGAAGACAATCAGGGTAAATCAAGTAAGGGTATGTATATCTACATATATATACATATGCAGGTAATCAGGGGGAAATCAAGTAGGAGTATGTATATCTGCGTATATACTTATCATACAATTCACAGGCCTATCACGGAAGTCAAGCGATCAAGAACAAGTATATATAGGCATTTAGTTTACATATTCATGATAGCACTTTGTCTTCACAAATGCTAGAAGAAATCCACATATAAGAGGATAGGATATAAATGCAGTGTCGCCATGTAGCTCTAGCTCTAAGCTGATAAGCGTCTTTGTCGTATGTGCGAGATGGTACATCGACCCGAGGATAGTATTAGTCCAAGCGCCTAATGGTTACACAAGGTACTCTTCTCCAAAGTGATCAAGAATGGAGGGGTTTGCACGTTTCTGGTTCGGCAACCCATCACTATCACGAATCTCATGATTCGTAACGGTAGACGAATTGTCAACCAGGGAAGACAAGACAAGACAAGACAGGACAAGACAGGACAAGACAGGGCAAGACAGGACAAGACAGGACAAGACAAGTCAAGACAAGGCAAGACGAACAAGACAGGACAAGACAGGTATGCCAGCTGGACTTATTGGGGAAAAACAAGTAATATTTACTTATTTAAGAAATCAAGCAAGGACGAGCACAGTAATAGCGGTCTCATTCAAGTCGGGTGGGCATGATATTCTTTTACAGCTAGAACTCAAGCATGAGCATGAATTGAATTAAGAATCTCGAACTAGTATTCTAGTTAAGCAGTTTCAAGCGTTGTAGGGGTTTATCGTGGAGTCGGTATTGTTAAATGACTCACTAGCATCGACTCCGTCGAGTCATCTCTATAATTTCCAGTCAAATAGGGTTTGAACACTATATGTGTTCCAAGACTCCTTTCTAGGTTCTTGTTAAGGCATGGTTAAGTTCTCGTTTCATTTAGGAACCTTAGTTCAATTTTACTAAGTCAAGTATAAAAGGCGGAAACCTAAGTTGATTATTGTCCAACTAAGCTTAGATCAAATTCAAGTTCGAAATTCCATTTGTTACTAGGACCATAATCACAGCACGTTGATACTCAATAGGAAGATAATTGTGACGGTAAGACACACAATATGCTTAAAGGTCATAATCTCAAGTAGACATAGAAGTTCATGCATCATTCACAAACCAATCTTATCAAGCTCAGTTCTATAAAATCATAAGATATATATAACATTATAAAATCCTCTCGAGGTTCCCTTTAAGAACTAAAGATCAAGTATGCACTTCTGGAAGAACAGGAGACTGAAGATTACTCAAGGTTCATCAATTAACCATGTTATGGTATTTCATAAGTCCATTACCACACACAGATGACTATTCAGTCATCTTTACGACAACTCAAGATGCTCATCATAGAGGTTACTAAGGCATACACGGTTCGAATATCCTCCCTAAGGAAGAATGGTCACGAAGAAATCCCGGATTTTCCAAGGATGATAACAAGGTTCCCAAGTAAAGTCACATATTACATTCCTACCAATCTTGGGACTTCATTAAAAGTCCAATAGTATTATTGGTTCTAGTTCATAATTGAACCCATTCAACACGTCGTCATTCGAGTTACGCATTCTCGACTCACACATAAACCACCCAAGGATTAGCGATAGTTTCGCACTCAAACATCATTCAAGAGACTCAATTAGAGTCCTAAGCCAAGAATCAATCTTATTATCAATTTAGTCTCACCCGAGCAATTCTCATAATTTACTTGGCGAGATTCAATGAACACAAGGAGATATAGGAATTTATCCTAAGATTCAAATAACCAATTTTATAATTAATTGACTTCATTTGAGTCAAACTACAAAGTTCCAAATTTCTATTTCGAGGCATAATTTCGGGATTCACAATTTATCCGGGTTTCTAACCCAACAACAATCAATCTTAAATCATAATAATTCCAATATACACAATAAACCCATTCGGTTTCAACCCTAACCAAAATCTATCGATATCCATGGAAACATATCATTTTGACATGTATAACAACAATAAATCACAAGGAACAAGTTTCTAACAATTAATCATCAAGATGCTTGTAGAGAGAGAACTAGGGCTTAAGTAACGTACCTCAATCGAGTCACAAACGTCTAGGAAGTGGAAAACAAACCGAGGGGAAAGACTCTACTCGGCGAGGGCTTCGCGATGGCGGTAGCGGCTCGATCATCCGATGGCCGGAACTCCGGGAATCGCCAAATCTCCCATGGAAGCTCCTCCTCCTCTCTCTCTAAAACTCACGGTTGAAGAAGGAAAATGAGGGAGGAAGAGGAAGGAATTGGGTTATAAAGGGTGAGGATGACCATCCTACCCTTCCTAGCCGTGGACAAGGCAAAGGGAGGGTTTAAAATGGGGGTAGTATAGGTTTTTCACACCAAAATCAAAACAGGGAAAGAAATCCCGTAACAACATTCTGGAAGTGAGGCGGGCGCCTCACTCCCCTCCATGCGGCCGCCTGGCCCTACTCTGCACAAGGGTTGCTCTCAGTACTTGAGGCGGGCGCCTCGGCTCCTGAACCTCCAAAACTTGGTCTAAACTTGATCTAAATGATCCCAAACTTATGGGCAACCATTCTAAGGTCTAACCCAACTCAAAACAAGTCTAAAACACACCCGAACAACTCCCGAAACAACTCGGAGCGAAACCGGGAAGGGGTGCAACAACGCAACCTAAATCCATTTAATGAACTCGAAATCAAACGAGCAATGAAAGGAGACTTTTAAGGCAAGTCTAAGGGCTAATGAAGAAGCTTAAATACTTGTAGGAAGTTGGATAACAACTAGGGAAATAAGAATCCCAAAGGAGAGGCGATTACGCGACTCGATTCCCGAACTACGCGATAGAGACGAACGCTATCTCCAAAGCTTCCGAAATCATCGATAGACTTAAGGAACACCTCCAACTTGAAGTCTAGCACATCTAAACATGTTAACAAACCATCTTAAAGAGGTCTAGGACCCAAACCGAGGTCACGAACACAAAACGGAAGTAAACCCTCAATCGCGTCGCATTCGGACTATCGTCGAGTCACGACTTGTGACTTTAACTAGTTAAGGTCTATGGAACATAGGGAACTAATATATTGGCTCCTATACAGCCTTCCTGTATTAATCAAGGTTCTTACCTCAAGTCGAGTAAGCGAGGTTACGGTTGAACGACACGCAAGGCAATAAGGTCAATTACACGAAGGTTCGGGGTCTTACATATATATATATATATATATATATTCCAAGTGATTTCCAACGGATCAGTGTACAACAAAAACAAGTGTTTTAGTAGTATGGGCTCCACTATAAGTTAAAAAGTTATGTTAATAATATGACACATAAGATGCCACATCATTTGGTACCCAAAATTGAGTGCTATTAGAGTGACCCTAACATTACCCTTGAAATAATCTTTTTCCCCCAATAATGGTAAGCCATTAAGCTTCAATAAAAATTAAGAAATTATACCACTACACAATCACATAAATTTGACAGAGTACACACATTATTACCAACATCGTCTAAATTCAGTATTGTTGATACACACACACACACAACCATTATTCATTGAGACAAAACTTCATAGATAATAATAGCAACAAAATAGATGAATTATGTGACGACCCGACTCGGATTGCAATACAAAATCCTGAGGTCATGCTGCTAAACCAACTAAAAAATAGAGAGACACCTGCTAAGCACAATGCCACCCATCTAACCAGTTGAGCTAAACAAGCTCTAACAAGAAGGTAAAACCATAACGACAATATGAAACAACAAACTGCAGAAGCGAGATATAAGAAAGGGGGCCCGAGCAATCAAGCTATGAGGAAACACAATCACAGAAATAGAAAATCTCTCGGCTTAAAAGTTCGAACCGCGTGGTGCAACATTACACACACGCAACAAACCACATGTGAAACAAAGAGAAGTATAAATCAAGTTATCGGCGACACTACATGTTGGAACCCAACAAACTACAACGTCAACATCCACAACATACCGGACACACCACAACGAAGCATTACGAGCTAAAACATGCTCGGGAAAGAAAACTGGATAAACTACTAACGAAAAATAACCACGGCGCAACATAACTTGTCGGCGCCACAATAATGCAACTACAAATACCCAATATACTTCTACCCAAGTTAAAACTTACATATACAAACGTCCTCGCTGGAATTAACAATAAATATTAATAATAGTAATAATAACAGTAATAATAATAATAATAATAATAATAATAATAATAATAATAATAATAATAATAATAATAATAATAATAATAATAATAATAAAACTCCATGAGCTAAGTCTCGAAAGCAACGTCGGCTACGACCGCAAACTACTCGACCTCAACGCGAGCTAATGATTAACTGCACACTAAAGAAATTAAAGCATGAGGTTAGTCATAATGGCTCATCAAGTTACTACAAATAACAATATAGCATGATAATATATATCCAACTATAAATAATCATGAAAAACTTTTAATCATGATAAATCTCATAAACAAGTACACATAATAATAGGTACATAACAAAAATACCACAATTTTCACGTAGCATGGTGATGTTCACATAAGTGCTCACAACAAACCATATGAATCAGAGTGTGCTCCTTTGATTCACATCGGCCATGTTGCTCCTGCCATACACGTACAAAACAAAATTGTGCCCTCGAGTCCCACCTGAGTCACATGTGCCCTTGATACCCATCTCATGGTATCGACGTCTTCGAGTCTCACTCGAGTTCCATAGCTTACCATAGTCGTACATATTGTTACAGTAATGGGGCTACATCCCCACTGCGGTTAATAAGGGAGAGGTGTGTGCAAACTATCTCTGATACGACGACCCATAGCGATCACAAACTTTGACATTCGTGAAGGCGATGCGTCGTCCCATCGTCGACCCAATCAAATCAACCACATATGCCAGCTGGATTTCCAATACAATTCAAAATAGATCTATGATTCTACGTTAACAAATTACCAAACACATAATTGAAGGTAATGAACAATATACCTCAAAACTACATATTTAGTCTTGAATCACATAATCATGCATGCACATATTTGCAAGTATTCCCAAATACAACTCGACCACATACTTAGTCCAAGTATCCAAACATTAGTCCAATTCCCATTCACGTAATAAGACTACATATTTAGTCTATTAATAACAACATCACATCAAGGTCCTCTAATATCCTTAATTCACAAACAAGTAAAGACTACTAGGTTAGTCTACCAACAACAACACATTGAGGTCTTCCAAGATCTTCAACCCACAAACAAGTAAAAACTACTATGTTAGTCTATAAACAACCCCAACTTTAGGCTATATACTTAGCCTTCAAATAAAACCATACCGAGATTCTCTATCTAGTCTAACATTCATATATTGAGGTCCTTAAAGATCCCCAACTTGCAAACAAATGTAGACTACTATGTTAGTCCACAGCCACCCAAGTCACGAGGTTACATACTTAACCACCAACATATACATTATTCAGTCAATAATCGTTGCGTATTAATCATTACACTTAAAGTCACACTCCAAATGTAAACAAGACTATCTCATAGTCTCACCCACCCAATCGTCAGCGTATAATTGATATCATTTAATCCATTATTTTATGAATTGTTTAAGTCATTTTCTCGTTTATAATTTTCTGGAGTTTAATAATTGATATTTTTTGTTATTAAAATTTAGGATCTTAAGTAGTATAAATCGTAATTCAGATGTATATTCGTTTCTATATAACATATAGATTTATTAAATATTTATAATTTGTGGTTGGTATCTACTATTATGATTTAATCGTATATATTCATATGATTTACCAATAAGTTATACTTAATTGTGATTATTTGTAAAAATAAATTTTGTTTTGATATTATAATTTCGGATATGATGAAAGAGACATAAAAGTTTCAAATACAGACAAGTCATAAATGAAGATTTCCATAGATGACTGTTTTTTTTTCCTCCTAAGGGGGGCATGGGAAGGGATCGAACCTGAGACCTCACACTTTGTGAAGCTCCATGTCTACCACTGGGCCACCCCCTTAAGGGCGTGACTGTTTATAATTAATTGTGGTTATATTTTATTTTGTAATAACATGTATTCAATGAATAGGATTTTTATAGCACATTTGTTCTTATTCCAATATTATTTGCTCATTTTTATTAATCAGAAAATTAAGTGTGTATCAAAAGAGATTTGTATTTACAGATTTTCAATGTGTGACAACTCCTATTAAATACTACTACATAAAAACTCGGTATTTTCTACCACATGTGCATATTTGTACATTTTCAATAAATCTTGATAGTTGTGTAATCAATTAATCAGATTTGTGCTTTCAATACATGTTAACTACTATATAATAATACTCAAAAATAATTTTCCTTTTTTAGCAAATGTATTTTAATGGGATCTTACATCTTTTAAAGTATTTAGCTTATATATATATATATATATATATATATATATATATATATATATATATATGAGCTACTTAGGCACCGAGAAAAGTATGGAAATTGCCTGTGATGCAGCTTTACTTGTGTAGGGTTAGGGAGAGTAGGGAAGCTAATCATGGAAGAAGATGTCGGAAGCAATGTCCATTATCTATGTACTTTAGCAGTTAAGAAAAAGAGAGGTATTTACGAGGCTGAAAATTGTGTAAAGTGGACGGGCCTCCGATTTAGAGATTATGATGAAAAAGAAGAAAAGGTAAAAGAGGTAAAAGAGGCATAAAAGAGTAAAATTTTGGTTTCAAAAAAACCAAAATAACTAAATTTTACAAGGAAATCATAGCCATAAAGCTTTATTAGTAATCAATAGTATTACGCACGACTTAATTACACTATTTTATAAGCTTTATAAGTACCATTTAATAATTTTCTTCTCTTTCGGTTTTCAAATTATTTTCTATTTTTCTTTTTTGGTCCGTTTTTAAATAATAATCCGCTTCTAAAACTTTCTCTTTTAGAAAAATATTTCTACCGCTTTATGTTTACTTTTCTTACATACTTTAATTAGGGTCATATACTCATGGGCGTTAAAGGAAACCACACATTTCACCAATATTTATAATTCAATCAATTCGTTTTTCTTAAACTGTGTGTCGGGTCAACCCAGACAATATTTGTAAAACGAAGGGAGTAACAAATAAGAACATGTCAATTGAGTGCACATTCAATATTTATTTCAAAAAGGGTGAAATTCGTGCTGGTCCACTTTGAATAATTTCTAACAATTATAGTATTCAACGTTTTTTTCACTCGCAAAAGACACTTTTTAGGTGAAAAGGTTACGATACTCCTAATGAACAAAAAACGAACTAAGTACCAGGAACATTTTAGTATCATGATGCACAATTTGAGCATCATGAATCCAATTTATGCATCATAATTTTTTGCATCATGAACTCAATTTATGTATTTTGAATTCAATTTCTGCATCGCGAATCCAATTTCTACCGTGAGATTTTCTTCATTGTGTGTAATACCCCGATAATTTAATTAGTTACTTAATAATATTTTGTTCGATCCCTTCCCATGCCCCCCTTAGGTGAAAAAAAAAGTTAATTAATATTTCAATCGTTTTGAATCTATATAATTAATGTTATAATTGTCTTGTATTAATTTAATGGTTTGAATCTATTAAGTAACTAATTAAATTGGGTCGGGCTTGGCCCACTTTTGACTAAGATTTTAATATTAGTATTTACTTAACTATTTTCGGGCCAATCAACTTTAAGATTTCAATTAGGGTTAGGAATACCCTAATAAATGAGTATAAAAGAAAGCATTTAGGGTGAAAACCCTTTATCGCAAGAACTAAAATGTAAAAGAATCTGGGAAGGCAATTGTGAAGGAGAGAAAGAGCAAAAGTCAGCCATTAAAGAACAGCACAGTAGCACTCTAGGTATGGCAGATGGAATCGATGTTATTCTTTAACTCCTTTTGATAAGATACTAGATTCTCTGCCTGTGTCTATGGCACGACGTCAGTATGGGACGATGTCAGTATGAGACGATGTCAATATAAGACGGTGTTAGTATTCAAATAAATCAATATAATAAATTATTTAAAATTAACATATCTTGGTAACCAATTAAAACAATATGATTATCTACAGTGGAATAAAAATCTAAAGCTACTTTGGTATTTTTTTTTAGGGAAACAGGGGCGGTACCCTGCTATATTTTATTAATAGAAATAATATTACAAACTTGAGGGAGACAACCAGTCTTGCCCTTATAGGAGGAAGGACGGAGGAATCTGACCTCAAAAAGGAAATACTAACAACAAATAAAAACTAAAAACTTTGAATTGAAGGTAAACCTTGCGCAACCATAATTATATCACTACTTCAAAACTTAGTGGTCCAATGTGGTCTAAAATGTTCTCCTGCTTTATTCTTTGGCAGTAACTCTTTTCTCCTTTAGAGGTTAGAGGCAAAACAACTAAATTTACTTTCTAGCAACATAATCTATTTTTGACTTTTGAGCTGCTTCAACTAACTCATCCCTCCCTTAATTCATGTTTTTTTAAATATTTATATAAAGCTTCATGTTTGAAGATGAGTTTTTTTCTCTTTTTTTATTTATAAATTATCAAAAAAAAAAGATTGCTATCTATCATTTATCTCAATGGCCACTTTTAAGCATTAAGAGTATTCGCATATACTTCCGTTTCGAGTAAAAAGTTCTCGTTTGGGTTTGAAAGTCTTTTAAAAAAAATGATACTTTTAGTGACTCATCAATAATAAAATAACATTTTTATACCTTAATTTTTAAATAAATTTTTAAAATCAAACAACTTAAAATAAATTTAAAATGACATTTTTAAATCAACATTTACTTCCATAGACGTACTTTTCCTTGGTTCCTTTAATAATCTTTTGACCAACCTAAGCATAGTATTGTCAAGCAGGTCAAGACTTTTTCTTTTGGAGTTGGGGCAAACAATAAAAATGAGGTTCTCAATATGCACAGAGAAATATACTTCATCCATTTTGAGTAAATAGTCTTCGTTTGAAAGTTAATTTTTTTTTTAAGAAAATAAAAATTTTAATAGCCCATTGGTAATGAAAATAATATTTTTATGCTTTAATTTTTTTAAAATAAACTATTTAAGTAAAACATGTTAAAGTTGACTAATAAACTCTTTGCTCGGAACGATAAGAGAAATAATTAAATATTGTGTGTGTGTCTATGTGTGTGTGTGTGTGTGTGTATATATATATACATATATATACATATATATATATATATATATATATATATATATATATATATATATATATATATATATATATATATGTATATATATATATATATATATATATATATAAAGCTAGAATATACCTATTTCATCAAATAGATTTAATAGTCCATTTTACATGAAGGAAAAAAGAAGAAAGAAGGAGAACAAAGTTTAAAAAGAGAACAAAAAAAAAAAAACTAAGCCTGAAACTAAAGATCGGGGGGTGGTGGTCAAAAGTGATTTACTAAAGAATGAAAGAGAAGAGTCAAATAAATAAATAAATGAAGGATTAGACATAAAAAGTGACGATAGCTAAGCGGGGGAGGTGCGAAGAAGATGGTAAAGGGGTTTGTTATTATCCACTAAGGTATTCGTTGCAGTAAAAAAGAAGAAAGAAGGGAATTAAAAAGAAGAAAGAAGGAGTACAAAGTTTAAAAAGAGAACAAAACAAAACAAAAACTAAGCCTGAAACGTCCCATCTCCCCCCACATGTTTAACTACTCCCATCAATATATCACATTATCACCACTCATTCTCCCTCCTTAAAGAAATAAAAAAAATGAAAGAAAAAAGAAGGAGAACAAAGAGGAGTACAAAGTTTAAAAACAGAACTAAAAAAAAAAACGCTAAGCCAGTAGGTGAAAGAAGAACCAACACTCATTTCCTTTCTCTCTCTCGACAACCAAAGCTAATCCCAAACGTCCCTCCACTGAATCCACAGAATCCAATCCACCACCTCCACCGTAACCACCGCCACAAACTACCACCACAATAAACTACCCACCACCACAACAACAATATGCAGAATCCCTTCCTCGGTTCCCGTGCCCGATGAGCTCCTACATCACCACACCTACACGGTGGGTCTCAACCAGTGCTGCTCCTCCGTGGTCCTGACGATTTCCGCCCCAATCTCCACCGCCTGGTCCGTCGTACGCCGCTTCGACAACCCGTAGGAGTACAAACACTTCCTAAAGAGCTATCACGTGATCCTCGGCAACGTTGGCACTCTCCGTGAGGTGCAGGTGGTGTCGGGGTTGCCGGCGTGGTCGAGCACTGAACGCCTCGAGATTGAGAGATCAATCGAGATTGAGAGAGACTGATGGCGAGGCGATTACGAATTGAAGAAGAGAGAGGAAGAGAATATAAACCCATGAATTCCAATCCAAGAAGAGAGAGGAAGAGGAGGTTGAGAATGAGATGGAGAAAAGGAAGGAAGAAAGATGGGTGAGATAAAAACGTGAATAAACCCAGGAATTCCAATCCAAGAAGAGAGAGGAAGAGGAGGTTGAGAGTGAGATGGAAGAAATCCGGTTGAGATAAAAACGTAGGAAGAAAAACGTGAATAAGAAACGGTTAGATTAGGTTGAGATAAAAACAGTTTAGATGAGATTTAAGAAGAAAAACGTGAATAGCAAACTGTTAAATTAGGTTGAGATAAAAACAGTTTAGATGTGATTTAATCCTGGCCGGTGATTGTCTTTGGTAAAATCAAATCCTGGTCGGTAAATAGTTTTTTCCAACCACCCGATCAGTTTTATATAATAGATAGATCTACGGTAACTATTCACATAAATATACATAGCTTCCTGACTGATCAAGTGATGTGTGTGCGTATGTGTTTGGTGGGATAATGATGTGTGCCCATTATATTTTACAACTAATGTACTATCTATTAACTATTACTAAAACAGAAGCCGCTGCTGCCACGTGGCGGCTTTCTGTTAAATGCTTCAAATTTTTAAAAAATTTCATGCTTCCACGTGTCACATTCATATTAATTGTAATTTTTTTTCTTTTTTTTTTTTTGCCAAAACCGATTACCGATAAAAATTATTGATAAAAGTTTATGATATTTTTTATGGTTAGGATAAGTTTTATCACATATACTGTTAGTTTATGATAACTTTTACGGTTAAGATAAGTTTTATCACATATACGGTTAGTTTAGGATGATTATATCTGTAAAATCAAATGCGATACTTTTGATTTTATACGGTTAGTTTATGATAAGTTTTTTTTTTTGGGCGGATATATGTTATGCTTTTTTTGGTTTGGGATTTTGTGATATTATAGTTTATCACAAATTGAGTTTTTTATATTCTATTTTCACTCAAATTGAACCAATTTAAATTTGTTCTACGTGTTTTGTGTGTGTGGGCGCATCCATGCGTGAATTTGAATTGCTTTAAAATGTTTTTACTTTGTTTCCAAGATTCATGATAATCTTCTTTTTCATTCTTCAATAAAACTTTTAAAGAGATTTTGTGATGCCACATGTCACAATCGAAATGGTAAAGGTTTTTTGTTTTTTTTACTAAAATTGATTTGTTTAAGATAAAAATCCTAAATCTAATTGGATAAAATAAAAATCCTAAAACTAATTTGATAAGATAAAACAGATTTAGGATATCGTTTCACAAGTAAATTTATGATAGGAATTAAGGATTTTGTTTTTATTTTTTTTTCAAATATCGCTTAATTAAACTAGATTTTATCTGATCTAATTTATACAAATTTAATTTCACTAAAACTCTTCAATTTTCATCTCTTTTCATTTTCATACTATTTAATTAATACAAATTATTCACAAGACAATTTTATGTTATTTGTTTTTCTACTAATCTATATATATTAATTATTAATTACTAATTTATTAACTATTATTAAAATAGAAGTTATTTGTATTGAATGTACAAAGTTTTAAAGGAATTATGTGTTCCGACGTATTAACTTCTTGTGAAGTTGTGATTTTTTTTTCTTTTTCTTTGCTGCCGAAAATTAAAACCAGATAGATTTTAAAACCGGTATCTCCTTTATGTATGGTAAAAGTTTATTATTATTATTATTTTCTGCCAAAATCGGTTAGTACGAGATATATTTTTATTACATTTGATTTAGACATATTTCACTTGATTAGGAATTTAAATTTTTATAGTAAAAATGTTTTTTGGGAATAGATTTAACCTTTCAATTACATATTCATATGATCCATTTTGAATATTTACCTTATTTTTTGTTGCTTTTATGTATTTTAATTAAAATTTTAAACTATTTATTACAAGTTTACAAAATTATCTTATTATAAACAGCTTTGGCACAAAAAAACAATTAAAACTGTGCATACGGTACTATATATGTATATACATTATTATTTTAAACCGGATAAATTTTAAAACTGCTGCCTCCTTTATACATGCTAAAAGTTTTTTTTTTTTTACCATTTTTTCTTCAAAAATCGGTTAATACCGGGTATATTTTTTCACATTTGATTTAAAAGCGTTCTATTTGATTATGACTCCAAATTTTCATAGTAATTTTTTTTTTGCAAATAGATTTTATCAATTCTCATAGGTTTTAATCTTTCAATTACATATTCATATGATCAATTGTGAATATTTACTTTAAAACCATGCATACGGTACTATATTTATATATATACTAGATTCTGTGCCCGTGCATATGACACGACGCCAGTATGAGACGATATCAGTATGGGACGATGTCAGTATAGGACGGTGTTAGTATTCAAATAAATCAATATAATAAATAATATATATTGTGTGTGTATGTATATATATATATAATTAAATTTATTTAAATTAGTGAGAACTCAACTACCAATTTTTGTTTCCTTTTTAGTTTCTCTCTCCTGAAATTAAAGATAGGGGGTGGTGGTCAAAAGTGATTTACTAAAGAATGAAAGAGAAGAGTCAAATAAATAAATAATTAATTAATTAAGGGATTAGTGGTAGTAAAAAAAAAGAAAGAAAGAAAAAAGAAGAAAGAAGAAGTACAAAGTTTTAAAAGAGAACAAAAAAAAAACTAAGTCTGTAAAGGATGGAAGAAAACCGGTTGAAATAAAAACGTAGGAAGAAAAACGTGAATAGGAAACGGTTAGATTAGGTTAAGATAAAAACAGTTTAGATGAGATTTATGAAGAAAAACGTGAATAGGAAACGGTTAGATTAGATTAGGTTGAGATGAAAATAGTTTAGATGAGATTTAATCCTGGCCGGTGATTGTTTTTGGTAAAATCAAATCCTGGCCGGTAAATAGCTTTTCCCAAAGATTTAATCTTGGCCAGTAAATAGCTTTGTTAAAAACAAATCCTGGCCGGTAATTAGCTTTTGATAACCGACCGATTTGTTTTATATATAATAGATAGTATTTTTATTTTTTTTGCAAATAGATTTTATCAATTGTCATAGGTTTTAATCTTTCAATTACATATTCATATGATCAATTGTGAATATTTACCTTAAAACCATGCATACGGTACTATATATATATATATATATATATATATATATATATATATATATATATATATATATATATATATATATATAGTTTTAAAAATGTTTCATCCTTTATACATTGTAAAAAAAATTACCATTTTTTCTGCCAAAATCAGTTAATATCGGATATATTTGATCACATTTGATTTAAACGTGTTTCACTTGATTAGGACTAAGTTTTCATGGTAAATTTTTTTTTGGCGGATAGATTTTATCATTTCTCATAGGTTTTAATATTTTAATAAAATATTCATATGATCAATTGTGAATATTTACCTTATTTTTTTGTTTTTTTCAAAATTTTCAAATTAAAATTTTAACTATTTATTACAATTTTAGAAAATAATCTTTTTATAAACAACTTTTACAAAAATAAAAATAAAATACTAAGACTGTGCATACGGTATTATATATTTAATTTTTTTTTCTGCCAAAAATTAAAACCGGTTAAATTTTAAAACTGATGTCTCCTTTATACATGGTAAAAAAAATTATTTTACCATTTTTGTTACGAAAATCGGTTAAAACCAAATATATTTTATCGCATTTGATTTTAACTGACTCCAAATTTTCATGGTAATTTTTTTTGGTAGATAGATTTTATCAATTATCATAGGTTTTAATCTTTCAATTACATATTCATATGATCAATTTTGAATATTTACCTTATTTTTCATTTTTTAAAATTATTCTAATTAAAAAAATTAATTATTTATTATAATTTTAAAAAAATCATCTTATTATAAACAACTTTAAAATAAAAAACACTAATTACCTCAATTCTCATGGTAGATTTTGTGCTGAACGGTATAAAGACCTCCAAGAAATCCATGATCAAGAGGGAGATCAAATTGGCAAGAGATATATTCTTCCATCTTCTTTTAACGGTATAAAATCCACTATTTTATCTAAATAGTGGATTTTACCAACTCGGTCAATTTAAAATGGATTTTATCTAATTTAATTAAACGTGTTCCACCAACACCACAAACAACCACTGTGAAATACTTCCCCTCCATCAAACACACCTCCTTGACGAGTTTGTCTTCGTGGTACTTCCCCTCCCCTTCTTCCGTCTCACACTCACACTAGGAATATTTGTTCGATTTTATAATTCCCATGAATTTTTTGTTTTATGATTCGGTGTGATTTCACTCATTATTTATTTATTTATTAATATTTCTTAATTATGAGGACATTTGTTATTGATTCATTCAAATAGCTTGTAGATTATATCTACAAAATTATATTTCAGAAACAACACTAAGTCAACCGTGAATATATTTGATCACATTTGATTTAAACTAGGAATACATTTGATTTAAACTAGGAATACTCTTTTCCTCCACACATATAATACTAGGAATCAAATTATACAAAAAAATTTTTTTGTATTTTTTGACGGCTTTCTGTGAAAAGCTAAAAGTTTTAAAGAGATTTTATGATGCCACGTGTCACCTTCGAAATGGTAAAAAAATTTTCTTTTTTTAAAATCGATTAGTTTAAGATAAAAATTCTAAATCTAATTATATATGATAAAATTCCTAAAAATAATTTGATAAGATAAAAAAAATTTATGATATAGTTTTACGAGAAAATTTATGATAGAGATTTAGGATTTTTGTTTTTTTTTTCAAATATCGCTTAATTAAACTAGATTTTTTCCTATAAAATTTATAAAAGTTTAATTTTACTAAAACTCTTCTATTTCCATCTCTTTTTATTTTCATAATTTTTAATTTATACAAATTATCCACGGGATAATTATATGTTATTTGTTTTTCTACTAATATATAATTATTAATTATTAGTTATTAATCTATTAATTATCTATTAACTATTATTAAAACAGAAACTGTTGTTACCACATGACGAGTTTATGTAGTATTCTTAAAATTTTAAAGGAATTATGTGCTTTCACGTGTCACCTTCTATACAAGTTTATAATTTTTTCCTACCAAAAATTAAAACCTGATAGATTTTAAAACCGGTGTCTCCTTTATACATGGTAAAAGTTTTTTTTGTTTTTTAACCATTTTTTGATGTCAAAATCGGTTAATATCAAATATATTTTATAACATTTGATTTAAACGTGTTTCACTTGATTAGAACTCCAAATTTTTATGGTAATTTTTTTTGCGGATAGATTTTATCAATTCTTATAGATTTTAATCTTTCAATTTAAAACTATTAAAGTCTGATAGATTTTAAAATAGGTACCTCCTTTAAAACAATGTGTATGGTACTATATATATATATATATATATATATATATATATATATATATATATATATATTCTTTTTTTTCTGCCAAAAATTAAAGTCTAATAGATTTTAAAACCGATGTCTCCTTTATACATGGCAAAACTTTTTTTTTACCAATTTTTGTTGTCAAAATCGGTTAATACCATATGGATTTTATCACATTTCATTTTAACGTGTTTCAATTGATTAGTACTCCAACTTTTCATGGTGAATTAATTTTTTTTAATTTTCAGGTAGATTTTATCACATTTGATTTAGATATGTTTCAATTAATTAAAACTCCTCAATTCTCATGGTAATTTTTTTTAATTTACCATTGTTTTCTTACAAAATCGGTTTGTACCGGATAGATTTTTATCACATTTGATTTAGACATGTTTAATTTTTTTAGGACTCCTCAATTCTCATGGTAGAAGTTTTTTAATTTTTATTATTTTACCAATACTCAGTCAATTTAAAATAGATTTTATCAAATTTGATTAAACGTGTTCTACCAACACCACAAACAACCATTACGAAATAGCTTGCAAATTATATCTACAAAATTCGCATGAATTTTCCGTTTGATTGTTTGGTGTGATCTCACGTTTTTATTTATTTATGTATTTATTATGTGGACATCTTGTTGTTGTTGGTTTATTCAAATAATTTACAAATTCTATCTATAAAATTAAGTTTCAAAAACAACACTAAATCAAACGTGCATCGCACGGATAATAACCTAGTTTATAATATAATATACCACTTTGTAATAATTATCTTGGAAGTCATGAGAATGAATCCACACACTGATGATGATGAAACTACATGTATATATATATAATAGTATATCGGGTGTGCTAAATTATTTTATTCCAAAAAACAAAAACAAAAAGAAAGTACAAAAGCCGAGTGTGATATTGACGTTTCTTGAGATTTGCAAAATTTTGATATAAATACTATAGCTGGAGAAGTCAAAAACACACATACACATTTATATATATATCAGGAGAGTCTGTATGTGATTATGACATAATACATATATATATGTACCTTGGACAGTGAAGTGATCGTGCAGGCGGGTTACGTGTGTGTATTTTATGCGTGTGTCAATAGGTGTGGTTGGCTTATTTATATATAATATGCAAACATTAAGTTTAATTTATGTATGAAATGGATACAAAAGTACAAAAGTAACAAAACAGTGCGTTTATGCTTTGTTCTAAAAAGTTAATAATTATTGGATAGGATACTATTAGTACGAATTATGGTTCAGAAATTATTAATTATTTGGAATTTAGGTTTGGACAAGCGAGCTTAAGGCAGTCATACGTGTGGCGGATTATCTTGCTAAGCATTTCGAGGTAAGGGATTATACCTCTTTTAGGTCTCTAATTTTTTTATGTACCGTTTGTTAGGTTCTCATTACTTCCTTGATATCGATGTTTTTGAAATGTACGCCGATTTTAAATCGACATTTGAATTCGAACTCCGTCGCTTACACTTCTTTCGAACTTATAATTTTATTATCTGTTTATTCTTACATGATTATTAAATTTCATGTGAGATACCTTTGATATGAAAAGTAAGATTTTTGGGTGATGCCTGATTTTGTAAAATTATTTGATCACTTGAAATTCTATCATGATCACTAAGTTGAATTTATGACACTATGAATTATGAAACTATGATTTATGATGCTTATGAACGCCACTTGGCCCGTGGCGTGGTTATCCGGATATACCAATGATCTATAAACTATGATCTATGAACTATGATTTATAAATTGCTTATGTGATTATGAGATTCTGTGAGTAGTCAATTGTCGCTAATTGGTATGGGACGGTTTGTGACAGTTGATTACTCGAGTCATCTTTGAGCGTTTATTTTCATTTGGAGTCTTACTCATTTAAATCGAAATTTGATATTTGCTTCCGCTTATCGATATTTAAATAATGAATTTTTGACTATTCTAAAAATATTCATCTCTGATTTATTCTGGTCAACTCCTCCTTAGTAACCGGAGGAGTTGTATATTAACTTACTGAGCATCGTTCGCTCACCCCTTCATACTCTTCTTCTCAGGTAACAAATAAGAATTAATAGAAGATTTCAGTTCGGGTAGACCGAGATGTCGGCTTTCGAGGATTTTTGGATTTAGTCATTTCTCATTGAATTACTCAGTAGTATTTTAAAAGAATTATGGACTCATGTGAAGTATTAGATAGATTTTGTATTTAATTATTTTGACTTTAGTCAAGGATGTTTAAGATTTAATTATTATGAGATTAGAACATTTATGATTTAAGTTATAATTGTTGGTGACGTGACCAAATTGTGGGACCGCGGTGTCGGTGCCGAATTTGGGGCGTTACATTGTGAATCTATCTCGTGATTCCAAATTGATGTCTCATGATCACAAATCACTGCATCACAATTCAAACTGGTTATGTATCTCTCTATCTTCGTCCTTCCCTGTCAATACATAATCCTACAACATCATACTTAATGATGTCATTTAGCTTGAAATGATGTCATTTTCGTTAGCTTAATCCCGACCCTTTGATGTGCGATTGTGGACCTGAACTCCAAGAACCCAATGGATTCTCAACTTAAAAGCTTTTGAATACATGAATACCTCCCCACGG
Organism: Codonopsis lanceolata; assembly: GCA_013146195.2. Lineage (NCBI taxonomy): Eukaryota > Viridiplantae > Streptophyta > Magnoliopsida > Asterales > Campanulaceae > Codonopsis > Codonopsis lanceolata. The sequence goes on from CM028379.1 coordinate 33,542,628, forward strand.
GAAAGGGCACCTTTTGAATCATTCGTTCGCACGAGTTTATTTATAAAAAAAAACAGAATAATTGTGTGTCGGTCCTATTTTGTGAAATTGTAGCCTCTCTAATACTCTTTTTTTAACCGCAAAAGTACTTTTCTAATTTTTTTTCTTCCTAAAATACACACGCTACCTCTCCCCATCATCGTTATCATCATTATCTTTGATAATGAGCTTTGTAATCTACTGGCTCCACTCTTTCTTATATCCCGAGTCCATTAATTGATGTTTTACAATACACCTCATGAATCTCTCATGATCACAATGGCCAGCCTACTCCTCAAAACAGAAGCAAGCTCAAACCTGTTCAATATGGGAAGTTCGGAAATTCGAAACTGGCTTTGCAAGGTAGGTTGGATTGATATCTTCGAACATGATAAAAACAATCTTTGGTTCCATTTCTGACTGCAATACGTTAACAATCTTGCTCGATGATAGTGGAGGAGATGGGCAAAGATTATGATGTGGGTGTCGAAGAGTATGATGTGGAAGTCGTTGTCTATAATGTGGGCGTTGTTGCCTATGATTTGGGTATCGTTGCCTATGATTTGGGCAACGACGCTCAAATTAGAGGCGACAACGCTCAAATTGGAGGCAACGACACCCGAATTTGATGCAATGACGCACAACATGCAAGTATCGTGGCATTGCATATGAAGAGTACAATCATTATCATGGCAGCTCTAGTGAATATAAAGCATGTTGTTTTTGAGCTTATGAATCACGTCTTCATTTATTTCTTCTATTTTGCCTGTGTTACATATGAAGTGGGTGTGTTGGCCATGGCAACGATGCCCTAATTGGAGGCAATGACGCCCACATTAAAGGCAACAATGCCCAAATTGGAGGCAACAATGCCCAAATTGGAGGCAACAACGCCCAAATTAGAGGTAATGACACCCAAATTGGAGGTAACGACGCCCAATGTTTTGAGCCCCATAAAAATGAACGACGCCCAATCATGCCTCGATGTTATTAATTAGACATCGTTTCTTTCAATCATGCATCGGTGTTGTTAATTAGGCATCATTTCTTTATGGGAAAAGTGTATCATTAGTCCCTGAACTTTGGCCAAGCACATCATTAGTCCCCAAACTTTCAAAAGTTTCAGCACTGACCTAAGTAGGCCTTTTTTGCTCATCGAAGGTCCCTAGCCCTAACGCCGTTTGTTTATTTCCGTTAAGTGAACATGTGCCACTCACATGCACAAAATAAGGGAGTTATGTGTAACATCATCAAAATAGGGGGCAAAGTGAATATAAACTAATTTTTTTCCCTAATCTATTCTCTGTTATTTCTTATTTTATTAGTCCTACATTATCAGCAGAGTGAACCGGACTCTGGTCCTTCAATGGACTCTCTGAATTTCCTGGTTCAAAATCCATAAATTCAACTTCATTATTCTCGTACCTACTACTATTATTCTCTTCAATTCCATTATTGAGCCTTGACGCCGTCCAATTCGTTCTCACTCTTTTGACCGATCTCTTTGATTTTGACTTCCTGTTACCGAAATCGAGATTATCTTCGAACTCGAGTGTTGCAGTCTCGCGGCAATCAACAACATCACCGGAACCTGCACCACCGCCGTTAACGAGGTTGGTCAGCGGTCGATTTTGCGGTGGTTGCCGCCGCCGCTAAACCTCTCAACCGAGTCGATTTCGCGGTACCCACGGGGCTTTCCAACCTCTTTAACGTATTATGATAATTTGCTCTCCTGGGGGACTCGAGCGGCGCCGGTGGCGGCTCCTTACAGGCGGCTTGACGAGTTCGTAGATTGCAAGGTCGGGTGGAATTGGAATTGGGATTGGGGTCGACACCCGCAACCACCGTTGGTGGTTTCTTCTCTTCAAGCATGGAAATTTTCATTCTGTCGGTGGCGACGCGAAGATCTAGCATGACCTTCTCGTGAACCGCCTCGATTCCGACATCGTTGTTGCTCAACGGCGAGCTGGGATGGGGAGAAGATCTGCTATGGTGGGTGGTGAGTTGTTGTGTTCCGGGGCGGGGACAGAGGTTGACGTCTGATCTCGGATTGGGATTGGCATGGGTGTCGTCGATTTTCATGCAACGGAGGTAGCATTGGTTGCCCCAACGCAACGTGGGTAAGGTGAAGTTGTGAAGAAGACATGATCTCTCCGGTGGCAACACCATAAATTCAGAGCTCTCTACTCCTCTGCTTCTTTCTTCCCACCACCAACCGGAAAACTCACCAATTAACTTTCTTTCTATTCTAGAAAAAGAAAGTTAGACGGAGAGAGGTGGGGAATGGTGGAGCTCAAGAAGAACAGCAATGGCGAAATTCAAAGACTTTGTAATCGTTGTTGAAGTGAAAGAGAGAGAGAGAGAGAGAGAGAGAGAGATTTTGAAATTGGGGGCGTGGGTTTTCAAAAGCATGGAAGGGAATGAGATGGAAAAGAAAAGGAGAGATTGAGAATTGTTGTTGACTGGATCGTGGTTGAGGAGGTCGGAATTAGGGATGGGGTTCGGCCAGGGAGGGGAGAAGGCGGAGAGGACGAAACAGTGATGAATCTGGAACCTCATGTTTATGTAATAGAATTTGGGTTTTATTTTTAAAAATTTCTTTTGGATTTAAAATTTTCACATTACCCCCTATTTTGATGATGTTACACATAACTCCCTTATTTTGTGCATGTGAGTGGCACATGTTCACTTAACGGAAATAAACAAACGGCGTTAGGGCTAGGAACCTCCGATGAGGAAAAAAAAAGCCTACTTAGGTCAGTGGTGAAACTTTTGAAAGTTTGGGGACTAATGATGTGCTTGGCCAAAGTTCAGGGACTAATGGTACACTTATCCCTTTCTTTATTATGGTGACAAACTTCAATTTATCTTTCCAATCCTGACCGAATTTTTCATCTACTTACGGGTCAAAAAGAAATATCACTTTTTGTATTGATTGAAGCAAAAAAACTAATTAGCGATGCCTAATTTTTTGATTACGAAGCTCAATCTTTGTATTGCGATGCCCAAATTTGGGCAGTAGCTTTTGAGCGACACCCAAAAAATTTTGACCGACGCACAAATTAGGTCAATGGCTTTGAGTGCACGCTTTTCCTTCATTAAGAGTATTTTCGTCGTTTTTCCCCAAAAAGTGCACTGTATCGGTTTAAAAAAATCATGATGGACTTTTGTGATTATAATTTCACCTCATGGTACCGACCCAGTTATCACCCTAAAAAAACATACTCCCTCTATTCCTAAATTATAATAGTTTTCTTTGACCTAGTACATCATTTAAAAAATAATAATTGACTGGATTATAAATCTTGGTGTAATGTGTGATTTGTTTTAATGGCCTTGTATATGTGATCATATGTAAAAAAAAAAAAAGTAGGGTAAATTGTAAAGTATTTTCCTAAAAATAAACGTTTTGAAAAAGGGCAATTAATATAGAATGGATAAAAAATAAAAGGTGAACAACAATTTGCGAACGGAGAGAGTATGTATTTCGAACAACAATATGTAATTTTTAAAAATAAACATATGCTGCCTTCGTCCAAAGAAATGGTTAGATAAGCAAATTTTCACAGCTCTCGCGACCCACTGAATCACCCAAAAAAGGAAGGGTGAAAATTAGGACAGTCCCCTTCTTACAATTTATAAGTGCTAACAACTCATGTTTTTTTTAAAAACAGAAGAATACACTTTTATGAGGATATGACAATTGTACCCTTAATGAACCAAATACGAGCGCAAAACACAAAATCATTCATCGCGAAACACAAAATTTAATTGTGATGCACAAATTTGGTTTCAACATAGATTGAATCACGATGCTTGATTTTTGAATCAATATGCATGATTCCAAATTTAGTAACTGTCATTTCCATTTCATAGAGATGCATCACTATTTTAAATCGATGTATCGCAATTCCAAATCAATGCATCACGATTGAAATTCGATGCATCACGATTCAAAATAATCAAATTTGATGCATCCCCAGGTTTTTCTCGTTCTTGAATAATTCCATTTTTCTCTTATCACGGGTCTGGACTCCATCCCAAAATCCATATAACCGGAGAAAGTATGCAAACAAATGAAGGTGCTTTTTTTTTTATTTATTATGTAATTTACATCAAATTAAAGTTTTCGAGGAAAGAAATCGGGACACTCACTTCCATTTTGGTAATCGACTTGTTTTGAACAGACTCCTTTCAAAACAATCACAGATCCTTTGAATATCCCCATTTCATTACTCAAACAATTGTGATTTTTGAACAATAGGAAGAATAAGTTTGAGCAATGAAAGGAGACAGATAAGGGCATTTTAGAAAGAATATTATATAAGTATCTTAATCCGATTAAAAAAGAGTACTAAACATATTCAAAATTTTCAAAAAGAGACCAACTAACAATTTCCTTAAAAAGAAGGAATAATTGCGTCTTAGTACACTTTGGAAAATTTCCAACCACTTTAGTCCGCTTTTCTTTCTTTTTTTGGGAATAAGGCAATTTCATAAAACTTTTCTTAATCTACCCCCGCAACACACTGTTTGATTGTTTCTTTCAAAAATCTTTCAACGAATCCTTCTTTCCTTTCAAATGCGATTTCCTTCCATCAAACTAGTTTTTTTAGTATCTTATTTTTTGCTATTTTATCTAAATTGTTTGGAAATCATAATTATTGGAGAAACGAAACAGGGATAGAAAGGAAAGAAAAATTCGGAAGAGATGTAGATGAAACTAGTTTGATGGGCGTAAGGGAAAGAAATCAAGTTGGAAGGAAAGGAAAAAATTATAGGAAATATTAATTTGATGATTAATGGCAGTGAGAATTAAATGAAATGCTCGAATAAGAACTTGTTGATTCTTTGGACACGTTTATGAATAGAGATGCATCAATTCTGAATTATGATGCATCAAATTTCAGTTTCAATGCATCGCTATTAAATGGAAATGACAGTGACACAATTTGGAATCATGCATCGGGTTTCAAAATCATTCATTGTGAATTTGTTCTGCATAGATCATGCATCGCAATGTACATTATCATGCATGATGCATGACTATGTGCATCACAATGCATAAACCGATACTTTCGCTCGCGTCTCTTCTCAATAAAAGTGTCGTCTATCGGTTAGAAAAAAGTACTATTAGGGTTAAAGCAACTGAGACTTATAGAACATGAACATACCCGCTTTTCACAAAAAAAAAAAAAAAAAACCAGTGTTTTTAGGAGCTTAGCAAGGGAAAAAGGTCAAAAAAAATTTATTTTTGTGCTTTTGACAAATTTTAACCTCAAAAATATTTTGAAATTTTTTTATAAAAAACAAATAGAATCAATAAAACAAAAAAGTAGCGGCTATATAGCTATTGCAAAAGAAGAAGTATACAATGGTTGTCGTTATCTCAATTCTCAGAAGGGAAAATAACATAAATTGTGAACATCAAGTTGTGGTTCAAGTCTACAAGTATAAAACTTGTAGACATTGCATTATAACAAAACTTTCACTAATTAAAAATTGTAAATATTACAATACGAAAAACACGTTGAGAGTGAAAATTCTATGAAAATTCCTAAGACAGTGTATGAAAAACTATTTAGTACAAAACACAATTGGAAACACACTGTTATGAAAACTAAATAATGGGCGAATAACATAAATTGTGAACATCACACTGGATGAAGCTTAGGCTAATGCTTCATTCACGCACATCCTTGTTTCGTGTAAGCTCTATGCTAAATCTATCTGAAATTCACAACTTGGTAACTGATGTCAAGTGACGTTTGTAAGTCCAGTAGACAACGAAATAAGGCTAAAGGGGGGGGGGTGTGAATAGCCTTTTAAAAACTTTAAGGGTTATTTTTAAAACCTTCAAAAACTGGCAGCGAAAATAATGAGTTATCAGCAGATAGAACAATTGTTCTATCAGCTGATGACCAATACACTCTGTGTCAGCTTGTTGACATAGGTTTAAGTAGTAAAGGTTTTAACAGGCCACTTAATATAAGAAATGAACTGAAAGACAATTTATAGGACAATTAAGTAAATTATTTAAGAATGTAACTGACTGACAGATGCTTAAGTGTGAGAAACAGTTCTATCAGCTGAAAGAATAAATGATAGAGTATTTAGGAGTGGTTCACAGTGTAAAAACTGCTACGCTCACTACCAAGTTGGTCAAATTTGAATTTTGAAGTGCACTAATATATATATATATATATATATATATATATATATATATATATATATATATAAAATCTTAGTGTACAATAAAAACAAGTGTTTGAGTAGTATGATTGAGAAACAATCAAACTCGTGCAATAACCAAAAGTTCCTTAAATATTCGAAAGAATAATGGAACAATCGAAACAGTGATTGTTCAAATAAGAACTAGAAAGAGATTAATATATGAGAGACTATCTAGTAAGTGTTTGAGAGATGAAGCTTTTCAAAGAAATTAATTGAAGTTCTGAATCGAATGAAGACTTCGACGTATTGTCTCTGTAAGTGTGCTTTGAGAATTTGTAAGATTTATGAATTCAGTGTACGTAATTCTACGAAGGGTGTTTTCTTCAATCCTTGCTTTAGACGTTTTATAGAGATCTTCAATTTTTGGAGCCGTTGGAGAGAGCAAGGTTGAAACTTGAATTTCTTGAAGATATGATGATGAAAAAATCTTTCATTGAATGCACAGAGATCTTTACAGAATGTTAGAGACATAGGATATTACCTAGCATGAAACAATGAATAGAGTGGTTAGCTAGGAGATATGATATACTTGAGGAACATTTAAGACATACACGAAAATCTCCTATTGACAAGATAGACAAAGAAAAAGTCTTCTGTAAATAGTTCTGTTGTTTGAAAATATAATGACCGAATAATAATTAAATATAAGAGTGTGAAGGTTAAACGTTTCAACAGTGTATAGTGTTTAGCAGATAGAGAATTCGAAATGTTAAGTAGGCGATGAAATTGTGGTATCAGCAGCTACTAGCTGCTGATAACTATACTTAAGCAAATGGTATATTTTATTTAAGGAAGACTGCTAAACGAAGCCTGGGAAGTATCTATCTGCTGAAGGATTCAACAGATAGATTTGGACTTGCTAAAGTTTAAGTAAAACAGTCTGAAGGTATTAATTAAAATATTTATGACTAACTGTTTTAACCTTAATGATTTTAAGTAAATCTAAAACATGCAAGTTTCTACAACGTTCATCTTTATATAGTGCTATAAGAAACTTGTCATAAAAAAACACTTAAACATGACAATGTTAGAATTATGAAAGAATTCATATGATAATAGATCTCTAAGTGCTACAAGTTAGGACATGCAAAGTTAGAATTTTTTTATAAAGCAGTAACCAAATTTCTTAAAAAGTCACCGCGAAAGACAACAACAACCTTGTAACCCAAGGAAGTCGTGCCAACTTAATTTTTTTTATATGAAGCAATAACTAAATCAACGAAAATTTACTAAATCAACGAAAAAATCGGCTTAGGTGGGTGCCTAGGTGCCACCCCGTCACCTAAAAAACTACTAAATCAGCGAAAAAATCGGCTAGGCGGTCTAGGCGGCCAACTACTTATTTTTCATATTTTTTTAAATTTTTTTTAAATTTTAGCCCTAAATAATGTTATTTTGGGTTTTTTAAAAATAATAATAATAAATATCAATTTCAAATTATTAAATTATTTTTGTAAATTTGTAATTGTCAATAGACCTATGGATAATTGAACTGTTGACTATTTTTGTATTATTTTGAACCTTATATGATATTAAATTTCTAGTTTTATTTCTAAAATTTAACATCATAATGTAATCTTTATTTTTAAATTATTAAGTGATATTTATTATTAGTATATTTAAAATTTTAATGTTTAATAATCAGGTTATAATAAAAAAATATATTAAAAATATGATATTATGTCTTATTTCTAGGTCCCACCTATATCCCTCCTAGGCGCTTAGGCACTGGTCTGACGTCTAGGGTTAGACTTAGCGATTATTAGAACCTTGCTTTTGTTTTTGCTTTTGTTTTTGCTTTTGTTTTTGTAGAAGCAAATAAATATAGAATCATTACATTACATATATAAGCAAACTTTCAAAAATAAATACTTGAACTATATATTACCAACTAGCAAAATACTGCATGTGTTGTACTTTTATACATGCATGAGTTCTTAAACATATATATATATATATATATATATATATATATATATATATATATATATATATATATATATATATAAAGAGAAGTGTGATTTTTGGAAAGTTCCCGCCGAAATTCACTTTCCAAAAATGGCAACACTTTTATTTTGCTTTGGGAATTGAAACTTGTCTTTTTTTAATGGAAAACTAATATTGAACAAATGTATTGAACATCTATCATCTCTTATAATATGAAGGGTTGTTATGATTGACTTTCAAATGAGTCCATTGAATATAAAAACACATTTAGTATATTTCGTGATCATGCATACATTTTATAATTTTGTAATTAAAACACAATTGGTGCATGATTTTGAACACTCAACAGTATATAAAATAATATTTATATCCTTTAATAGAATTGAAATAACATAATTTGAATAAATTTGGTAAATTTACCCGTTTTTAAAATAAATGTCTGGAGTAATATGATTTATATTCTAAGGGCTCAAATGTTTCGTGTATCATAAAATCCAAAACCGACTAATTGAAGGTAAAAAATAGTCAAATCTACAATAATAATGATGATGAAATTTGAAGGCTTGAATAGCAATTTGATCACCCTATTTTCACACTTTTTCATATGCGAATTCTTTTTTTTTTTTTCAATTTAGTCATTGCACTTGACTATATATCGCACGTTCATCACTTCATCCAATTTTTTGGATGGAAAGCGTTAAACTTTTGTAGAAACCCAAAAACACCCTTACTTATATCATGTGTTACTCACGTGATTGCCTCATCTTCACCTTCAATGTAAGCTTAAGACACATGTTTTCAGGTAAAGAGTTGAAGGAGATAAGATTTTGCGACTTCAATTTGTTCAAGTGCACGACATGTTCCGAACACAAAAGGATATTTATATCTTTTCGGTCATTTCTATACGACATAATTGATGGAAATGACTCTTGGTGACCAAAGTGGGATATATAGCCAGCCAAATACAATGAGTAAATTGAAAAAATAACAGTAGAGTTACCTTATTGCAAAAAAAGTGTGAAAGTAGGGTGTCCAAATTGTGATTTAAGCCAAATTAGATAACAAAAGATTATTCGATAGAATATATATATATATATATATATATATATATATATATATATATATATATATATATATATATATATATATATGAGCCAAATCTGGAAAGTTCCCGCCAAAATGCGCTTTTAAGATTTGGAAACATTTCTCGTTTTAAAATTAAATAACTATTTACTTGAAATAAACTGAATACAATGCTAAATACTATAAACAATCTGAAACAATGTCATTTTATATCAAACAAATTCATAAAGGGATACGATTTATATATTTTAAATCATATATTTTTTTAAATAATTATCTTAATTGCTCACATCTGATAAATACACATCTCTAAGTTTAGATATGTATTGTTATAAAAATATTAAAAATATATACTACAAAATACTTCATTATATGCTAATACATAATACTTCATTAAAAATATATACTACAAAATACTTCATTATATTCAACCAGTTTCATGAGTCAAAATGCATATAGGAGGTTCTATTTAAAATAACTTTTTCCCCAATAATGGTAAGCTAAGCTTCAATAAAAGTTAAGAAATTATACCACTAAATAATCACATAAATTTGACAAAGTACACACATTATTACCAACATCGTCTAAATTCAGTATTGTTGATACACACACACACTCAACCATTATTTATTGAGACAAAACTTCATAGATAATAAGAGCAACAAAATAGATGAATTATGTGACGACCCGACCCGGATTGTAATACGAAATTCTCAGGTCATGCCGCTAAACCAACTAAAAAACGGACAAACAGTACACCTGCTAAGCACAGTGCTGTCCATCTAACCAACAGAGCCAAACAAGCTCTAACGAGAAGGTAAAACCATAACGGTGATACGAATCAACAAACTACAGAAGCGAAATATAAGAAAGGGGGCCCGAGCTATCAAGCTCCGGGGAAACACAATCACAGAAATAGAAAATCTCTCGGCTTAAAAGTTCGAACCGCGTGGTGCAACATTGCACACACGCAACAAACCACCTGTGAAACAAAGAGAAGTATAAATCAAGTTATCGGCGACACTACATGTCGGAACCCAACAAACTACAACGTCAATGTCCACAACATGCCAGACACACCACAACCAAGCACTACGAGCTAAAACATGCTCGGGAAAGAAAAATGGATAAACTACTAACGAAAAATAACCACGGTGCGACATAACTTGTCGGCTCCACAATAATGCAACTACAAATACCCAATATACTTCTACCCAAGTTAAAGCTTACATATATAAACATCCTCGCTGGAATTAACAATAAATGTTAATAACAGTAATAATAATAATAATAATAATAATAATAATAATAATAATAATAATAATAATAATAATAATAATAATAATAATAATAATAATAATAATGATGATAATGAAACTCCATGAGCTAAGTCTCGAAAGCAACGCCGGCTACGACCGCAAACTACTCGACCTCATCGCGAGCTAACGATCAACTGCACACTAAAGAAATAAAAGCATGGGGTGAGTCATAATGACCCAACAAGTTACTACAAATAACAATATAGCATGATAATATATATATCCAGCTATAAATAATCATGAAAATCTTTTAATCATGATAAATCTCATAAACAAGTACCACATAATAATAGGTACATAACAAAAATACCACAATTTTCACGTAGTATGGTGATGTTCACATAAGTGCTCACAACAAACCATATGAATCAGGGTGTGCTCCTCTGATTCACATCTGCCATGTTGCTTCTGCCATACACGTGCAAAACAAAACTGTGCCCTCGATACCCATCTCATGGTATCAACGTCCCCGAGTCTCACTCGAGTTCCATAGCTTACCAAAGTCGTACATATTGTTACAGTAGTGGGGCTACATCCCCACTGCGGCCAATAAAGGAGAGGTGTGTGCAAACTATCTCCGATACGACGACCCATAGCGATCACAAACTTTGACATTCGTAAAGGTGATGCGTCGTCCCATCATCGACCTAATCAAATCAACCACATATGCCAGTTGGACTTCCAATGCAATGCAAAATAGATCTATGATTCTACATTAACAAATTACCAAACACATATTTGAAGGTAATGAACAATATACCTCAAAACTACATATTTAGTCTTGAATTACATAATCATACATGCACATATTTGCAAGTATTCCCAAATACAACTCGACCACATATTTAGTCCAAGTATCCATACATTAGTCTAATTTTCATTCACATAATAATACTACATATTTAGTCTATTTATAACAACATCACATCAAGGCCTTCTAATATCCTTAATTCACAAACAAGTAAAGACTACTAGGTTAGTCTACCAACAACAACACATTGAGGTCTTCCAAGATCCTCAACCCACAAACAAGTAAAGACTACTAGGTTAGTCTATAAACAACCCCAACTTTAGGCTATATACTTAGCCTTCAAATAAAACCACATTGAGACTCTCTATCTAGTCAAACAATCATATATTGAGGTCCTTAAAGATCCCCAACTTGCAAACAGATGTAGACTACTACGTTAGTCCACAGCCACCCAAGTCACAAGGTTACATACTTAACCACCAACATATACACTCATTTAGTGCATAATCGTTGTGTATTAATCATTACACTGAAAGTCACACTCCAAACGTAAACAAGACTATCTCATAGTCTCACACACACGAGCCCCCATAAGTGCACTCAACCTTAACTCGTATGGTATGGTAGTCCATCCACCATCTCAATCACATAACCCCATTTTGAATCTATATAATGATCTCTAACATTCTCATGCCCAAATGTGCACGCCTATAGTCAACTCTCTTGAGTTACTAAACCAAGTCAACAATTCCCAACTCTAAGTATCTCGGTCATACGGCTTACTAAGTTGGTTAAGCGGCAACCTACCAACAAGGTAATAACCTTTAGAGTTTAAATGTCACATTGGACACTCACAAAGAATCACTCAGATCTTTACAAACAATACTTTACGCGCCTCCAATGCCGTAGGATTCCAACACTACTTTATTTAGTGTATTATCGATCTCTATTCGACTCCATTAAGTCTTAACTCTATTTTTCATCATTTTAGGTTATTATTGACTTAAGCCATAAAATCCATAATATTATCACTTAATTGATATACATATATCAATTATCACAAAACCCAAATATCTCAAGTATATTATTATTGTTATCAAAATCATAACCCAAGACTTTCTAAATGCTCTCTAATGATAGAGTGCCCAAGAGTACACTCATAACCATCACATATGAATCGGTCTTCTAACCATATTATCAATTCACCATTTATCACACAAGAATTACATCATAGATTCTCTAATACGTCGGTGAACTACTATACACCAAAGAGGACTTCCCAAAATCCAACGCTCTCATTACTTTACATTTTAATCATCATAGAGTTCCATATAAGGTTATTATACTTTATGAATACATTCACGGGGACTTATAATCAAGTCCTAAATCATCAAATATCACTACAACCCAAAATTTTCCCAAAAGTCATAATCTCGGGATTTCACGATTTATGTTCAACGATCTCCAAACGTCGTAGGACTCACATAAACATTCTAAAACTCTATTTGACTTTGTTGAGTCGATTTACTAACTTTCAAAAGTTAGGTCACAAACTCATTTCATGATTTAGCCAACATTTGGGTTCCTAAACCCATTTCACAAGTTCTTCGAGCATAAACACCCAACATAATCACAAGTAAACCCATTTACTTTCACACATATATATTCTCAACATATAAAGCATCATAAACTCATACAACATAGTAGTATATACTACCAAAGCATGAAAATCAACTCTCTAACATCCTAGCATGATAATAAGCTAGAGACAGAGTGAAAAAAGAGCAGAAACTTACCAAATATGGGTTTAACAAACCTATCAAAATTGAAAATGAATCGGTGGGAAACGATCTCCTCGCCAAGAGCTTTCCAATGATGGTTTCGGTTCGCAAATCCGATGGATGAATCAATGGGAAACAAAATACACACAACACACATATCAATGGTGTTTTGTCTCTCTCCTGGATGAAAATGGAGGAAGATGAAGATGAGGAATGAGTTAAGGAGGGTTTTGGGGTTTCAAAAACCCCAATTGGGACCACAAATGAACAAAGGGTCAGACACATTAAGGGTAAGGGGGGGATTTCACAGCCAAAATCAGAAAATAAGGGGCTGCCTCGAATTTGCTACAGTAGTCCCGTCTGCTACAGTAACCACAAAATGCTACAATGATTTTTCGACGGCCCCAGTGTGAACACCGCTTCAACGAAACGACGTGATTTCTTCTCCTGACACTCTGTAAATGTCCAAAGTAAAATCCCTAAAAACCATAAACCAAACAAGAGTCTTCTCGACGGTTCCTCGATTAAAACAATTCAGCCGCGTACCAATAATCTGTCCATAACTACTGTACGACGGACGAAATTACGCATAGCAAACGAACGATCGAAACAACGATCGAACGAGTATACATAAATATTTTAAAGTATGTTAAAAGTTATTGAAAGGTCTCGAACACATACCCAAATTAAATTAAAATTAAGTCCAATAAAAGTACGAAAGACGGTAAATTACGAAACACGAATCGTAAAAATCAAACTTATGACGATGGCTATACTTTTAACGTCATGACCACATGCAAACTTTTTAAACATAATAATAAGGATATCCAAGCAAGTACACGAAGACCTAGGTATCTCAAAGGCCGTAAACAATAATTATGGGAGATAACACTCTACCGAATCGAGTTCTCAACGATACCAAGTTACTCATTGTAACTCCAACAACTCTAGAGCATTGGTTATGGTCCAATCAATCCAAAGATATGAAGACTCATACAACAAGTCAACCATGCAAGCAAGTTAAACTCATAAGTTTCAGGGTCTTACAAATTATATATGTAACTCAACTTTGATATATTGTAATATATTTAACAGTCTTTATGCATAAAAAAAAACTAAGAAATTAAACCATTAAACAATCACGTAAATTTGACAAACTACACACCAAATTACCAACATTATCTAAATTAACCATTGTTGATAAATATATACACGCACCACCATTACTCATTGAAACAAAACTTCATACATATTTTGATTTAACTTGACATAATTATAATTTGTTAATAATCTATATGCATGTGGAGACTTGATATTTACAGATGCAGTTTTCAATCTAGAAACATTTGTGTTTGTGAGTTTGTTTTAGTTATTATAGATAATAAATGCAACTAAATAAATAATTTGGATGATGATGGATCTCCAGTAAAATTAAAGACCTTATAAATTCATATAAGCCATCAAAAACTAAGATCTAAAAATTACAAATATATATGTTAACTGTTTTTTTTTCTTAAATACAGATCTATAATTTAAAATTTATGTATTTTAAAGTTACAAATTTGATGTATTTTATTAAAAAATTAACAAACTTCATAGACAAACATATTTGTGTATATTTTAAATTAATAAATACGTCTAAAAATTACAATTATTTATATACACACATCAGTAATTTCAAATGTGATAATGATAGTTATAATAATCGTACATGTTAACGACAAAATGTTGTGTATAAAGATGTATTCCAAAATTTATATATAATAATTTTTTCAAATTTATATGATTTTCTATTTTTAATTTTAGTGTTTATTAATCTTTTTTTTGCCATAATAATTTTTTTAATTGTAATATATAATTTTACATCCATATATAAACCGTGCAACGTATGGAGACATCACTAGTTACTTACAAAGAAATCATGAAACAAATCCCAAAAAAAAAACCCTTGGAACTCAATAAATCTCACGTGACGTAGAAGAACAGGAAAATATGATGCATGAACTAACCTTGGTCCATGATGATTTTAGGCTTGAAATCTATAATGATATTTTCTACCTTGCCTTCTCATTTACTAGTTATTTAGCCCGTGCTTTGCACATGTATAATATGAGATATATATATTTTTATAATAATAATATAATTTTTGGACATTATAATTAGATTGTTAATTTCTTCCAATGTAAGATTTATCTCTTTTATTGGTAATAATAGTAATTTAAAACCAACATCAATTTATAACAAATGTGTGATATATATCTTCTATTGCTAATAATAGTAAGTCTTTTATATAATCTAAAATAATTAAAAATCAACATCATTTTTTAACCAATGTGAGATATACATCTTCTATTGGTAATAATGGTAGAAGTCTTTTATCAAAAAAAATTTGAAAACCAACATCACTTTATAACAAATGTATGTTACATCTTTTCAATTAGTAATTGATAATAGTATTTTTAATACAAACATCAATTTCTAACCAATGTGTGATACATCTCTTCTATTGGTAATAATAGTAAAATATTTTGTAACCATGTGAGATACATCTCTTGTAAAAGTGAAAATCTGTAGTCTAAAGACTTTAAAATCTAATATTTTCTTTTTAAACAATGTGTTATACATCTCTTTTATTGGTAATAATATAAAAGAATTTAAACTCAACATCATTTTCTACCCAATGTGAGATATACATTTTCTATTGGTAATAATGGTAAAAATCTCTTATAAAAATATATATATATATATATATATATATATATATATATATATAAAGTTGGTGAGGAGCACTATGGTTGTGCCACCTCACCACCTTTGGATAAATCTTCATTCTAAAACATCCATGTGGAAGGATTAAAAACCTTTGGTTTTCTAGTGACTTTGAAAATCAACATCACTTTCCAACCAATGTATGATGCATTTCTTCTATTGGTACTTAATAATAGAATTTTTTAAACCAACATCAATTTCTAACCAATGTGGGATACATCTTTTCTATTGTTGAAAAATTAGTGTTTTTAGTGAAAGAAATTGTACAACTTGAGGTACGAATTTCTTTACGTGTCATTTGTTTGTTTGTGAAGGTAATTGCGCAAATGTGTTCTACTCGGTGAAAGCATCAAAATGATATATTTATTTATCCAAATCGAGTTTTGGATGAATAAGATATCAAGAGTTAAAGTATAATATTTATTAAAAAAATAATGTTTTTAGTGAAAGAAAGTGTGCTACTTGAAGCATAAATTTCTTTACGTGTCATTTGTTTGTTGATAAAAATAATTGTGCAAATTTGTTCTACTCAGCAAAAACATCGAATGATATATCTATTTGTCCAAATCAAGTTTTGGATGAATAAGATATCAAAGCTTAAAGTATGATGTGAAAAGTGAGTCATTAGAAGTAATATCTAACCTTGAAGAGTTTTATCCCACATTGGTTAGAAGTATTGTTAGTTGTAAAAGTTTTTAAATATAAGTCTTCTACTATTGACAATAGAAGAAATTATATATACTAATACTAATACTCCTTATCATATTGATTATGATTATTATTATATATTATTATAAGCTAATGGCTAGAAAACCAAAAGTATATATACCTTATATTGCTAATAATAGTAAGTCTTTTATATAATCTAAAATAATTAAAAATCAATATCATTTTTTAACCAATATGAGATATACATCTTCTATTGGTAATAATTGTAGAAGTCTTTTATCAAAAAACTTTGAAAATCAACAACACTTTATAACAAATGTATGATACATCTTTTCAATTAGTAATTAGTAATAATATTTTTAATACAGACATTAATTTATAACCAATGTTTAATACATCTCTTCTATTGGTAATAATAGTAGAATCTTTTGTAACCATGTGAGATATATCTCTTGTAAAAGTGAAAGTCATTAGTCTAAAGACTTTAAAATCTAACATTTTCTTTTTAAATAATGTGTTATACATCTCTTTTATTGGTAATAATATAAAATAATTTAAACTCAACATCATTTTCTAGCCAATGTGAGATATACATCTTCTATTGGTAATCATGGTAAACATATTTTATCATATATATATATATATATATATATATATATATATATATATATATATATATATATATATATATATATATATATATATATATATATATATAAAGTTGGTGAGGAGCACTATTGTTGTGCCAAATCACTACCTTTGAATAAATCTTCATTCTAAAGTATATATCCATGTGGAAGCTTTAAAAACTTTTGGTTTTCTAGTAACTTTGAAAATCAACATCACTTTCCAACCGATGTATGATGCATTTCTTCTATTGGTACTTAATAATAGAATTTTTTAAACCAACATCAATTTCTAACCAATGTGGGATACATCACTTCTATTGTTGAAAAAATAATGTTTTTAGTCAAAGAAATTGTGCAACTTGAGGCACAAATTTATTTATGTGTCATTTGTTTGTTGACGAAGGTAATTGCGCAAATGCGTTCTATTCAGTGAGATCATCAAAATGATATATTTATTTGTCCCAATCGAGTTTTGGATAGTAAGATATCAAGACTTAAAGTATAATATTTGTTAAAAAAATTAGTGTTTTAGTGAGAGAAATTGTGTAACTTGAGGCACAAATTTCTTTATGTGTCATTTGTTTGTTGGCGAAGGTAATTGCGCAAATGTGTTCTACTCGGTGAGAGCATCGAAATGATATATTTATTTGTCAAAATCGAGTTTTGGATGAATAAAATATCAAGAGTTAAAGTATAATACTTATTAAAAAATTAGTGTTTTAGTGAAAGAAATTGTGCAACTTGAGGCACAAATTTCTTTACGTGTCATTTGTTTGTTGACAAAAGTAATTGTGCAAATGTGTTCTACTCGGCAAGAACATCGAAATGATATATTTATTTGTCCAAATCAAGTTTTGGATGAATAAAGTATCAAAGGTTAAAGTATGTGATGTTAAAAGTGAGTCATTAGAAGTAATATCTCACCTTGAATAGTTTTATCCCACATTGATTAAAAGTAACGTTAGTTGTAAATTGTTTTTAATATAAGTCTTCTACTATTGACAATAGAAGAAGTTATATTTATTGTTATATATAGCTATATGATAATACCCCTTATCATATTGAATATTAATAAGTATTATTAATAAGTAATAGTTGGAAGATAAAAAGTCTTACATAGATGCATAAGAATCAATATTTATCTAAAATAGGTGAGGTGGCACAACTATAGTGCTCCTCACCAACTTTAAATATATATATATATATATATATATATATATATAGATTTCATGTTTAATAGCTACAGGAATAAACCTTTCATGTTCTTTGTATGTTGGAAACTCTATACTAGAAAAAACCTTTCCTCTTTTTTTAACCTTACATTTTTCTGGTCACTGACCACCTTTTTAAAAGAAGAGAACCGACTCAGGAAGAGAGTTTTAACCCTTTTACTTTGATCCCTGGGTAGTCATAATTCATCTGTACAATTGTTCAATGCGTAGTTAGAAGGGAGTACCATTTAAAACCCTAAGTTGTAACATAATTTTATTTTGGTAAAAACTATTGTGTAAGATGGTTGTACGGATCCTAAATCCGTAAGACGGAGCCCCATTTAAGAATTTATGGATTAATAACTGAACATATTAATAAAAGTCACAATAATAAATTAGTTAAGATGGTTATAGTCGACACCTTAAGGTTTGCTATAAGGAGGTCTTCGTTTCTGCACCCCCTAGCCACATTATTAAGTTTTAATGCTCATTAATGAGAGGTTCCTCTATTTTCTCTAGTGTCCTTGCACTTTCAGTGTTTGCCGCTGAAATTCTTATGTTTCCAACGCTTTACAGTTTAATTAATTGTCAGCTCCGTTAGCCATCCGTTAGTATCAATTGCCTTGGGATACTTGACGGACCCTAACGAACTTTGACGAAATGCTAAATGACACATTTAAAGTCAAACGTAACACATTGACAAGACAAAAGTGACATATTTTAATATTAAAAGTGACACTATAAAGAGAAATTTATTATAATTCTCATTAAAATACAAAGTAACACTCTTAATACTAAAAAGTAACACTATTATAATACTAAAATGTGACAAATTTAATACTAAAAAGTGTCACTTAAAAACTAACGATGACTGTCAAAAGTGACACATTTAATGCTAAAAATGACACTTTTAATGTTATAAAATACCACTTTAATGTCAAACATAATTGTTTTCATTTATAAAAAAATGAGATAGTTTTCAAAGTGAAAATAACACATTTAAGAATAAAAGTGACACATTTAAGCACAAAAAGTAACACTTTTTTATGGAAAAATATTATAATTTTCTTTAAAAATATAAAATGACACTTCTAAGGCCAAAATTGATACATTTTATACTACAAAGTGACACTGTTAATAGTAAAAAGTGACACTCTCCATATATAAACATGAGGGGTGGCTCTGCAATTTTCAAAAACTAAGGGGTTGCATTGAGATTTCTGAATTTTACCCAATTTAACCTGGATAGATTCGTCTTATGGATAAGGATCCGTAAAACCGTCTTAAATGAGTGATGAGGAAAGGACCCAAGATCTCCTAGAAAGGTTTTAGGATGAATGACTCCGCGACCCAACGCCTTCGAGATGACATGAACCTTGGAATTGTGAATGACGCCACAATTGGGATGACTCTCCAACTGATAAGTCGAATTCAATTATAAACAACAAATCCACGATGTTTATAATCCGAGTTTCCAATCCAGGACACTCAAATAAGAACACAATTTTCTAACCAGAAAATCAACTCAATTTTATTAATCAAAATTCTCTCTATTCTCTGCTAAACAATGTTTTAATAATGCCTTTTTATAGGCTTACAAAATAAATCCTAATTCTTGTAGGACAAGAAAACTAAATAAAAGGAAACTCTTAAACCCTAAACTTTAGGAACAAGAAACTCAAATAAAAAGGAAACCTAAATAAAAAGGAAATTAAAAACTCTAAAAATACACAAACAGTAAAACAAAACAAAACGACAGCTTTTCTGGAGACCTTGCGGTCGCAATGCTGTGGACCCCTTGCGGCCGCAAGCTTCACAGCTTCTCCGAATTTGCTGACTTGCCACTTTGACCCCCTGAAGTATCCAAACAGTTTTCCAAGCTTCCAAACTTGCCTACAAGTTGCCAAACTTAACCGATAGATCCCTGAACTCTTAGAAACACGTTTATGGCTTGTCAATATCATATCATATTCCCCCTCTTGAAAAAGATTTGTCCTCAAATCTGCACATGGAACTCGACGATCCGCCCGTGAGACAAGATCCATCCAATCCGCCCATTGAGTCAAGAAGAAGTAGTCATCGATCATCTGTTTGATTCGCCAAGAACAAGACAAAATTGAAGTTGTAAAATCAAACGGGTCTTCGTATACTTGCGATAGCTTCAAGTTTTCTTGAACCATTATTAATTTCTCGTCAGATTCCTCTTTCTCCACCCTTTCTCGCTTTTCCTCCTCCTTCTCGATTTTCTCTTTCTCGATCCTTTCTTTCTCAATATTTTCTTTTTCAATTTTCTCCTTTTCAATCATTTCTTTCTCAATATTTTCTTTTTCAATTTTCTCTTTTTCAATTCTGCCATTTTCAATCTTCCATTCACTCAAGCTCTTTGATGTTGAAGGCACATGAGTAATGACGCCATATCTTTCTCCAATTCTTCTCAATCCCTCAATCACGAACTCACTACCCGCTATCTCTCGAAAAAACTCCGTCCAATCATCGATAGCCGATGGTTTAGGAAGTTCGGACATGATGATTATTTTGGTGATTCACTCCCTTGTGTGTATGCACTCAAAGTCACAATATTTTTTTTTTATAAGTAACAAATCCTATAACAATTAGGATTTCAAAATTGAAAAACAACACGATTAAACAAGGATTGATGATCAATGTTCAAGACAACTAGATGAATTAATTAAAAAAAAAACAATAATTTTTTTTTAATGTGTGAACAGTACCGTGAACAGTACCAGTGAACAGTACCACATGTGAACAATAATCCGTCGTGAACAGTAATTTTGTTGATTCTTATGTTAAATTTATATCTGATCAGTACATTACATTAGTTTTATACTTCAGTGGCTAATCGGGCTGCGTATCGATTAGCGTGGCAACTGTGTATAGAACTTTGCCTTGTATAGTTTTTGTAGGACTCTTTTCGGGTTCGGCGGAAGACCCCTTCTCGGCTTCAGGAAGACCTTTCGAAGCTTAAGATCGGTAGACCTCGTGTCCGGTGATGCCGCTTCTCGTGTCCTCTTCGGCATAAAGCTAGCTAAATTTGGATTAATTCAAACTTATTCCCATATATTATTTGAATTAATCCAAGTCATTCTCGACATGTCAAGCCGCAGAAAGCAACTCAGCGGGGAAGACTTTTAGTCTGAGCGATGAAAGCGATAAAAGCGGTGTCCCCTACTGCTTCATCTCTGGATCGACACCAAATCGCCCACCTTTTTGAAGATCTCGAAATGATTATACGCTCGGATATCTGTGAAGCGAAATTCCTTGACAACCCCATGCATTTAATGCATTTATGAATAAATTTGTTGAAGTCTTCGTCCTCTCCAACGGTTCTTTTGAAGTGCACACGCTTTAAATCTGCCATTGAAGGCTGGAACAACAGACAAGCATGCGAGAATCAATCGAACACTTAAAGAATTGCTACGAATCTATACAACTCCAAGTCTTTTAGCTCGGTGCATTCAATAGATCCTCAAGCAGATCTAGAAGTCCTCGTCAACAACAAAAGGCGCTCTTCAACATTTATTGTTTTATTCTTCTTGTTGTTTACTTCCATCAACTATATTACACAATTAAATATCTTGTATTCTGAGATATTTAATTCCATAGACAAACACAAGTCAATATTTTGTACACGATCCATTAGGGATATTCTTTGTAATTGATCTAAGTGGAAAACATAGTGCACAATTTAAATCCAAGGTTGCCTTGGTGGTGGGCGTAGCACTATTTAGTGTGAACCATCTCAAAATACTTATGTTATTTCCTACGTTTGTCTATTACTTAAGCTGCATAGTTTCCTTGTTCTTTATATCCATTTCGGTGAGAACTTAAGTAATACGTAAAAGGTCTAGGTAGTCCTTATCGGCGGACACGGAACAATTTTCTTGAAGGTCTTCCGCTACTTGAAACTCTTTATAAACTTCAAGTAACTTTCAAGAAACTTACTTAAAAGTTTTTAAAGTGTTAATAAGCTATTCAACCCCCTTCTAGCTTATTATTGTGCTCATTGGGACCCACAATTGGTATCGAGCCATACTCTTTGAAAACAAGTTTTTCTAGATTAAACTCTTGAGAATCACGACATAATGGCACAAACACACTATATCTTTGCCTACATCTAATGCTAACCACGTCCCAATATTGGGCGAAGATCATTTTGATGTATGGAAGGATAAAGTAATGAGATTCATGAACTCTATTGACAACAGTTATGGAAATGTGTCCTTTGCAGGTCAACATATACCAATGAAGGCAAATCTTCTCGCCTCCATCATTTGGGAACCTGCGAGAAGTTCCTAAGAAGAATCGAGAATGGACGGAGGGCGATAGAAAGCTGGTTGAACTTGTGATAAAGCAATCAACATAATCACCGACTCTCTAGACACAAGCACATACCGGCAAGTGATTCGATGTACAAGCTGCGAAAGAGATGTGGGAAGCTCTTGTAGAATACTTGGAGGAGACCAAGACACAAGAGACAACAGAGAAAATATACATACATCCAGCCGGTTTGATTCTTTCAAAAGGATCTAAGGAAACCTTGAGACAAGCATACGATCGATTCGGTGAGGTAATAAATAGTTGCTTTTCTCTTGGTAAAGCGTATGACAAAAGGAAATGAACATGAGGTTTCTAGGCTCTCTAGGTAGCTTATGGCATGTGAAGACCACGCTATGAAAGAATCTAAAAACTTAAGCGAGATGACTCTTCGTAGTCTCTCACGCAAGTTTAAAGGTTTATGAACTTGAAGTTAATCAAGCTCTAGAGCAAGACAAGCAGTTCGAGCGTGTCTTTGCCGACCATGGTCCAGAAGAAATCATTGTTGAAAACAAACCCTCTACTTCTTCTGTGAAAATGATTTTTTATCGATGAACAACTTGCTATGTTTGTTAAGCGATTTCAAAAATTTGCAAAATATGGAAGAAAGAACACCCACCAACAACCTTTCGGGAAGATTGGTGAAAGCTCATCAAGGAAGAGCTTGTGTGTTATAGCGTAGAAAACACAGTCATTTGCCTCAAAGTGTCCAAAGCCAAAATTTGAAGCATCTGAAAACCCTCGTTTAGAAAATTTCAAAAACAAAAGGTATGTTGGTGAAGACATAGAAGATAAACAGGTTGCTACATGGTTTGAAGCCGATTCGAGAAGAGGAGGAAGAGGATTGTGAGCAAGCTAACATATGCTTAATAGCTCATGATTCATGTCCTACCTATGACTACGAAAATGAAGTTGTAGTTTCACCAAGTCCTTTGGACAAAAATGAAACCAGCGGTGATAGCTTGATGAGGAAGAACTTCTCAAGGATAATCGAGGATATGCTTGAAGAATTTAATTCCTTTAGAGTAGCCTATGTTAAAGCGGCCAAGCGTGAAAACTTACAAGCGAAATCTTTGATGGCAGTGAGATTCAAACTCTCAATAGGCTGTCAACAAGAAATATCAAGCGAAGGAAGAAAACAAATTTCTTCATGACAAAATTGGTTATCATTGAGCACATCAAAGGACTAGACCTAGAGAAAATTGCCTTGCAAAGACAATTGACTCTGGAATAGCTCGAGGATGCATTCGAAGAAATCCTTTCAAGCCAAAAATCTAGCTATGATAAAGCGGCATAGGATATTCGAGATGTGTCTCTTAGACAATCTCTTACGTCAAAGAGAAAGGTGAATCCTCGAAATTGCTAATGATATATCTTTCTCTAAGCAGACATTTGGAAATCTGAGGGAAGCAAGGCCTTGGTTACTCAAGTGTTCCTTATGTTTACCTAAAGTTCACAAAGGAAAAGCCAAAATGTGATTCAAATGAGAAATGCGAGAAGGTAAGCGGTAGAAAGTGAAGTCTGCAGGCAGCGACTATGTCAAGGCAAAGTCTGGCGGCGGTAGACACTGCTAAACTCTCTAGGTAACTATCAAGTTTGTCAATGAAGCAGACAAGGCTTCTTTGTTGAAGGTAAACTTAAAGGTATTCTACGAATCCTCTGGAAAAGTTCTCAACATGAGAAAAGCTAAAGCTAAATGCATTAATAACCTACCTAGGAAGATTCGAAAGAAACCAATTAAGTCTACCATCAACAAACAAAGTGAACAAAAATGGATGCTAAAGAAAGGAATGATCATAAGCACTCTTCGGATAAAAAGAATCTGACTCTCTATGGACTTTTCATTTATGTCATTCTTGCCATTGCTTAGGCCATCGGCACGGAATGCACTGCTAAGGTTCACTCAAGATCGAGAGACCTAGTTCTCTCAAGGTCAGCGGTATGGGTTGCAAAGGTTGCTAATCCTTAGGACCCATATAAAGGGTACCTTGTTTTGCTTTAACTCTTTTCTGAGGAATGCTTCATGGCTATAGAATCGAGAAATCAAAGACATCGGTACTTAGGCAGGTGGTACGTTCAAGGCATATATTTGAGAGCAGAGAGTCTTCTTACCAATATAGCCGAAGCAAAAGGACCCTGATTATCTTCGGAGACAATGCAAGAGGAAAGACAATTGGATATGGCTCAATTACTAGAGGAATCTCTCCATCAACAAAGTTTCTCTAGTAAGCGGTTTAAGCACAATCTTACGAGCATATCACAGTGCGACAAAGGACTTCTATGCCAATTCAATTCCAACCGGTGCTTCATCAAAGGCGGTGAATCGTGCTCTACAATCTTGACCAGGCAATAGACAAGGAAAGCCGTCTATGTCGTGGACTTAAATCTTCTAGGGAGATTCTCAAAGGCACGTGTCTAGTAGCCAACAATGTTCGTGACAACGGTGGCTATGGCACAAAGCGTCTCATACACCGACTTCAAGCACCTCTCAAGCTCTCCAAAAATGGGCTTGTCGAGGTACCTACGGTGTGCCTGTAGATCATGACGAAGTTGCAAAGCTTGTCAACTAGGAAAACTTTCCAAGTCTTCCTTCAAAAGAAATTTTATCAACAAATGGACCTCTTCAACTACGCATATGGATCTCTTTGGACCTATAACAACGATCGGTATTTCGGGAGACAAGTACACACTTGTAGTAGTTGATGACTACTCTAGATTCACTTGGATTGAAACTATGACATCTAAAGATGAAAGCGTATGATCTAGTCAACACTTTTTGAAGACTTCAAACTCAAAAGCTTGAAGACATACGTCGACATAAGATCGGAACAATGACAACACAATTCAAAAACAATGGTGTAGAAAAGTACTGCGATGACCATGGGATCGGTCACAACTTCTCCCCTTGGTACTTGCTCTAACAAAATGAATGTAGTGAGCGGAAGAACGGAGACACGATTGAGCCGAGCTAGAACAATCTTTGGCGGAAGCTAAACTTCAATATTTACGGAGAGCGGTCAACCTTTGCTTGCTTTACCCAAAATAGATCCACAGTAAACAAGTTTCATAATAAAACTCCATATGAAATATGGAGAAATCCCAAAACATTGGTTTCTTAAAATCTTCGGTACGTAAATGTTTTATTCTTTACAATGGAAAAGAGTATAGAGAGAAAATTTGATGCAAAATCGAGGCGAAGAAATTTTTAGGATATTCCAAACATTCAAAAAGCATTTCGCATTTTTCGGTAAATCTAATTTAAAAATCTTAGAATCAATGCATGTTTCTTTTTGATGAATATGACTTGTTTAGAGCCTAGAAGGCTCCGAGCGTTGCTAATGATTAAAATGATGAGTGGTACAAATTAAGCATCTACTTCTTATCGAGACGGCAAATCTGTGAGAACCCATGTATCAGATAACCCACTTTGCGGTGAGCGATACATCTACCGTCATAAATAAGCAACTCTTACAACCACGAACCCCTCTTACATTTGTTTACCCCAAGCACCTTCACGGATATCTCATCCTTCTTGTTCACGAGAAAATGAAAGTTTTGAAGACTCTATTTCTTTGAACGATTTTGGCGAATCTCCTTCTCAACCAACTCCGAGAATTCTTAAGGGAAGATTCCACCGTAAGTGATCTTCCTCCAACTATTATCGAAGCAAGAGATCATCCCATTTCTCAAATCATTGGTGATCTCAATACGAGGAGATTTATGCGAGAAATAAGGTTCGAGAAGAAACGTTGTTTGCTTATGCATTTGTATCGAACTCGAACCAAAGAAGATTGATGAAGCTATCAAGATCATAACTGATTGAAGCTATGCAAGAAGAGTGAACCGGTTTGAAAGATGTAAGGTGTGGAGCTTAGTTCAAAGACCAACCGATCATCCATTCATCGGCACCAAGTGGGTATTCGAAATAAAAGAGATGAAGATGGAAATGTCACGAAACAAAGCTAGATTGGTTGCTCGTGGGCTACCGGGGAAGAAGGAATTGACTTTGATGAAACTTTTGCTCCTGTTGCTAGACTAGAAGCAATCGGAATCTTTCTAGCTTATGCCTCGTTCATGGACTTCAAAGTGTATCGATGGATGTTAAGAGTGCCTTTTGAATGGTGATCTTCAAGAAGCGTATCGTGGAACAACCTCCGTGATTTGTCATCTCGACAAACCGACCACGTCTACCGACTCAAGAAAGCTCTCTACTGAAGCAAGCTCCTAGAGCTTGGTATGAAACTCTATCCAAGTTCTTAATTGAACAAGGATTCGTGAGAGGAAGAATCGACACTACGTTATTCATCCTCAAGCACAAAGGCCATTCTCTTTCGGTACAAATCTATGTGGGACGACATTATCTTTGGATCAACTAACCAAAGCCCTGTGTAAAAGATTCGAGAAGTCGATGCAAAGCAAGTTCGAGATGAGCATGATGGGCGAACTTACCTATTTTCTAGGACTGCAGATACAATGCAGACTTATTTTAATCTTCATCACCAAACCAAATATGCAAAGGAACTAATCAAGAAGTTTGGTCTTGATTCAGCCAAAGGATTTGAAACTCCAATGTCTACCGACCGCCATCTTGACAAAGATGAAAAGGGAAAGCAAGAGAACATGACCAAGTACCGAGGAATCATAGGTTCACTTCTTTACCTTACCGCTAGTCGAATTGACATTATGTTTGTTGCTTGTGTTTCAGGCTAGATTTCGAGGCAGATCCAAAGGAGTCACATTTGCTTGCCGCCAAACGTATCATCGATATGTTTCAAAACAACAAATCTAGGCATCCGGTATTCAAAATCCAACAACTTCAATCTAGTTGGATACTCAGATGCATTATGCCTCAAAGTGAGCGTAGAAGCACCAAGTGGGACTTGTCAATTTCTTGGAAACAGACTGCCTCATGGTCTTGCAAGAAACAAGGATCGTGGCAAACTCAACCACACGAATATATGCTGCAAGCACCGTTGTTGCTCAATCATATGGATGAAGCAACAATTGGTGGATTACAACATCAAGACCGAAAACCGCCCTAATCATGTGTGATAACACATCGCCTATCTCGCTCTCCAAAAATCCAGCTGATGCATTCAAAGACAAAGCACATTGATATTCGTTATCATTTTCTCAAAGATCATGTGGAAAAGGTAACATCACCGAATATGTTCCAACCGAGCATCAATTGGCGCACATTCTCACAAAACCACCGGATGCCACCAGTTTGCTTATTTAAGGAGAAATCTTGGTATGATTGATCCACGCTTAAAAATTTAATATGTTGTTAAATATTTCTCTCATACCGGTAGACCCAGATTAGACTAATCTGAAGACGAAGTTCTTCTTTACCTAAGACCTAAAGGTTAGTACTCTTACTTAGTCTATTTTCTCGCTAAAGAGGTTTCTAAAGCAATAAAAGGGGTCAAGGAGAAAAATTCAAGACTTAAGAAAATATCTTAAGTTCCCGCTTTCAAACCGATATTTTCTCGCCTTTTAAATAGCCCTTGAACCGTCATTTCCAAACTTTACGAAACCCCTCCGAACGTAAATCTCTCTCTCTCTAAGCATCTACTTTCTCAAATTTCAAGTTCTTCGCCTTGTTTCTTCTTCTTCATCCTCAAACAATGGTACGCTTATCTCTACTCTACTGTAATTTTCGATACTATTCGCATTTCAAAATCATATTAAAATCTTTTGGAATTCAAACCGTCATTTTCGACAATGTTGATTCGCCATTGTTGTCCTTACATACTTGAATACTAACAATGCTTTTTGTTTATTCATTGTTCATTCTTATGAAAACTTCTGTTATGCATTTCTCGAGTGTGGTTACTCTAAACATTCTAGGGTTTCAAGTCTTTGCTTAAAAATTTCAATTATTTGATAAAACTTTGAAATTCCTACTTGTTTAGATATCTAGATGAAAAGCCCTAAATTTTATTTTGTTTTTCTTTCAGGCAAGAACTTCAAAATCTAAGAGCGACAATCGGAAGACTTTTGACCCTGAGAAAGTCATTCCTCCCAAAGAAATATAAATCTTCCAGATATCCATCCTATCCCGCCGCCACGACGTCATTGTCGCTCTGACCCCAAGCTATACATTCTGCATGTGTATTGACCTTCCGTCAATCAACTCCATAGCCGGTAAAAGCTTGTGAGGATATGGACGCCTCCGGATTCCCCGCCTCTTCCGCCTCAACGACAAAACTAAGATCTTCCCTCGCGTAAGAATTTTATCAACGAATGGAGCTCATGAGCCGCCTGTTTCTTCGTGGGTGGATTCGAGGCCGCCCCATTTCGCCACCGCCAAATCTATTTCCACCATCATTGGCGCACTACACTGGAGCTGTTTCGCAACAACGGCCGAGGCTTTACATGCCTGAAGCCATGAGGGAGCCGACACACCCTGAGCCACAAG
Source organism: Codonopsis lanceolata (assembly GCA_013146195.2). Classification (NCBI taxonomy): domain Eukaryota; kingdom Viridiplantae; phylum Streptophyta; class Magnoliopsida; order Asterales; family Campanulaceae; genus Codonopsis; species Codonopsis lanceolata. The sequence goes on from CM028379.1 coordinate 33,571,795, forward strand.
GGAAAATGCTCCAAATCTGCTCCTCTGACGCCTTATCGCACTAGCCACCTTCTTGACAAGGGGCCTTTTCAAGAGTGGAGCACATGATATGTTTATCGGCCAACAGATAATCGACAATTTCTACAAATTGGGGCTCATCATCTTCGACGAGCTGAAGCAGTGGGTGGAGAAAGCTAAGAACAACCCCACTTGCAAGCGCCCTTTCGTCAGGCTTATCAATGCCCTGTTGAGGGATGATGCAGACATCAACTCTTCTTTGAAAGAAGATGAGTTGTTTGCAGTAGCCAAGGACAAGCAACTCACAGCCTCGTTTCAAGAAGTACACACGAATACGAGAACAAGCGCCGGCTACAAAAAGGTCCGCCGCAGTCTCTCTTGACAAAGTGGCCAAACCTACACCGATCTTGGTCACCCGCTTCAACATGGAAGCACATTTAGCGGGAGCAGACCTCCAAAAGGTCTCGAAAAATATGACGATCGGTGGCCACGCCTCCATCTTAAGGCCCAAGGCCCTGGCAGACGAGGCGTAGCGGGTGCTATTGGCCAAAATAGCAGCCTGTGGGCAAAGCCAAGAAGACAAGGGCCGAAGTGGCACCTCCAATCGAAGAGGAGCAGCCAAATGGATAAGGAAGGAGATGAAGGAAGGCCAAGAAGAAGGCACAAGGCCAAACTAGCCATTCCTCCCATCCATCCACCCAAGCCAAGCCATCCTCTCAACCACCCGCCCAACCCACCAACAACCCTCCCCACCTCCCCGCCTCCACACCCAAACCAAAACGAAGGAGACTTCAGAAACCTTTGAAGACCAGCCATCGGCAGCCCCACCAACCTCTACCGATGACGCTGGCCGAAGTCTCCTATTCACCCGAGGAAGAAAAGGAGAGCTACCGAACCCCAACCCTACCGCCACCAACCCACTATACCCTCTACCGACGCACAACCAACTACCGACGCCCAAACCCTACCTGCCAACCCTTCATCTATACCTGCCAACCCTTCAACTACCCCTTCACCACCTCCTGAGGAGTCTATCCCTCAGAGGAGCCTCAAATGAGGAGGAGCCACCTAACTCCAACTCCTCCTCCCCTTCACCCTTTAACTACTCACCCGACCCATCCACACCTTCCTCACCACCCCCAATCCCAACCAACTTCTTCAACCACACCACGCCTCTTAGATCCCCCGCCAAGTTCCTCTTTGAACTTTCATCAAGAGCAGCATCTATTCACCTCTTCTCATCAACCTTCTCAACCTTCTCAACCTTCTCAACCTCCTCAACCTTCCCTTCAAAACCCAAATCCCTCTTCTACCCCGCCCCTTCTTTTCTGGTTCTCTACCGAACCCATTCCCAATCCTCCCACATCGCTGAAAATTTCGACACCGATATGGAACCTGATTCCCACCAACTCCACCTCCTCCCTCCCCTATAACCCTATCCTCCTCCACCAAAACCATCCCCACCCAAGACTCATCTTCTTCTCCGTAACTCCCTAACCCCTCCCCAAACGCCCTTCAGCCTGCAGACTCGCTCTGCCGACTCCATTCACATTGGCCAAGCCTCTATTTCCAATCACCAATGTTGAAATTTTGTCCCTAGCTAGATGCCATCTACCAAATGGCAGCGAACTCACTAGCATATCTACCGCCGAAGTAGCCACCGCAATGCCAAGGCCAACGACCGACCGCCACTACTCTTCGACAATTTCAAGAGGATGTCCTGACTCGCTTTTGGACAGATGTGGCACGACTTCACCGATGTCAAGATCAACGTAGGCTCAACGAGATGAAGGCCGCCGTATCATAGGTTCCATTTTCTACGAGCTCTTCCACGCCATCACTCTCCATCTTAGCCACGGTCGTATTCTATTATGGAACTCAACAACCTCGCCGAAACTCGCCCATGACATAATGAATGCCAACCGATCGTGATCCGCCATCACGAGGAGAAACAAATGAGATCTATCAATCGTATGCCGATGGAAGAGAACGCCGCCTTCGTGAAGAACCGACTGACTACCGCTCGCTCCACCGCACCTCCAACCGATGCGATGCCGAATACCAAAGAAGAATGGAAGAGCTAGAGCGAGAAAGAAGAGAAAAGGAGGCTGCAGACAAAGGCAAAAGGAAAAGACCTTGGTAGCTTTTGTATCTTATCTTCCCTTTCCTTTGTATTTATCTTATTTTTTGAAAACTCTGTCAAATGTAAACATCTTGTTTATGAATACAGATGATTACTTGCTTTTTCAAAAAATATATTGTTTAAATTCGCCGCTTTATTGTTTATCTATATGAGAATTTAAACATTTAGTTTAAATTGATTTAAACGCGCGATCGTGTGCTATTCTTTGACTCTCTTATTCTTGTATGCACTTAGATTAGTCCCTTGCATCTGAGGTGTTATTCTGTTTAATAGAGGCATGTCTACCGATTACGTAATATATAAACTTTCTCAGGCATGCTATTATCTATTAAATAGTTTGTTTTAAAAACCCTCATTTGTAGTAATGATGACCAGATATAAATAGGAGGAGATTGTTGATTCTTATGTTAAATTTATATCGATCAAGACATTACATTAGTTTTATATTTCTGGCTAATCGGGTCGCAGATCGATTAGCGTGGCAACCGTGTATAGAACTTTGCCTTGTATAGTTTTTGTAGGACTCTTTTCGTGTTCACGGAAGACCCTTCTCGCCTTCACCTAAGACCGCTCGTCAAGCTTAAGATCGGTAGACCTCGTGTCCACTGATCGCTTCTACGTGTCCTCTTCAAAGATAGCTAGCCGGATTAATTCAAACTTATTCCCATATATTATTTGAATTAATCCAAGTCATTCTCTCGACATGTCAAGCCGAAAGCAACTTTCCGAAAAGCAGAAGACTTTTCGTCTGAAAGCGATAGCAAGAAAGGCATCTGCCCCTACTTTCGCTTCATCTCTCGATCCGACACCAAATCGCCCACCTTTTGAAGATCTCGTAAATGATTATCTCGCTCCGATATCTGTGAAGACGAAATTCCTTGATCGACGATGCCCCATGCATTTAATGCATTTATGAATAGAGCTGTTGAAGCCTTCGCCCTCTCCAACGGATTCTTTTGAAGTGCACTCGCTTTAAATATCGCTATTGAAGATCGGAACAATGCACAACCGCATGTAATCAATCGAACACTTAAAGAATTGCTCGAATCTATACAACTCCAAGTCTTTTAGCTCTGCATTCAATAGATCCTCAACAGATCTAGAAGTCCTCGTCAACAACAAGAAGTCGCTTCTTCAACATTTATTGTTTTATTCTTCTTGTTGTTTACTTCCATCAATTATATTGCATCTAATTAAATATCTTGTATTTACAGATATTTAATTCCATAGACCCAAACACAAGTCAATATTTTGTACACAATCCATTAGGGATATTCTTTGTAATTGATCTAAGTGGAAAACATAGTGCACAATTTAAATCCAAGGTTGACTGCCTTGGTGGTGGACGTAGCACTATTTACAGTGTGAACCATCTCAAAATACTTGTGTTATTTCCTTCTGTTTGTCTATTACTTAAACTGCATAGTTTCCTTGTTCTTTATATCCATTTCAGCAGAACTTAAGTAATCTGTAAAAGGTCTACCGGTAGTCCTTATCGGCAGACCTGGAACAATTTTCTTGAAGGTCTTCCGCTACTTGAAACTCTTTATAAACTTCAAGTAACTTTCAAGAAACTTACTTTAAAAGTTTTTAAGTGTTAATAAGCTATTCAACCCCCCCCTTCTAGCTTATTATTGTGCTCATTGGGACCCACAAATTTTTAAAAAAAATAATAGTAAACCCTAGATCAATTAGGGCTTAACAACTAGAACGATAATACGCAAAATTTAAGATAGAATGGAATTACCGTAACTAGGATTGCTCTGATACCAAATGATGAGGAAGGGACCCAAGATCTCCTAGAAAGGTTTTAGGATGAATGACTCCGCGACCCAACGCCTTCGAGATGACGCGACCTTGGAATTGTGAATGACACCACAATTGGGATGACTCTCCAACTGATAAGTCGAATTCAATTAAAAACAACGAATCCACGATGTTTATAATCCGAGCTTCCAATCCAGGACACTCAAATAAGAACACAATTTTCTAACCAGAAAATCAACTCAATTTTATTAATCAAAATTCTCTCTATTCTCTGCTAAACAATGTTTTAATAATGCCTTTTTATAGGCTTACAAAATAAATCCTAATTCTTGTAGGACAAGAAAACTAAATAAAAGGAAACTCTTAAACCCTAAACTTTAGGAACAAGAAACTCAAATAAAAAGGAAACCTAAATAAAAAGGAAATTAAAAACCCTAAAAATACACAAACAGTAAAACAGTAAAACAAAACAAAACGGCAGTTTTTTGAGACCATGTCGCAAGGTCATGGACCCTGCGCGCAAGCTTCACAGCTTCTCCGAATTTGCTGACTTGCCACTTTGACCCCCTGAAGTATCCAAACAGTTTTCCAAGCTTCCAAACTTGCCTAGAAGTTGCCAAACTTAACCAATAGATCCCTGAACTCTTAGAAACACGTTTATGGCTTGTCAATATCATATCAATGAGACTACCTCTTTTATTTTTGAAAGATAATATAAATCGGTGAGTTTGTATTACATTAGGGAAGGATATATATGCATGAATACAATCTTATCAATTAGGCTAACATCCATATTATTTAGGCTATAGACTATGTATCTAAATATAGGAGATATATACAGAATATTTATCATAATCTAACACTCCCCCGTAGTCGAAACAGAAGGATCGTGAACATTGAGACTGAAGCGAAAGTCATCGAACAAAATATGTGGAAGTCCTTTAGTAAAAATGTCAGCTCTGGATGGAACATGAAGGACATGCACAAGACCACGGGCCACTTTTTTTTGAACAAAGTGGATATCCATTTCGAAAGGCTTGGTTCGTTGATGTTGAACTGGATTGCCAGAAAGATAGATAGTGCTGACGTTGTCACAATAGACCAATGTAGCCTTGGAGATCGGGCAATGAATTTCTAAGAGAAGATTTCGAAGCCTGCAAGATTCGAAAACCACATTTACAACGCCACAATATTCAGCTTCGACACTAGAGCGAGAGAGAGTGGGCTGGCGTTTAGTAGACCAAGTTAGTAGATTGTCGCCAAGAAAACACAATACCCAGACATGGAGCGTCTAGTGTCGGGGAAGCCACCCCAATCCGCATCAGTATATGAGGTAAAAACGGATATGAAGGACCGAGCCAAAGTGAAGAGTGCCTTTGATGTAGCGTAAGATACACTTGAGAGAAGACATGAGGATATCTCTAGGATCATACATGTGAAGGCAGATTTGTTGCACAACATAGGAGATGTCGGGGCATGTGAAGGTGAGATATTGCAGTGCGCCAGTGTGATATGAAGTGGGATTGGCATATAACGAGCCTGATGAGGCACTAAGTTTGGACTTAGTGTCGACTGATATGTGAACATGTTTGTAGGAGGACATGCCGGCACATTAAAGAATAGACTCGGCATACTGTTGCTGACTTATAAATAAGCCTCTCGCATAATGTTTAACTACAATGCCAAGAAAATAATGCAAGGTGCCCAAATCCTTCATAGAAAATTTCGAAGCAAGAAGAGAGATGATAGTTTGACGAAGATCGTTAGAAGAAGTAGTAAGAATGATATCATCAACGTAAAGTAGTATATAAGCCATATTGTTGCCATTACGGTAAATAAACAGGGAGTGATCGGGCTTGCTATGTGAAAAACCAATAGTAGCAACAAATTCTGCGAAATGGTGATACCAAGCACGAGGAGCCTGCTTCAGACCATAAAGAGACTTCTTTAAGAGGCATACATAATCTGGATGAATAGGGTCCCTAAATCCTAAAGGTTGATGAATAAAGATTGTTTCCTTAAGCTGGCCATGTAAGAAAGCATTATTGACGTTGAGCTGATGAATGGACAATGATTTAGATAAGGCGATGCTTAACAAGGTTCGAATTGTGGCCAGCTTTACCCCTAGACTAAAGGTTTCATCACAATCGACACCAAACTGCTGAGACCTGCCATCACCAACAAGATGAGCTTTGTGCCACTCAAAGGAACCATCATAATTAATTTTGTGACGAAAAACCCACATAGAGCGAATAATATTAATATTAGATGGACGAGGAACTAACTCCCACGTATTATTTTTTATAAGAGCAGTGTATTCATCGTGCATGGCGGCATCCCAATTTGGGCCAGACAAGGGTGAGACGGGATTTTTAGGAATAGGAGATGGAGGGAGAGAAGTAGTCAAGCTGAAGTGGATTTTGGGTTTAAAGATGCCATGCATGCCATGGGTTTCTACTGTGCGTTTGGGAACATGAGCAAGGATTGAGTATGGGGAAGAGTTTGTGGGTTGAGGAACAGTTTCTGAGTGGGTCGTAGGAAGGGAAGATAAAGGGGAAGAAAGACGGGGTGCAAAGGAAATAGGTATCAGAGATGGGTGCAAGGAGTGTGGGCCAGAAGGAGGCGTTATAGGTTGAGGCGAAGATAAAACTGGACCTAACGGAGAGTATGTGGACTAAGGAGAACTTGAGGGGGGTGTGGGCCGTGCTGGGCTGGAAGGAGCCGGTTGTGGGCTTGGAGGTTCATCTAGTAGACTTGGGGCAGATTAATGATGAAGAGTGGGGAAAAAAGAAGGGTGTATGCCACTAGATAGATATTCATATATGAGGTTGGAGAAGGTTTGTTGAGTTTGGCAAAGGAAAATTGAGTTTCATCAAATAGAACATGGCGTGAGTAGACGGGTACGTAAGGGGTAGAACACGATTGGAGTTTATTTATCATGGTGGAAGTATGAAGGAGATAAAATAAACAACCAAATACTTGTAATTGGTTTTAGGAAGGGGCCCTAGTTACAGAGAATTTTCACTATAACGATTAAAATGAGACACTTTATTTTTAAAACTTTTCTACTATTAATACTTATTGGCCGCCTAATGGAAATATTCCAACCGCATAATAAGGATCACATAATTTATGCTGATGATCAACCCTCGATAACAATCTTGATCCCATGAATGAAAACATCAACATTTTCGAACCATGGAACCAACGTGACTTGAATAAGTTCGTCGTCCTCAGCTCCCAAATCCTCCAACAACTCGCTTATCCCGAACCTCCTGCTAGTTCTTAGCTTCTCGCCACCCTTAGAATTAAGATGTTGTTTGCCAGGCAAACTCACAAAACTTCCGGCAAACTCCGGTCGGCCTGGCCTGCATCTACGCTCATCCTCAGCGTAGTTAATAAGCACATCAAACTTGATAAACTTCTCTCTCGTTACCTCGATCCCTTCTATTAATAGGACCTATTCTTCCTCTTCTTTCTCCTTCTTGTTAGCACATAATTAATTCCTCCATGTGCTTTAATTCAAAAATAGGAAAGTTTCATTAGTGCAGAAATTGTAGCCGGGATTTGACAGAAAGATTGACAACAAATTGGTCAATCTTTCCTTACTTTGTACTCCTAAATACAGTATATATTGTACAGACATAAGCAGATCAATACAGTGAATTGATAAGTTTCTTTCTTCATGTGTCTTGGTCTTGCGTGTTCTGTGTCTTCCTCTTCTTTTCTTCTGTTCTTTCTTTTTACTCTTTCATGGTATCAGAGCCGATAATGGCCACGGATGATGCAACCTCTTCCACAATCCCTCATCCTTCCCTTCCACTCTTCCTAAACATTCAATCCTACATGTCCCATACTCATCTCACTAGTGACAACTATCTCAATTGGAGCTCCCTTTTTAACTCCGTTCTTCAAACTCACAAAATCACGGACACCATCACTCAAACCACCCCCCCCCCCCGCCTGAATTCCTAAAAGATGGTGTTACACCAAATCCAGCTCATGAACGTTTTCTTCAAGCATCCGGTCTTGTTATCGGTTGGATTAAAGCAACCGTATCCGCCGACATTCAACCATACGTTAATCCATGTAAGACTGCACCCGAAGCTTGGATGTTGCTAGCCAATGAATTTGGTGTGTCCTCCCAAATTCATATCCAAAAGCTTCAAGACGAACTTCATGATCTGAAACGTGGTCCCGATATGTCCATTAGAGCCTACATCCTTAGAGCCAAAACCATTCAAAATTCCCTTGTCACTGCCGGGGTCGCTGTCTCAAACGACGATCTTCAGCGTCGTATCCTTGGTGGTTTAGGTCCCTCTTTCAAAGAATTTATCACCGTGCAAAACTCACGCCCCGCCATGTCCCTAAACGATCTTCAGGATCTTCTTCTTCAAGAAGAAACCCTTCAGAACAAGTTCTCCACTCTAACTCTCAATCCCACAACCGCTCTTGTTGCCAATCAAACCAACCCTAACCCATCAGCCTCCCCTTCACCTACTCAGTTTCCACAGTCCACCCATCATACCCATGCTAAGAGTCGCTCCAACACTAGCGGATACTATCCGTCACAACAGAATCGTGGACGTGGTCGTGGTAAGCAATGGTGGAAACACCGTCATGGCCGCGGGGGTAGCAATGGTCATGGTATACTTCCTACACCCACTCATGCTCCCATCCAGCCAACCCCTCCTCAATTTTCTTATTTTGCTCCTAATCCCTTCATGGTTACCAACCCTGCATCCACTTGCCAACTTTGCAACCGTCCAGACCACTTGGCTCCAACCTGCCCCAACCGCCTCAATCAAGCCTACACTACTCACTATTCCCCACAGCCTGCCCCGCCCCTTTTTGTGGCGACCCGGCCCGGGCCCGAGGTGGGACCGAGGGTCGGACCGCCCAAAGAAGGAGGAAACAAGGAGGCAATAAACATGCAAGGACTTCATTTATAAAAAAAAACGACGTGACGCAACATTTGAGACGTAGCACGCCTCGGCACCAAAAGGCCGGTATTTTTAAAATCTTTTTCAACCTGATAAACAGTTAAACAATATAACCAAGTCTTCGGCGACACTACAAGCCGGAACCCAAGCTAACAGTTTATGGACAAGAATTAAATAAGAGCTAATGGTCTGCTCAGCGGAAGACTTAAACGTAATGGAATAGTAACAAGGTAACCGAAGCTCGGCTTAAACAATGCCGGCACAAAAGAGATTACAAGAACTACGAGTGATATAACAACTAGTAGCTAGCAAGAGTTACAAGATCAAGTTCTAAGCAAATTCCCAAGCATAGTCTAATTGACTTGCTTAAACCCGTCGTCCTTACAAAATATAAAACAAGAGAAAGAGGACATCTAAACCACCTCTTCAATAATCAACGGCGCACCAAAAAGGGCACAAAGCACGAACACAGCGAGTCTCAACGAGCTGGACCTGTCTTGCTAGGATCTAAAGCAATAAAAGGGGAAAGGGTAAGTCATAAAGACTTGTAAGCTATCAATCATGCATGTCATGGCAATATGCGACATACAAGGCAAGATATCGTCACATAAGCATAGTGGTCATATATCCAAGATGCACATTGTTTCATATAAATGCGCATAATTAAATCACATAGGATGAGGATATCTGGAGAGCCGGGCCGCTTCGTAGTTCCTGCATACAAGCGTTATCTGGAAATGTGCGGGTATCGAATGTGTGTAAGTACATCGATCTTCCGAGGAGATGCCCGGGATAGTCCAATGATGCTCTTAAATGATTACAGCAAGGGAGCTACTTCCCCACTGTGGCCACAGTGGAGGCGTGTGTGAACAAAGACAGGTATGCCAGCTGGACTCATGCAAATGCCAAGTAATGTTTACTTAACAAAATTCTCAAGTATAGAATGAGGTCGGCAAGAGCGATCTCGTTCAAGACAAGTAAATTATTCTCATCAATAACCAAGTAGGATTGAGTTCGACAAGAGCGAACTCACATGTCAATTAGTCATTCTATAATATGACATTCAAGATCAAGCAAGGTAATCAGTTCAAGTTCAAGAGTCTAGAATTATTATTCTTAGGGAAACGCGTTTAGAACGTCGTAGGGATTGGTCGGTGAGCCGGTATTGTTCAATGGCTCGCTAAACTTGACTTCGTTGAGTCATCTCTAACAATTCATCCAAGAGAGTTAAGACGCTAAATGCATCATGAACCTTTTCTAAGTCCTCGTATATGATCGGCTAGGTCATTAATCTATTAAACCACCGTAGTTAAGAATTATCATCAATAATCAAGCAGGAATGAGTTCGACAAGAGCGAACTCAATATATCAAATAGGCATTCTATTATATGACATCAAGAATCAAGCAAGGTAATCAATTCAATTCTCAAGAGTCTGGAATTATCATTCTTAGAGGAACGTGTTTAGGACGTCGTAGGGATTGATCATTGAGCCGGTATTGTTCAATGGCTCACTTAAGTTTGACTCTGCTGAGTCGTCTCTACCAATTCATCCAAGGGAGTTAAGATGCTAGATGCATCCAAAATCCTTTTCTAAGTTCTCGTATAGGATCGGCTAGGTCATTAATCTATTTAACAACCATAGTCAAGTATTAACATAAGTTCAACATTTCATAATTCAAGGGAACTTTAGAATCAATTTGTCAAAGTTATCAAAAGCCAATAGTCCAAGAACATTAGTTATTCTTAGGAAGACATAGATCACATTCGATTCTAAGCATAGGACCCAAATCAACAGGATGAACAATCCATAGTCCGTGAAACCCTAGAATTCATATTCTCCAAGAGTTGTCAAGAGTCGCGAGTCCAAGAACATTTGTTATTCTTAAGAAGGCATAGAACATATTCAATTCGAGGCGTAGGACTCAATCAATAGGATGGACAGTTTGTAGCATGTGAAACCCTAGAAGTCATCATCTCCAAGAGTTATCAAAAGTTATTGGTCCAAGAACAATAGTTGTTCCTAAGGGGACATAGAACTCTTTTAATTCTAGGCATGGGGCCCAATTCAATGGGATAGACAATACAAGGCATAGGAAACCCTAGAATCATAATTCCCAAGAGTTATCAAAATCTATTAATTTCAAGAACATTAATTGTTCCTAAGGAAGCATATAACATAATTAATTCTAGGCATAGGTCTCAATCAACAAGATGGACATTATTCAAAATCCCAAGAGATCAAAACATCCACAATCATAGTTTGGACATGGAAGAAGCATGGAAATCAATAGAAAAGGGGGAAACATGGCAAGTCTAGCATACAACCTAAGGGGGAATCAATAGCTTACCTTCACCAAGGAAAAGGAAGATTGGAGTACAAAGTAATCGGATGGAAACGATCTCCTCGTCGGTAGCTTCACTCCGGTGGTCTTGGTTTGGCAATTGGAGGTCGGGAGCTCAATCTAGGGAAGAGACACACACTAATCTCACCTTCTCTACACACACAAGCATGGCAAGAGAGAGAAGAAGAAATCTGATAATGGGGCTTTAAGTTTGATTAGCAAAGGGGTGGAGCTTTTATACCTTGCATGGTTTGGGTGGAATTCCACATGTCCAATGGAGGAGGGTGGTGGAATCCACATGTCCAATGGAGGTTGCTTGAGATTAGGACTAATCTAACTTGATTAGGGTTTAATAGGTTGGATTAGGGCCAATTAGGAAGGAGGTTTAAGTGGCTAATTGGATCACAAAAGCTGGAAGGAGGAAAAATCCCGTAGAGCTGATCAGAAAGTGAGGCGGGCGCCTCATGCCTGGCCATGCGGCCGCCTCAGATACTGGGAAGGGTTCCATTTTTCATTTGCTCTCAGTACTTGGGGCGGGCGCCTCACTCGAGCCATGCGGCCGCCTGAACTTCTGGAGCACCAAAACTTGACCTAAACAAGTCCTAAATGGTCCCAAGCTCATGGGCAACCATTCTAGGGTCTAACATAACTCAAATCAAGTCCGTAACACACCCGAACAACACCCGGAACAAGGTAGGACAAGGCTCGAATCATGCGACGATTGGTTGACGAATCAAACCCGAATCAAACGTCAATAAAACTAGGGTAACTTGGGCATGAAAAAAGGTTTGTTTAAACATGGTTATGACTTGAATACAAGTCCAAGAACTCAACGAACATTTCACACGTCGAAATACGAGCAATACGGGAGACGAGGGAAATCGCTAAGGCCAAAACAAAGCAAGAAGGTTTCTAAACTTCCAATCAAGCTTACTATGATCAAGGTGAATGTTCTAAGTCATCTATGGGAGACAATAGAACTCTAACAAGTCTTGGTTGAGTGCTAAACATGCTAAGGCAACCACTCAAAGTACAACGGCAAGGCAAGCAATGCGTAGAAGGTATTCAAGCAACTAGGCATGTAATACTCCAATGTGAGCATGACATGGACAAATAGAAGTGTTTAACATGTTAAGGCATAATACAAGCATGTTATTAAGGCAATAAACAAGTAATGGGTTTGGGTTCTCACACTTTTTCCTCCGTCCTATCCCTACCCAAACCCAGCACAACCTACATCATCCATGGCCCCGGTCTCCTTTGTTCTTGACTCTGGTGCGACATCTCATATGACACAGTCTCCCGATATTCTCTCTCACTCAACTCCGTATTCGGGTAAGGACTCTGTTATTATAGCAAATGGCTCGCACCTTCCTATATCATGCATCGGTCAGTCTCATTTTTTAAGTGGTTCTCGTTCCTTTACTTTACGAAACGTATTATGTGTTCCCTCCATGCATAAAAATTTACTTTCAATTCGTCAATTTTCTCGCGATAATAACTGTTTTTTTGAAATTGACCATTGTGGTTTTCGTGTGAAGGACCACCGCACGAGACAGACTATTCTTTACGTGCAGATGGTCTCTGAGTTTATCATTCATGCCCTCTTCTGCTCTTAACTCCATTGCTCTCATTAGTGAACGTACGACATCCAACACGTGGCATGCGCGTTTGGGGCACCCTTCCCAGCCTATTTTTTCATCAGTCATCAAAAAGTTTCGGATCCCAGTTCATGGGTCTCTGAAACCTAGTATGTGTCATGTATGTCCTTTGGGAAAATCTTGCAGTCAACCTTTTCTTCCCCGTACTTTTAACTCGTTAAATCCCTTAGACATGTTACATTTGGACGTTTGGGGACCTTCCCCCGTTTCTTCTATTTCTGGTTTTAAATATTATTTGTCAATTGTGGATGATTTTTCGCGTTATGTTTGGCTTTTTCCTCTCAAGCAAAAATCCGATGTTTTGTCTATTTTTTCAACTTTCAAAATTCAAGTGGAAAATCAATTAAGTTGGAAAATTTCAGCAATACACACAATTAAGACCATTCAAACTGATGGTGGTGGGGAGTTCATAAATACACTATTCGCTCAATTTTTAGCTCAACACGGGATTCAGCACCAAGTAACTTGTCCATATACTCCCCAACAAAACGGAGTAGTAGAACGCAAACACCGTCATATTGTTGAGATGGGATTGTGCCTTCTTGCACAGTCTAACGTACCTCAACGATATTGGCTCGAGGCGTTTTCTACTGCGGTTTTCCTTATTAACCGTCTTCCCATGCGTCAACTACATTACATTTCTCCATACCAAAAGTTACTTAAGCGTGTTCCCGATTACCGCTATTTAAAGGCCTTTGGTTGTTTATGCTTCCCTCACCTAGTTCCTTATAATCGTCACAAATTGATGCTTAAATCCACCCCTTGTGTGTTTTTAGGGTATGATCAATTAAGGAAAGGGTACCGGTGTCTTGACCGGTCGAGGGGTCGAATTTATGTTTCTCGACATGTCTTTTTTGATGAAGATTGTTATCCTTTTGGTTCTAACACTTTTTCAGCAAAAGCTCCTGGTCTTCACCAGCCATCCGGCCTATCTCAGCCCACTGGCCCCTGTCAGTCTGATCCTGCCCACAGCCAGCCATCTGGTCACATTGTTCATCCTGGCCCGCGCCAGTCACTTGGCCCAAACTCACATATTCACTCCACGACATCCACTACTCCATTGGATTCATATATCAGTCCTTTGGTCTCTCCGGTTACTACAACTTTGGACCCTGAATCTCCCTTGGCTATTCCTACAAATACTAGCCCACCTCCTTCCCACAACCACACCCCCACACCGTCACCAGGCCATTCTCCACCAGTTCTGGAACCACAAGAGGTCACCTCATCCCCCATACCACCTGCCTCAATCCACCAGCCTCGGTCCTCAGCTTTCACCAACACTCCTGTCCCATTCCACTTAGACACTTCTCCCACCTCTCCATCATCAAGCCCTGACTCCACACCTCCGCGTAATTTTCGGAGCATAAATGAATTGGTCTACGGCCCTTCAGTAGCCTTAACTGCCATGTCTAACCCCTCTCTCGAACCCCGCACCTTCAAACAGGTCGCACCTTTCCCCCAATGGCAATCTGCTATATATGCATGAAGAATTACATGCCCTCTATAAAAATGGTACGTGGTCTCTTGTCCCTCCCACTCAGGATATGAACGTGGTTGGTAGCAAGTGGGTGTTCAAAATCAAATGAAAATCTGATGGTACTATAGAACGTCATAAGGCTCGACTTGTTGCTCAGGGATACTCGCAGCAAGAGGGTCTCGATTATGAAGAAACATTTAGTCCTATGGTTAAGCCTCCAACTATTCGGACAATTCTTGCTCTTGCTCACGCTCGTGCATGGCCAATCCAGCAATTGGATGTTCGAAATGCATTCCTTAACGGCACACTCAATGAAGAAGTATTCATGTCTCAACCTCCCGGGGTCATTGACCCAAAATTTCCTAACCATGTCTGCAAGCTCCACCGTGCTCTCTATGGTTTGAAGCAATCCCCTCGGGCTTGGTTTCAACGGTTACATGACTTTTTGCTCTCTCTCGGTTTTTTTAATAGCAAAGCGGATGGTTCCTTATTTATTCGTCATTCAAACTCATCCATCATTGCTATTCTTGTGTACGTGGATGATTTTATTGTAACAGGATCTAATCCACAAGAGGTCTCCAAGGTTCTTGATGACATATGCCAAACGTTTGATAGCCGTCGCTTGGGTAATCTCAGCTTCTTTCTTGGTATTGAAACAACTCGATCCTCCACCACATTAACTTTGAGTCAATCACGCTATGCCAGTGACTTACTCAACAAGTTCAATATGGCAAATTGCAAATCCGTACCAACACCAATGCTGCCCGGTTCCCACTTATCATCTACAGCAGGAGATCCTCTACCCGATGCAAGTGTTTATCATAGCATGGTCGGTGGTCTCCAATATTTGACACTCACTCGCCCTGACATCTCCTTCGCCGTCAATCAAGTGTGCCAATACATGCACCAGCCCCGAACATCTCATCTGCAAGCCGTCAAAAGGATTTTTCGTTTCATCCAGGGCACTCGTTCTCTCGGTTTAACATATACCCGTTCTCCGGACACTGCTTTGTCTGCTTATTCCGATGCCGATTGGGCTGGGGATCCCAATGATCGTCGATCTATCACTGGTGCCTGTGTTTTCATTGGCCATAATATTGTGGCATGGACGGCAAAGAAGCAATCCACAGTGTCTCGTTCAAGCAGTGAAGCTGAGTATCGCGCCTTGGCCACCACCGCGGCCGAACTTTGTTGGTTCTCTTTTCTCTATCGTGAGCTGGGTCTACTCTTACATCCTCCGACTTTATATTGCGATAACCAATCTGCAATACACATGTCCAAAAACCCAGTATTCCATGCTTGAACCCGTTATATTGAAATCGATCACCACTTTGTTCGGGAGTTACAGCAACAAGGTTTTCACCGTTTGGCTCACGTCTCCACAAAGGATCAATTAGCAGACATCTTCACGAAGGCCCTTGCTCATCCTCGACTGTCCTTACTTTCCTCCAAACTACACCTCCACAAAGTTCCGCTTCGTTTGAGGGGGGGGTGTTAGCACATAATTAATTCCTCCATGTGCTTTAATTCAAAAATAGGAAAGTTTCATTAGTGCAGAAATTGTAGCCGGGATTTGACAGAAAGATTGACAGCAAATTGGTCAATCTTTCCTTACTTTGCACTCCTAAATACAGTATATATTGTACAGACATAAACAGATCAATACAGTGAATTGATAATTTTCTTTCTTCCTGTGTCTTGGTCTTGCGTGTTCTGTGTCTTCCTCCTCTTTTCTTCTGTTCTTTCGTTTTACTCTTTCATTTCTTACTCCTCTTCTTCTTCGGCCTAGGCACCATCACTTTAATCACTCGGTCTAATTGTCTAGGGAACACATTTGCAGCCATTGCCACCCCAAATTTCCGTATCTTCATTGCACCCTTAAAATTATTTCCAGCACTGGGACGTTTGTTCAGCCACGGTGTAGCCACATCTTCGTAGCGATATCCAAGCTTCTCTGTATCCAAACAGTCTCTAATCTTTATGCGCACGAGCTCTTGCTTCTCATTGTAAAATAAATACGAGCTATCGAGCCAAGCCGAGTCGCTGAGGTCTTTTTTCCCTCCCGGTAGTTTTTTCCAAATTGACCACAATCTATCAATACCACTGTGGTGTGCATAGAATACTGGGTCCCTTGCAGCGGAATGGTAAAGGCCCATGTTTTTGCCATGGTTTCCAGTCCAATCATGGACTGCATCATGAGGGCTGTACTCCACCAAGCAACCTCCAGGTTCAGCCTTTTGCCCAGCAACATAAGGGGTACCAAAAAAAAGCTTAGCGGTTTTTGCCCCCGACACTATACCCCTATACATCACGGCGAGATTTATTTCCCGTTGCATATCGTTAGTAATATATGAAGGTGTTTGTCCAGTGACGTTATAGTATTTTTCGTAATCAAAATCAACGAAAACCGGAGGTTGATGCGTAGGGTCACGAACATCATAATACAGTGGGGATTCTTTGTCAGTATAGACAGGAGGCAAGGTCATGCCAGACGGTGAGTCCCAATTCCAGAACGGTAAGGCGAAATCTGGATCATCGATCAAGTCTCCCATGATTCTTTCGACGAAGTATAAGAAGGCACGGTGGAAGGGGTAAAAGAACCACGAATGGTGAATTTTTAGCTCTATATCTGGGAACCCAACTTGATCATAAAAACCGTTGCAATAGGAACAATGGACGTTGGCTAGGTTTTTGAAACTACGTGGATCATTGTCGGGAAGTGCTTTCATGAGCTCAACCGCCTTTTTATATTTGGCTACGTAGTCATCAGTGAGCATATGAGCAGGTCGCCTAACGCCCAACGGCTTAGCATTAGCCGGAGGTGGAAGCTCTAAATCGATGATTTCTTTAGAGGCCTCTAGAGGAGGACAACAAGCTGTTCCATTAAAAGAGCGGTTTCGCTTGCAACTCGAAAAGTCGGGCTCCACCGGTTTCTTGTTTTCCTCATCGTCGACACAAGATAGAGGATCGGAGAGAGGGGTAGTGGCATCATAGTTATAACCCCCTAACCCAAGAAGTAAAATTTTCAAATCAAACTTGGGAAGATCGAGCAATTTTATCATGGATAGCATTGCATGGAGACTTTGAGCTGATGGCTAGGGTTTCTAATAAAGGGTGTTTGAGTTGACTTGAAGGATAAGGGAAAGGAATAGGCGAAGGACGAGGGATAGTACAAGTAGGTGAAGATGAGCACAAATACGAGGAGAGATGCCATAGCTAATAGCTTTACAGCCTTCATATCTTCCCAACATACAGAAGGAGGAAGTTTTATTATTTGGGCAAGTCCAATGGTAGGAGTCAAAATCAAATTTTGTTATCTATGTAAAAGTATTAGGTTATCCGATGGTTAAAGTAAGAGGTATCAAAATTAGGTGTGGTACTAGGGAAGGTACCAAATTTGATACCTTCCTTAGTACCTTATCTAATTTTAATACCCTTCATTTTGATACCTATGGTTGGAGATGATCATTTGATACCCATAAATAATAACCAATAGGTATCAAATTTTAATTTTGATATCTATAGGCAAGTACCATCATTGGACTTGCCCTAATATATTCGGATCACAAAGGAATTACATTTTTATCAATTAAAAATATTTTGAAGGACTAATTTATTGTATTTTTCATGTAGTTAAGAAAAACACCATAGTCTTTTCATTATTAAATAATTGTCACGTTTTACTTTTTAAAAGTTGAATTGATTGGCTTTTTCAAAAAAAAAAAATTACTAATATTTTCTTAATACAATTATAGTGGGCTTTGTGAACTATGAATTTACGTATTTTAGGGTTTAAAAAAACTACATATCAAATTTTATTTTAAAAATAATCAGTACTCCCTCCGTCACGGATAAATATTCATATTTTCTATTTTAGGATGTCTAAACTAATTTTCCTAGATACTTTTGGCATATAATTTTTCTATCATTCCTCATAATATATCATTTCATTTAATACTATCATTTTTTTACATTTTAGAAAGAGTGTAATAAGTACATAATTAATGAGAGAGAGTGTGTGGAATGAGTATTATTTTACCACATATTTTATAACTCATCATTAATTACATTTTTTAATACTTGTATTTTATAATCTAGGAACATTTATCTGGGACGGAGGGAGTATAATATTAAAAAGTTAAAACACAACAATTAATTAGAAACCAAATACACATATAGTAACTTCTTTAAAGTAAACAATATATTAATCATCCTCAAATCTATACTGTACTATATTAAAGTTGGTGAAGAAACTTTCAAAGTGACACATCATCCCACTTTAATTGATTTTGAATCTTCAAGCCTCCAACTCAATGCGATTTTGATTTTTTGGACTTTTCATTTTCAACTCAATGCGATTTTGATTTTTTGGACTTTTCATTTTTAAACCATTAGCTAATAACAATCATAATAATGCATACAATGATATCAGATATATTAATCTACTAGTAATCTCTTCTAATATTAATAAGAATGAAAGCCTTTTAGGACAAGTATAATGGTGGTACTTGCCCTATACGTATCAAAACCAAAATTTGATACTAATTGATCAATATTCATAGATATCAAATAATTATCTCCAACCATAGGTATCAAAAGTTGATACAATAATAATTTTGAAAAAAATATATCCAACACATATAATGATATAAAAACAAAATTAAAATATTAATGGACAATAATTTCCCAACACATGTTATCACATAAATATATAGTCAAAATGAAGGATATTAAAATTAGGTGTGGTACTAACGGAGGTAAGTTTGATACCTTCCCTAGTACCGCACCTAATTTTGATACCACTCACTTTAACTATTAAAGAGTACATATGTATCAAAATTTGATTTTGACTCTTACCATTAGAATTGTCCTTATCTAAAAAAAATTAAAATTAATATTACTTTCTAACCAGTATGAGATATAACTCTTCTCTATATAATAATAAGTGTAGTGTGTAATCTAATGACTTTTAACACCAACATCAATTTCTAAACAAATGTGAGATGCATATGTACTATTATTACCAATAGACAAAATGCATCTCACATTGGTTAAAAATTGATGTTGAGTTTGATAGATTAAAAAAATATAATATTACTACTGGTATAAGAGATGTATCATACATTGGATCCAAGGTGATGTTGGTTTTTGAGTTATCCGGCCCAAATGGCTAGAGCAACGGTCACTTGCTCAACATGTGATCACATATACTCAGACCAAAACGTCTGTCAAATTATTTGTGTAATTGCTGGTTGTTTGATTATTACATCGGAGTGCCTTTTCAGGAAAACCCTGCCCCGTTTACGTTTATTTGGATACTTGACAGATTTGGACTGCGAAGATCTAAAGCCCATATATCCTATATGTTAAAGCCCAGAGTATCTGCATAATTTGGATACATCAGTTGGTTCCGTTACCGAGAAACAAAGTTTTTCAAGTTTTGAACCTTTTTCCGATGACTTTTAAGCTTTTATCATGGCTGCTAATGGTGTCAATTTGCCGGAGGATGGTCATCCGGCTACCCCCAATGTGCAGATGAATGCCGAAAACATATTGCATCCTCTTCTTCCACATGATGCCTATCACTAGCTTAATCAAAGACGGGGTTTGGAATCTTTGGCACGTAGTGATGTGGCTGCGGTTGGCCTTCCTAACGAATTTTGTGAAGAGGCTTTACGCCAGCGAGCATTGTACCTGGGACAGATACATCAACTGAATCAACAGTTGATTGTTATGGGTAAGCTTCCGCTTCCCATTGAGCTGGATCCACTTCCACTCGTTCTCGCACAAAGTTAGGCGTTGAGCGTCTCCAGGCTGGGACGAGATCCCCAGTGGCCAGTGGAGGTCCGTTCTGAACACCGTGAGCAGGAATCCAACAAAGGACATAGTCATCATGAAGGGCGAGCTAGTCACCGAGTCATCCTAAGTGTCCATTTTCACCTTGGCCCTCGGGCAGGTCAGGAATCAACACAGTATCGTCGTCGCCAGCGATCTCCCTCTCCATGGAGGTCCCATACTCGCAAGAACTATTCACCATCACCCCGCAGGTCAAATACCTGTCGGCAGCGTACCCCATCACCAAGGGGATCTCATGCTCGCAGACATCAATCTCCTTCCCCGCGTCAATCACTGGGAAGGTAGGAATTACCTCCCCCCAACACCAACCAACAAAACCGGATGGGAGCATTGCAAGATTAAATGCAGGAAGTCTCGGGAGGTCCCCAGGTGCAAGTGGCACAGGCCTTGGAAATAGCTTAACCTTTAGGAGCTATGGGCCCCCCATAGGCCCGGCTTGTGCCCGGTGTGCAGCTTCAGTCCACTGGTGGTATGCCCAAGACTTCTAGGAATTGAGGTTGCATGGAAGATTGGGAGCAAGGAAGGGCCCTGGAGGGCAACTTTTTAGGGACCACATCCATCCCATTGGCCTCATGGATCGAGAATATGTTATATTGTACATTTTGCCCCCACCTGAATCAAATTTCTACAATTTGCCCCCACCTAAATGAAAAACAAATAATAATTGTGATTTAATTTTTTTAAAAAATTAATAACCCTTATTTTAAAATTGCCTTAATTTGAAATAATCATAATTTTGAAATAGTCCTAATTGAGTATTTAATTTATGTAATTGTTGTGAATTGTGATTTATGTATTTGTTATAGATGATATATTGATATTATGATAATATTTTTTATTTCATAAATTTGTGTGTTCAATATCTTATTAGGAAATGTATATTTATTTAATCTGAAATTAGAGCATTTTAATTTGGGGGTTGAAGTAGTTGATTTATGAGATTTTTTTTTATTTGTGTAGATTTCCAAATTATGGTTGATTTGAAAAAAAATGGTTTTAGTGATTATGGAGAAAGTTTTTAAACGGAAACCAAATTTGTGATCAATTTATAAATGATTGTCTTGTATTTACTATTGAAAAATATTTGCTTAGGAACATTACAAATGATGATGAAATTAAACGATTTCAAAGTATGAAAACTAGGGGTGGAATCGGGACAGGACCCGTCCCGATACCCCTCATCCCGATCCTCATCCCGATCCCGTCCCGATATAATTCGGGATTTCAATTTCCTTCCTGATCCCGTCCTGATAAGTGTCGGGACCCGACGAATCGGGATCCCGATCAGTTTGGGATAATATTTATGAACAATATTTTTTGACACTAAAATATTTTTTAAATGTCTCCATCATGATTAAGATTTCAGACTGTATATTTACAAGTATACTTGAATATTTACTTAATAGTGTATATTGCTGAATTTGTCATTAAGAACAAAATGCACCCTTAACTTGCAGGAGAGGAGCTACACTAACTGCAGAAATGTGATAGACAAAAATAAAACCACAACATTGTAAAAATAAATTTAACAAACATCATTAAGTAATTTTATTAAACACAAAATAGACATTGTTTAACACTCACAATATTTATAAAAAAATAAAAAATAAAAAATTGTCGGGACGGGTTGGGATTCGGGAATCCCTACGGGATTGATAGTCGGGACGGGTCGGAAATCCCGACGGGATTGATAATTATCCCGAATACCGTCCCAAAATAAGTCGGGAAAAATCCCGACAAAATCGGGATTGGGATTTGTCGGGACGGGTCGGGAAAAACGAGATTTTTGCCAGCCCTAATGAAAAAGTGTAGGGGACAATTATAATTTGTAACTTTATTAAATTTGTGCACCTGGTTGGAAAAATTACAGCGTCTGCCACTGGCGCGACCATAAAGCTCCTTGGGCGCGGCGCCCATATCCTATGTTGGCAGCACCAGCTATGCTACAGTACACTCCTGCGTTAACGCATTGTGCAAGATTTTAAGCGCACTGTACAAGCCGATGAAGCACAAATTCAACTATAAATAACAGTGCTCGGTTACGCTTTTAGGGACACAATTCGTAAAGGCTTGAAGCCCGAAGAAACTATGTGCGTTATTTTCACGTAGCGAGCGATCAGTGAGCGAGAGTCAGTTCCCCCTCCTATAAAGTCTCGAAACTCTGCCAAACCTCCTCCAGACACAAAACCAACCGGTCAAAGTGATCCCTAGCCCCCCATTTAGGTATCCACCCTATTTCCCTGGTCCAAAAACCTCGGAAAGAGCCGTTGCTCTGCCCGAGTAAAAAAGCTAAATCAGTCAGAAATAAGCCCTTGTTCTGCCCGATTTCCGCCAGCAACAAGCAAGCAGCAACAAAAAAGCAAGCAGTTGCTCTGCCCGTTTTACGGTGCCCAAAAGCAACGTACATTCGGAAGCAGTCACCCTGCCCGAACCGCAGCAGCAGCAGCAAAAAGACTCCCTCTCCCTAAAGGACAGAGCGAGTACACCAACGCTCTAAAAGGTGAGCCTTTAAGAGCGTTAATTTATTAAAAAT
The DNA here is from genome assembly GCA_013146195.2 of Codonopsis lanceolata. Lineage (NCBI taxonomy): Eukaryota > Viridiplantae > Streptophyta > Magnoliopsida > Asterales > Campanulaceae > Codonopsis > Codonopsis lanceolata. The sequence continues at coordinate 33,594,519 of CM028379.1, forward strand.
CTATTTTTCATCCGGCTCAATGTAAAAAATATAAGCCGTTGTGCTTCCCGGATTATTTTAGAAAATAGCATTAAAAAGAGCCATTATTATGGCCAAATATTTTTAAATGTATTTGTAAATTATTGAAAGGAGACGACTACAAGTCTGTAAATAATGTAAATATGGATGTATTTGTAGGTAGTTAATGCTTTATTTATTTGTTAGATAAATATGACAAAAAACATACTTTAGCCAAAAATCGCTTTTGAGACCGAAAGGGCGAGTTGGGTGCCTAGCTCCTTCCCAACTCGTAACTTAGCCTTCGAACCTGTTTTTGCAATCTCTGGTTTTTCATTTTTGGTTTTTCTTTATTTCTTCCTCAAAATAAAGATGACGACTCTATCAAAACATTTTGGATTGTAGTTGGGCATCGCAACATTCCTTTCTTACACTTTTCCGTTTTTCCCTACACAAGGGAGAATGAGAATGAAAGGGTGATATATTCATATATCCTGGTATCCCCTAAAAAATGGATAACTTGATATAGAAAACCCAAAACACTCATAGTGTTCCGAAATAAGCCATAAGACAATTTTTATAAAGTCTGTAGTGGGGCCCGCAACATCCTTTCTTGCACTTTCCATTTTCCCCTACACAAGGGAAGATGTGAATGAAAGGGTGATGTATTCCTATATCCTGGTATCCCTTAAAAAAAGGATAACTTGATATAGAAAACACATAACTCCCATAACGGACTAAAAATTCACTGAAGTTACCGAGGCGTATTCAACACGCTATTTTGACAGCACTCTTTCCGCATTTTTAATTTCGTCCTACCCTAAACAAGGGATGGTGGAATGGAAAACGTGGTGTCCTGTTTCTGCACGTACGCGCACCCCTATTCAAGAGCGCGCGGGGCGCGGGCGTATCCCGGGAAACCCACAACAACTGATTCTATGTGAATCATGCTCAGCCTCTGTGACACTTCTCTTGAAAAACACTCTTTCACTAAAACATCTCTGTTGAGTTTTACTTTCAACAAAGATTCTAGATCTTTCAAGAGAAACAACAAACATTTTATTAAAAAGTTTCTTTTTAATATAAATGTTTTTCTTTTAATTACTCAAAAAGTGGCATCACAAGCAATCCTTATTGTAAACACTTTCAAAAACAAACGATTACGTAAGGATATGCTTCTCCTTCTTGTCAAAACATTCTTTAAACATAAAATCTTTGTGCAAGCAAGAACCTTAAAACTTTTTAGATCCTAATTAAACAATTTCAAAAATCCTAAGTGATCTAAAATGTTTTTCACTATTTATTTACATGTTCAGTACTTTGATTTATCGAGTCTGTAATAGCAATAGTAGACTATACAAAGTCATCGCTCTTGTAATTATCAACATAGGGCATGCCTTGAGATAAAATGATTAATCATTGTGGGCATGTTATTTCTATGTCGTGATAAATGCTTCAGTGCTTTGTATATGTCATCTTGTAATGGTTCCAAGCAAATAGGAGGAGATTGTTGGAATATGCTTCTTGATAATTATCTTATCACTTTGCATATTCCAAATATTTTGATTTGCTTGTTACTATTACTGTGTGCCATAACAAGTGGCTAAGAGGGCTGCGTACCGATTAGTGTGACAACTTGTTTGACAATATATAGGTCTTAGGTTAAGTTGTCCTAATCTAGTCATACCTTCTATATGATGATTGAACAGACCAAGCACTTCATATGCACGAGCACCAGCAGACTTGCTGAAGCATCAAAATTTTCTAAGGACTTGTCATATACACTACATGACACTTTGAAGACTCGCCACTAGCAGACGTGTTGTAATGTCAAAGTTTCTCAAAGGACTCGTCACCACCAGAATCATCGAGTACATCACATAAATATCTTGAAGACTAGCTATCAGTAGACTTACTATGGCGTGAATGTTCACAACGACAACCAGTAGTCCTTCCTTACAAGAAGACTCACTATTGAACATCACACCAGCAGACTTAGTTCTGCACGTGCTACAAAGAGACAAACCTGCAGTAGATCATGACAAGACAAATGTGTTCAAGCTTCGAGATAAATTTAAATCTTCATGAAGCCTAACACCTGTGATGCTGCAGACCTTTCTCTCACTCACGTGGTCTGAAGAAAGTCAAAGGAATCTACTTTATTGGATAGACCACCTGAGAGTGCATAAGATGTCAGACTCACTTTTCACAGACTTATCAATACAGTCTGACGGGCAACCAGTTCAGGATCTGCAAGACAAAGCTTTTATCCAACAGTCAAAGATCTAGTGAACAACAACTCTCTATCCGACGGATCTCAACAATGACATTTCTCTAACGAATAGAAAAATAATCTTCATCTCTCAACGATCAACTGACACCAGTCTATAAAACAAATCTCCCATCCTCTTCTTCAATAGACGACCTAGACCGCAACGACGACGACACATACAAAGTTCTGCAACAAGAACATCAAAGAAGTTGTAAGATCTGCAAGAGATCGTCTTCACCAACGCATCTCAGATCTTCACAGACAAGTTGCAGTGAGCTTCCCAGACCTTAGCAAAACACTCTCTGCATATTGCTAAGGATACACGTTCTGAAGAAGAAGAGAGAGATCAGAAAATTCCATAGACTAAGATCGGTGTCTTGGTCAAGAACCTAATTCTTGATTTGAGTTCTTCATCCTTCTTAAAAGAACTCAGCCTTTAGCTGAAGCTTCATGACCATATTCCTAAAACTAGAGGTCAAGCTCTTGGATCGATTTGAAGATTGATTTCAGATGGTGCCCAAGGAAGATAAAGAGCTGTCTGTAAATATTGCATTCATATCTTCAGATTTGTATTCACATACAAATGTTGTTGATTGTGCAATAATCAATCATTATAGAGGGCTGAGTGCTTTGCACTTAATCGTTCAGATAATTTTTATCTGAATGACCTCAAATAGTGTCTTCTCATGTCTGTCCCTCGTTCTCGTCTCCTATTTTTCTTTCTACTTAAGAGTTTGTCTATAAACGATTAAGTAAAGAACAAAGGCTTGGAAGGACGAGGACAAAGTTTTTCATAGAGAGTCTAGGCTAATGTATTCTGTAATTTATCTTTGAATAAATTCAGAATTTCTTTAACTGACTTATAATTTATCATTCAGTCTTTAACTCTCTATAAGCTTTTATGAATTGATTTGTCATTTGAAAAGTTATTCTCTAATGATTTCCTAAATCTGCATTTGGAGGAAGAATTAAGTGTGTTGTTGTTCTTATCATACATTCGTGTACAGCCACTTAATGCTTCTCTAAACTATTTCCGCTACTTAAACTCTTTCAATCAAGCTTTTGATTTTAAAAAGATAGTTCACCAGCAGAGTTCATAACTCTTTAGTGAGCAAGTCTGCTATTTCTCAATACCAGCAGACCTGCTCAGCGTGCTAACTGTCTATGCCTTTAAAACTTATGCTTTACTTAGTCACAATGAAAAGAAAAGTTTTAAACGGCAACATATGCTATTCACCACCCCCCTCCTCTAGCCTAATTGAGCAATCATGTGGACCAACAACATGTAAACTTTTTAAATATGATAATAAGGATATAAAATGTATCCAAGTAAGTACACGAAGATCTAGGATATCTCAAAGACCGTAAACAGTAATTAAGGAAGATAACACTCTACCGAGTCGAGTTCCCAACGACACCAAGTTACTCATTATAACTCCAACAACTCTAGGGCATTGGCTATGGTCCAATCAACCCAAAGATATAAAAATTAATGCAAGAAGTCAACCATGCAAGCAAGTCAAACTCACAAGTTTCAGGGTCTTAAATTATATATGTAACCCAACTTTGATATACTGTAATATACTTAACAATATTTATGCATTAAGAAAAACTAAGAAATTAAATCACTAAACAATCACGTAAATTTGACAAACTACACACCAAATTACCAACATCGTCCAAATTAACCATTGTTGATAAATACACACACGCACCACCATTACTCATTGAAACAAAACTTCATACATATTTTGATTTGACTTGACATAATTATAATTTGTTAATAATCTATATGCATGTGGACACCTGGTATTTACTTATGCAATTTTCAATCTAGAAACATTTGTGTTTGTGAGTTTGTTTTAGTTATTATAGATAATAAGTGCAGTTAAATAAATAATTTGGATGATGATGGATCTCCAATAAAATTACAGACCTTATAAATACATATAACCCATCAAAAACTAAGATCTAAAAATTACAAATATACATTTTAAACTATTTTTTTCTTAAATACAGATCTATAATTTAAAATTTATGTATTTTAAAATTACAAATCAGATGTATTTTATTAAAAAAATAAACAAACTTCATAAACAAACATATTTGTATTTTAAATTAATAAATACGTCTAAAAATTACATTTATGTAATTTTACGGTTATAATTATATATATATATATATATATATATACACACACACACACACGTCGGTAATTTCAAATGTGATAGCGGTAGTTATACTAGTCGTACATGTTAGCGACAAAATGTTATATATAAAGATGTATTCCAAAATTTATAATAACGTTTTCAAATTTATATGATTTTCTATCTTTAATTTTAATGTTTATTAATTTTTTTTATTTTGTCCATAATAAATTTTTTAATTGTAATATATAATTTTACATTTATATATAAACCGTACACTACACAGAGACATCACTAGTAACTTACAAAGAACTCATGAAACAAATTCCAAAATTAGAAGTCAATAAATCTCACGTGACGTAGAAGAACAGGAAAAAGTGATGCATGAGCTAACCTTGGTCCATGATGATTTTAGGCTTGAAATCTATAATTATATTATCCACCCTGCCTTCTCTTCTATTTCATGTTTAATAGCTACAGGAGTAAATCTTCCATGTTCTCTGTATGTTGGATCGAAACTCTATACTAGAAAAAACCTTACATTTTTCTGGTCACTGACTACCTTTTTAGAAAATGTGTCATCATTAGTCTTCATGCATGATAAGATCATGCCCTTTCCACCACCATAGAAAATGTGTCATCATTAGTTATAAATATATACGGTACACATATACGTGTATATATATAATGCATCTGTACAATTGTTCAATGCATAGTTAGAAGGAGTACCATTTTAAAACCCCTAAGTTAGTAACATAATTTTATTTTGACTAAAACTTGTGTAGGACGGTCTTACGGATCCTAAATCTATAAGACGGAGTCCCATTTAAGAATTTTCGGGTTAATAACTAAACATGTTAATAAAAGTCACAATAACAAATTAGTTGAGATGATCAGAGTCGATGCCTTAAGATTTGGCAAAAGGAGACCTTCGGTTTGTCACCCCCTATCCACATTATTAATTTTTTCATTAATGAGAAGTTCCTCTATTTGCTCCGATGCCCCTGCACTTTCAATGTTTACTGTCGAAATTCTTATATTTTTCACACCTTGCAGTTTAATCCATTGAAAAAACAAAAAAAAACACATTTTAATGGTAAAAGTGACACTCTAAAGAGAAATTTATTATAATTCTCATTAAAATACAAAGTAACACTCTTAATACTAAGATTTGGAAAACACATTTGCAATGCCGCGATATTCGGCTTCGACACTAGAACGAGAGAGAATGAGCTGGCGTTTAGAAAACCAAGATAATATAATATCGCTAACAAAATACAATACCCAAACGTGGAGCGTCTAGTGTCGGGGAAGCCGCCCCAATCCGCATCAGTATATGGGGTAAGAACGGAAATGAAGGACTGATATAGGTGTAGACCAAAGTGAAGAGTGCCTTTGATGTAGCGTAAAATACACTTGAGAACAGACATGTGGATATGTTTAGGATCATGCATGTGAAGGCAGATTTGTTGCACAACATAGAAGATGTCAGGGCGCGTGAAGATGAGATATTGCAGTGCGCCAGTGGGATAAGAAGTGGGATTGGCATATAACGAGCCCGATGAGGCGCTAAGTTTGGACTTAGTGTCGACTGGTGTGTGAACAGGTTTGCAGGAGGACATGCCGGGACATTAAAAAATAGACTCGGCATATTGTTGCTGACTAAGAAATAAGCCTCCCGCATAATGTTTAACTACAATGCCGAGAAAATAATGCAAGGTGCCCAAATTCTGAAGCAAGAAGAGAGATGATAGTTTGACGAAGATCGTTAGAAGAAGCAATAAGAATGATATCATCAACGTAAAGCAGTATATAAGCCATATTGTTGCCATTACGGTAAATAAACAGGTAGTGATCGGACTTGTTATGTGAAAAACCAATTGTAGCAACAAATTCTACGAAACAATGATACCAAGCACGAGGAGCCTGCTTCAGGCCATAAAGAGACTTCTTTAAGAGGGATACATAATATGGATGAACAAGGTCCCTAAATCCCAAAGGTTGATGAATAAAGATTGTTTCCTTAAGCTAGCCATGTAAGAAAACATTATTGACGTCGAACTAATGAATGGACAATGATTTAGATAAGGCGATGCTTAACAAGGTTCGAATTGTGGCTGACTTTACCACTAGATTGAAGGTTTCATCACAATCGACACCAACCTGCCGAGACCTACCATTACCAACAAGACGAGCTTTGTGCCGCTCAAAAGAACCATCAGAATTAAGTTCGTGACGAAAAACCCACATAGAGCGAATAATATTAACATTAGATGGACGAGGAACTAACTCCCACGTGTTAGTTTTAATAAGAGCAGTGTATTCATCGCGCATGGCGGCACCCTAATTTGGGTCAGACAAGGGTGAGACGAGATTTTTAGGAATAGGAGATGGAGGGAGAGAAGTAGTCAAGTTGAAGTGGATTTTGGGTTTAAAGATGCCATGCTTGCCACAGGTTTCAACTGTGCGTTTGGGAACATGAGCAAGGATTGAGTATGGGGAAGAGTCTGTGGGTTGAGGAACAGTTTTTGAGTGGCCCGTAGGAAGGGGAGATAAAGGGGAAGAAAGACTGGGCGCAAAGGAAATAGGTATCAGAGATGGGTGTAAGGAGTGTGGGCCAGAAGGAGGCGCTGTAGGTTGAGGCGAAGATAAAACTGGACCAAACGGAGAGGTTGTGGACTAAGGAGAACTTGAGGGGGGTGTGGGCCGTGCTGGGCTGGAAGGAGCCGGGTGTGGGCTTGGAGGTTCATCTAGTAGACTTGGGGCAGATTAATGAGGAAGAGTGGGGAAGAAAGAAGGGTGTATGCCACTAGATAGAAATTCATATATGAGGTTGGAGAAGGTTTGTTGAGTTTGGCAAAGGAAAATTGAGTTTCATCAAATAGAACATGGCGTGAGTAGATGGGTACGTAAAGGGTAGAACGCGATTGGAGTTTATTTATCATGGTGGAAGTGTGAAGGAGATAAAATAAACAACCAAATACTTGTAAGTGGTTTTAGGAAGGGGCCCCAGTTACAGAGAATTTTCACTATAACGATTAAAATGAGACACTTTATTTTTAAAACTTTTCTACTATTTAGTACTTATTGGCCGCCTAATGGAAATATTCCAACCGCATAATAAGGATTACATAATTTATGCTGATGATCAACCCTCGAGAACAATCTTGATCCCATGAATGAAAACATCAACATTTTCGAACCATGGAACCAACGTGACATGAACAAGATCGTCGTCCTCAGCTCCCAAATCCTCCAGCAACTCGCTTATCCCGAACCTCTGGCTAGTTCTTAGCTTCTCGCCCCCCTTAGAATTAAGATGATGTTTGCCAGGCAAACTCACAAAACTTCCGGCAAACTCCGGTCGGTCTGGCTTGCATCTACGCTCATCCTCAGCGTAGTTAATAAGCACATCAAACTTGATAAACTTCTCTCTCGTTACCTCGATCCCCTCTATTAATAGGACCTCTTCTTCCTCTTCTTTCTCCTTCTTACTCCTCTTCTTCTTCGGCCTAGGCACCATCACTTTAATCACTCGGTCTAATTGTCTAGGGAACACATTTGCAGCCTTTGCCACCCCAAATTTCCGTATCTTCATTGCACCCTTAAAATTATTTCGAGCACTGAGACGTTTGTTCAGCCACGGTGTAGCCACATCTTCGTAGCGATATCCGAGCTTCTCGGTATCCAAACAGTCTCTAATCTTTATGCGCACGAGCTCTTGCTTCTCATTGTAAAACAAATACGAGCTATCGAGCCAAGCCGAGTCGTTGAGGTCTTTTTTCCCTCCCGGTAGTTTTTTCCAAATTGACCACAATCTATCAAGACCACTGTGGTGTGCATAGAATATTGGGTCCCTTGCAGCGGAATGGTAAAGGCCCATGTTTTCGCCATGGTTTCCAGTCCAATCATGGACTGCATCATGAGGGCTGTACTCCACCAAGCAACCTCCAGGTTCAGCCTTTTGCCCAGCAACATAAGGGGTACCAAAAAAAAGCTTAGCGGTTTTTGCCCCGGACACTATAGCTCTATACATCACGGCGAGATTTATTTCCCGTTGCATATCGTTAGTAATATATGAAGGTGTTTGTCCAGTGACGTTATAGTATTTTTCGTAATCAAAATCAACGAAAACCGGAGGTTGATGCGTAGGGTCACGAACATCATTATACAGTGGGGATTCTTTGTCAGTATAGATAGGAGGCAAGGTCATGCCAGACGGTGAGTCCCAATTCCAGAACGGTAAGGCGAAATCTGGATCATCGATCAAGTCTCCCATGATTCTTTCGACGAAGTATAAGAAGGCACGGTGGAAGGGGTAAAAGAACCACGAATGGTGAATTTTTAGCTCTATATCTGGGAACCCAACTTGATCATAAAAACCGTTGCAATAGGCACAATGGACGTTGGCTAGGTTTTTGAAACTACGTGGATCATTGTCGGGAAGTGCTTTCATGAGCTCAACCGCCTTTTTATATTTGGCTACGTAGTCATCAGTGAGCATATGAGCAGGTCGCCTAACGCGCAACGGCTTAGCATTAGCCCGAGGTGGAAGCTCGAAATCGATGATTTCTTTAGAGGCCTCTAGAGGAGGACAACAAGTTCCATTAAAAGAGCGGTTTCGCTTGCAACTCGAAAAGTCGGGCTCCACCGGTTTCTTGTTTTCCTCATCGTCGACACAAGATAGAGGGTCGGAGAGAGGGGTAGTGGCATCATAGTTATAACCCCCTAACCCAAGAAGTAAATTTTTCAAATCAAACTTGGGAAGAGCAATTTTATCATGGATAGCATTGCATGAGACTTTGAGCTGATGGCTAGGATTTCTAATAAAGGGTGTTTGAGTTGACTTGAAGGATAAGGGAAAGGAATAGGCGAAGGACAAGGGAGAGTACAAGTTGGTGAAGATGAGCACAAATACAAGGAGAGATGCCATAGCTAATAGCTTTACAGCCTTGATATCTTCCCAACATACAGAAGGTGGAAGCTCTATTATTATATATATTCAGATCACAAATGAATGACATTTTTATCAATTAAAAATATTTTGAAGGACTAATTTATTGTATTTTTAATGTAGTTAAGAAAAACACCATAGTCTCTTCATTATTAAATAATTGTCACGTTTTACTTTTTAAAAGTTGAATTGATTGGCTTTTTCAAAAAAAAATTTACTAATATTTTTTTAATACCACATTATAGTGGGTTTTGTGAACTATGAATTTACGTATTTTAGGGTATAAAAAAACTACGTATCAAATTTTCATTTTAAAAATAATCAATACTCCCTCCCGGATATATATTCCTACATTCTATTTTAGGAAGTCCCAACTAATATTCCTAGAAACTTTTGGTATATAATTTTTCTACCATTCTTCATAATATATCGATTTATTTAATATTATCATTATTACACATTTTAGAGAGAGAGAGAGTGTAATGAGTACATAATTAATGAGAGTGTGTGGAATGAGTATTATTGTCACAATACTAGTCTTTGTGCTCGTGCCTATGGCACGGCGCAAGTAGGGGAGGATGTCAATAGTGGAGAAAAAAATTAAAACATTTATTTGTAATTTTATTTAAAAAAACAGATGCAGTACCTTGTTATATTTTATTTATTTGTAATTTTTTTTAAGGAAACAGAGGCAATTTAGATTTTGAGGAGGACAACCAGTTTTGCCCTTATACAATTAATAATCATTCGTTAAAATATAAACTTTTTTTTAACATGTACACCAAGGGTGTTAATTTTTTTAACTTTTTTTTAACTGCGTAACCTGTTTTATATAATGAAAAGTGTATTTTATATTTTATACATATTTTTAAGAACGTAAAAAATCGGAAGAATTCCAAATTAGTAATTATACATATTATTACTTATTCTTATTTTTAAAAAATAAAATAAAAATAGTTTATCTTTTAGAGTGGTCTTAATAACATAAAAACAGTTTATCTTTTAGAGTGGTCTTAATGGTTATACATATTTTTAGTTAAACCAAAAAAATTCCAAAAAAGATAATACACATTTTAAAACCCAAACCACCTAAAGAAAAACTCAATAAATTGTGTTTTAGACATTTTTAAAAAATGGTTAAACAAAAAAAGATGAACCCACCCTTCTTAACAACATTAAAAATCGGAAGAATGTTTTATACACTCAATTTAAATTATTATTATCACTTCTATTGATTTAAATTGACTATTTTTCAATTTAAAATTTTAGTATTTTTCTTAACTTCGTAAATAATTATTTTTATTCTTAAATAATTATTCTTAAATAGGACAACAATACCAGTTGAAATTATACTGAAGTGGAGAGAACATGTGAGAAGGGGTGTGTAGGGGTTGCTAAACCACCCTTCGCACATGTGAAATCTAGACGAAATTGGGACCGTATGATCTCGGTAAATGAATTGATCTCGACCCCTCATTAGCATTTATCAATTGCACATGTCTAACCAGAGTATACTTCCCAATAATTTTAGCAAAAATCCAACAATTTAAATTCGAAAATTAAAATAATTACCAGACTATCTCTAACCAATTATTCAAACCAAAATGAATCGCAACAATCTAAGCTCTCAACAGATTGATTTTTTTTAGTAATAGTCAAAACTCGAAGATTAATCATAAAGGAAAAAAAAAACTCAATTACCATCACAATTCAACTTGCTTTCAATCCAGAAGAACAAATTGTGAGAATAGAGCAATCAACATGACCAACCCAGCATGAAATCTATACTAACCAAATCCCCTTTTGTTTTTTAAAAAAATCTAAACTGAGTAACCAAAAAACTATTCACCATCTCCACAGATAATTCAATATATCCGTTACTCAAATTCAACATTTTAGAATTTTTAATGCAATCAACCCAAACTCATGAATATTAAAACTACCCAATATTTGGTCACTACTCTTAATATTTAATCTGACCAAATAGCACATACCATTATCCACACAGAAATAATAATTAGCCTACTCAAATTTTACCCAAATCTGATTGAATGGGATTCATGAATAAATTCAAATCAAACTCCAACTAATTCTCCCTACTCAAATATTATCAACTGAATGACAAAATTTCACCATCGAAGCAACAATTGCCAATTCAGTAATTAATGCAAAAATTGAATTGATCTTACTCGACAGGAGATGACGTTTGAAAATTGTAACTGGAACTGGTGCGACATTGTAGAAAGAGGCTCGATCGGCTCTGCTTTAGGCTGGAATCAAAACTGGAGTGAACCGTAGTTGAGAGATGGGCATGTTACCTTGACGGTGTCGAAATGGTGGGTGCTGGTCCAACTGTGGAGGAAGTAGAAGATATCGGTCGGATCTGGAACACGGCAAGGCCGGTGGCGTTGGGGATAGAGATGGGAGAACGAACGGAGATGGCGATGGGTGAGAGATCAGTTTTGGCCGGGTTCAGAGAGGGAGGACTGCTGGGTTTATAGACAGGGAGACAGTGATGGTGATTTGAGGGAGGTGCGCGAACTAAGAAGATTTGGCGATTTTTCCAGATTTGCAGCCGGAGAAGATGGAGGGATGGAAGCGAAGGGGAAACGACCTGAGAGATGGAGATTGAGATCGTCATCATCGAATGGAGAAACATGAGGAAAGGGTTGAATGTCGTCGGACTGGAGAGATTAATTGTTCAAGGCTCGTCGGGATGGTTGCTAGGCCGGAGAAGAGTGAGCGTAGGGGAAATCAACGATGGAAGAAGATGACGGCTAGGCACAGATCTGAGGAGCCTTAACTGGAGTTGGAGATCGAGAGGCGGCGATGGCGAGATATATAGAGAGAAGAAGATGGCAGCTAGGCACATATCTGAGGAACTCTTTGATGGTAATTCAAAGGATGGGACAGATACGCACGGAGGAAGAAGGGTTGGAAGAGGACTCTGAAAGAGTTGGGGAGAAGGGAATACGCATACAGAGAAAGAAGGTCCAAACTGCCCTCCGCACATGTGAAACGTAGACAAAATTGGGACCGTCAGATATCGGTAAATGAATTGATCTCAGCCCCTGATTAGCTTTAGTCAATTGTGAGCGTGCGAGTATGAGCTGTATTGTATAGTATATATTTTACAACTTATCATTAATTATACTTTTTAATACTTTTATTTTATCCTCTAAGAATATTTATCTGGGATGTAGGAAGTATAACATTAAAAAGTTAGTACACAATGATTTTGAATATTAAAGTTGGTGAAGAAACTTTCAAAGTGACACATCATCCCACTTTAATTGATTTTGAATCTTCAGGCCTCCAACTTAATGCGATTTTTATTTTTTTGGACTTTTCATATCTAAACCATATATTAGCTAATAACAATCATAACAATACATAAACTGATATGTTTTTTTTAATACTTTTTTCCCCCCTACGGGGGCATGGGAAGTGATCGAACCTGAGACCTCACACTTTGTGAAGCCCCATGTCTACCACTGGGCCACCCCCTTAGGGGCCACATAAACTGATATGTGATATATTAATCTTCTAGTAATTTCTTCTAATGTTAATAAGAGTGAAAGCTTTTTAGGGCAAGTCTAATGGTGGTACTTGCCCTATAGGTATCAAACCAAATTTTGATACCAATTGGTCAATATTAATCGATATCAAATATTTATATTCGACAATAGGTATCAAAAGTTGATACAATAATAATTTTGAAAAAAAAATATATCCAACACATACAATGATATAAAAACAAAATTAAAATATTAATGAACAATATTTCCACAACACATGTCATAACATAAATATATAGTCAAAATGAAGGATATTTAAATTAGGTGTGATACTAAGGGAGGTAAGTTTGATATCTTCCAAAGTACCGCACCTAATTTTAATACAATTCACACTTTAACCATTAAAGAGTACATATGTATCAAAATTTAATTTTGACCCTTACCATTAGAATTGCCCTTATCTAAAAAAGTTAAAATCAACATTACTTTCTGACCAGTATGAGATACAACTTTTCTCAAAGTAATAATAAGTGTAGTGTTTAATCTAATGACTTTTAACACCAACATCAATTTCAAACCAAATGTGAGATACATTTATACTATTATTATCAATAGAAAAAAATGTATCTCACATTGTTTAAAAATTGATGTTGAGTTTGATAGATTAAAAAGAATTATAATATTACTATTGTTAGTCCCAAAGGGCACAATAATAAGCTAAACGGGGGGGGGGGGTTGAATAACTTATTAGACACTTAAAAACTTTTCGTATAAGTTCCTAAAACAAGCACTTGCAATCTATTAAAGAGATTGTAGTAGCGGAAGTCTTGTAAGGAAGACAGTTTAGGTCTGCCGGTGAAGGACTACCGGTAGACTTGGCTGAATACTCAAGTCTACTGTTTGAAGTGATAAGTTAAGGAGATAAGAAATGGAATAAAGCCGTAAACAACAGTAAAAAAAGAATACAAGTATTTTGAGATGGTTCGCACTATAAAGAGTGCTACGTCCACCACCAAGGCAGTCAACCTTTGATTTAAATGTGCACTATGTTTTTCACTAGTTCTATTACAAAGAATATGTCAAATGGATCGTGTACAAAATATTTGACTTTTATTTGGGGGTTTGGGAATTGAATATCTGGATAAACAAGATATTCAATTGTGCAGAAGAATAATTAAAGAACAACAATAAGAAACTTTAAGATAAATGTTGATGCAGATCTTCTAGTTGTTGTTGAGGACTTTTTGATCAGTTTTGGCCAGGTGAGCTCTGTTGTGGGCTAGAAAAATAGACAAAATTGGCCCATATATTGGGTAGGCCCATGGACTAGCCCAATCGGCCCGATGTTTTGTGTGGGCTTGGGATTTAGTTTGGCAACCAGGAAAAGTTTGGGGGCAGTCCAGCATGGCCCGATTTTATGTTTGGCCTGGTGTGCTTAGTGTAGGCTTGGCCCAGTCCATTAATTGCTCTAATTCTAATTCCAAATTATGCATCTCATCGAAATAATTTTCATGGGTAATCCAGTTTGTCAATTGAAAAATAAATTTATTTGAAAAATTACAACGATGCAATGTACTGTAGAGTAGAGCACTTGTATCTACATCACTACACAAGTTGGGCGAGGGAGAGGAAAGGAAGACAAATAGAAACAACTTATGAAATATATATATATATAATATATATATATATATATATATATATATATATTGTTTGCCCTAGAAACTGTTAACTAGCAATATTTAATTAGTTTGATAGATGAAGATAGGCAGAGTTTGTAACTAGTTTTACATCCGTGCGTTAAGCGCACGTGTATATATCTCTTTTAATTAAATTATATTCAAATAAAATAAAGATTATAAACAAAATGTAAAAATAAAGAACAAACATGAAAAAGGGAACAAATTATATTAGTATAATTAGATCTGACGATTACAACCCAAAACCCGTTAACCCATACAAGTCGGCTTGAAAATTACCCGGCTCAACCTGACCCGTTAATTTTTTTGGGTCGAAACCGGTTACTCATTTTGGTCCTAAAACAATAAGCGGGTCGCGCCCGTTACCCATATTTTTGCTATATAAATGTAGGTTTCTTGGCGAAAAATTTGTGTTAGAACGGGTCAACCCTGTTTAATTTTGGATTATAATGAGACACGATCCGTTTCGACCCAACTCACTCAATCGTTAGCATATAATTGATATCATTTAATTCATTATTTTATGAATTGTTTAAGTTATTTTCTCGTTTATAATTTTCTGGAGTTTAATAATTGAATTTTCTTTTATTAAAATTTAGGATCTTAAGTAGTATAAATAGTAATTCAGATGTATATTCTTTTCTATATAACATTAAGATTTATTAAATATTTATAATTTTTTATTGGTATTTACTACTATGATTTAATCGTATATATTCATATGATTTACCAATAAGTTGTAATTAATTATGGATATTTGCAAAAATAAATTTTGTTTCTATATTAAAATTTTGGATACGATGAAAGAGACAGAAAAGTTTTAAATGCAGACAAGTCATATATGAAGATTTCCATAACAGGCTTTTTATAATTAATTGTGGCAATATTTTATTTTGTAATCACATTTATTAAATGATCAAGATTTTTATAGCACATTTGTTCTTATTCCAATGTTATTTGCTTATTTTAATTAATCAGTAAATTAAATGTGCACCAAAAAAGATTTGTATTTACAAATTTTCAATGTGTGACTACTCTTATTAAATACTATTATATAGAAACTCTGTATTTTCTACCACATGCATATTTACATATTTTCAATAAATCTTGATAGTAGTGTAATCAATTAATCAGATTTGTGTTTTCAATGCATGTTAACTATTATATAATAATACTCAAAAATAACTTTCTTTTTTTAGCAAATATATTTTGACAGAATCTTACCTCTTTTAAACTACTTAGCTTATATATATATATATATATATATATATATATATATATATATATATATATATATATGAGGTACTTAGGCACCGGAAGTAAGGAAATTGCCTGTGATGCAGCTTTACTTGTGTAGGGTTAGGGAGAGTGGGGAAGCTAATCATGGAAGAAGATGACGGAAGCAACATGTCCGTTAGCTATTTATTTTAGTGGTTAAGAAAAAAGAGGTACTTCAGAGGTTGAAAATTGTGTAAAGTGAACGGGCCTCCGATTTAGAGATTATGATGACAACGAAGAAAAGGTAAAAAAAAAGGCATAAAAGAGTAAAATTTTGGTGTCATAAAAACCAAAATAACTAAATTTTATAAGGAAATCATAGTCGTAAAGCTTTATTAGTAATCAATAGTATTACGTACATTCTTTCCGTTTTCAAATTATTTTCAAATTTTCTTTTTTCGTCCGTTTTTAAATAATATTCCGCTTTTAAAACTTTCTCTTCTAAGAAAATATTTTTATCACTTTATCTTTGCTTTTTTTACATACTTTAATTATGATCATATATATACTCATGGACGATAAAGGAAACCATACATTTCACCAATATTTATAATTCAATCAATTCATTTTTCTTAAACGGTGTGTCGGGTCAATCCAGACAATATTTTGAAAACAAATAGAGTAACAAATAAGAACATATCAATTGCGTGCACATTTAGTATTTATTTTAAACAGGGTGAAATTCATGCTGGTCCACTTTGAATAATTTCTAAAAATTATAGTATTCAACGTTTTTTAACTGAAAAAAGACACTTTCGTAGGTGAAAAAGTTACGATACTCCTAATGAACCAAAAACGCACTAAGCACCAGGAACATTTGAGTATCATGATGCACAATTTGAGCATAACGATGCACAATTTAAGCATCACGAATCCAATTTTGCATCATAATTTTTTGCATCACGAACTCAATTTATGTATTTTGAATTCAATTTCTGCATCGCGAATCCAATTTTTGTCGTGAGATTTTCTTCATTGTGAATCCAGACTTGTAACACCCCGCTCCTTCGTTAGCTCGGTTTGCGTGCTACACTTGCACTTCTTCCTTTGTTGACTGTATGTTTGGTTTGCGAGAAGGTCTAGATGTGTATGAGAGACCATATTAAGACCAAAACATTATTGAGAGACTCCATATAGTTGTTGACTTGCTAAAGTCACAAGTCGTGACTCGACGATAGTCGGAATGCGACGCGATTGAGGGTTTGCTTGCGTTTTGCGTTCGTGACCTCGGTTTGGTCCTAGAACATTATAATATGGTTTATTAACATGTTTATATGTATTAGACTTCAAGTTGGAGGTGTTCCTTAGGTCTATCGATGATTTGGAAGCTTTGGAGATAGCGTTCGTCTCTATCGCGTAGTTCGGGGAGTGAGTCGCGTAATCGTCTCTCCTTTGGAATTCTTATTTCCCTAGTTGTTGTTCAACTTCTTAGAAGTATTTAAGCTTCTTCATTAGCCCTTAGACTTGCCTTAAAAGTCTCCTTTCATTGCTCGTTCGATTGCGAGTTCATTCGTCGTTCCGGTTGCACGTTGTTGTACCTCTTCCCGGTTTCGCTCCGAGTTGTTTCGGGGGTTGTTTGTGAGTGTTCTAAGGGAGTTCTAGACCTACTTTGGATGAGGTTTGAACCTTGTTAGGTTTGGTTAAGTGTTTGGGGGTCTTTTCGGTTGAATTTTGAGCCATTGCGGGTCTGTCGGGCTTGCCCTCGCAAGGTGGAATGGCCTTGCCCCCGCAAGGTCAATGGAAGAAGTCTCCTAGAGTTGCTGGAGAGCTTGCGGTCGCAAGCTATAGGGGACCTTGCGACCGCAAGGTGCCCCGAATCCTGTTTTGCCCTGTTTCGTGTTTTGACGAGAAATACCTATCCTACCCTCATTAAACCCCCTCTAAACCCTTTCTAACCTCCCATACTTAGCCCTAAACATGTCCTAACATTAGTTGGAAGTTAATTAAGGTTAGATTAGTGATTGATTAATCCTAATCTCTACTAATTGTACCAAGGAATTCCCTATTTTGCCCTCTTGGTTTGTGGAGGTATAAAAGCCAAACTCTTTGCAATTTTCAACATTTCCTCCTTCATTTCCTCCACACAAACCGTGAGTTAGAGAGAGAGAGAGTCCATGGGAGATTTTTGAGCCCTAGCCTTCTTCTCTCTTCGATCCAAGATGATCCAACCGTCCGATCGCCTTCAAACTTCGGAATCTTGAAGCCCTCGACGTGTAGAACAAGTTCACCGATCGGATTTGCGTTCTTTGGAGTTTTCATCCGAGCTAGGTAAGTTACCTTCTCTTTTATTTTGGTTCATTGGCCCTAAGGAAAACAACATATGTGCTATTTGTGGGCAATGAACACTTGATATGCTTTGTATGCCCATTTTGGGGATTTTTGGAATTATGAACTTGTTAAGAGCATTTGTAGAATTGCTTCTATGATTTTTGAACTATATGATTACTCTTCATCTTGTGTTTCTAGGCTTATGAGTAGGCTAGAAATCATGTCCACATGTTATTTGGGTTTATTGTAGAAATATGCCTATGTTTGGGGATTTTGAATGTGTGAACTCACTAGACATCATGAGTAGGATCATTTAATTGAAATTAAGTGATTTATGAAATGGGTTATGATTTATGTTGGGTTTTGTTGTGAATTTTAGGGCTTGAGAATCAAGCCATAATTATTGGATAAATTGTTGTTAATTGAAGTGGGTGTTATTGTTGAGATTGATGAAATGTGTAAGAAATGAAACTTAGTATTTAGACTCAACGGAGTCGAAATAAGTTCAATAAAGCGTTAATGAACTCGGGTTGAAGTCCTACAACATTCGGGTTTTGATTGACTATGATTACGTTGAGTTCTTGGATTTTTAGTCTTGGGAAATAAGCCCGGATTATTTTTGGGAGAATTGATATAAATTTGATTGATGTGTTAATTTTGGGATGTATGAAATACGTATTTAAGGAAATGTAATATTAAGACTCAATGAAGTCATTTTAGGTTCAATAAGATGTTAGTGAGCCTTAGGTTGAAATCCTACGATGTTCGGGTTTGGTTGGTTTTGATGGTGAGTACCCAAGCATCTCGAATTGTGTCCCATTTGTGACACCCGTGATATAGAAGCTTATTGGGGATTTGTTTAGAGCGTGCTCGTTAGGGCACGGAGCATTAGAAACAAACCTATGATCTCATATGCCTTTAGTAAATGATTAATTGAATGAGTTCCCTCCTAGGGAATTTGGTTGCGTGCACATGATAGCACTTCCGGGGTTTTGACTACGAGTTAGTTTTGGTACCCTCGAGATTGGTTTGAGAAGTCAATTATTTGTGACGATTGGGACTATGGTTGAGTCCGGTGTGCCTTTAAGCAAAGCTTAAATGCTAAGTCTTGATTTATGAGTGTTCTTAGACTAAATAATAGTCTTTGGTTTGCTATCGAGTAGAGGACTACGGTAGACCTCATGTTCTGATTTCTTGAGCTTATATGCTACTTTTGATTGGGTGATGATTTAAGGATTAAGAGTACCTCAATATGTGGATCTTTGACTAAACTTATAAGTTAGTTGGAATTGTTAAGTATGTGCAAATATGTGCATTATTAAATTGGTGTGTAGAGCTTTATGTCCTACATGATTTGATAAGCCCGCTATGATCGAGTCTTGATTCTTGTTTGAGCATGCGAGTAAATATCTACTTGTGCATTGCATAAAAGTCCAGCTGGCATTATTTGGATTGGTTTTTCTGTCAGGGTGGGACGATACATTGCCTATACGAATCGTAAGATTCGTATTCGCTATGGATCGCCGCACCTGGGACCTCACACACCCCTCCATTGTTGGCCGCAATGGGGAAGTAGCCCCTTTGCCGTAACAATACGTGCGTCATTGGCTGCTATTGATACTGAGTAGGTTCTCGGTTTGAGTCGATGAATTCACAAAACATCGATGGCACGATACAGTATAACATTGTGTATTGCAGGAGCAACACAACGACGCTAGTTGGGTATCTTCTCTATCCCTTATGTGTCTTACTATAAGCACTCATATGAAAGATAACGTGCTATGTGGTTTATGAAGTTTATGCTACTTGATGACTTAATACAAGTTTAATATTGTACATGCTTGTGCATTATGCCATGCCACGTCATGCTATGCCATACAATTGCATTTAGTAACTTACTGGGTCATTATGACTCATTTCGTGTGTTTGTTTTCATTAGTTTGTGCAGTGAGCTCGTTAGTGCGCGTTGCAGCTACGGGTGCATGTTCGATAACAGGTGGTCTTCCGGGCAATAGCTTGGAGTTATTAGTATTATTGTATTTATTATCTCGTGAGATACGGATGTAAAGTTATGTAAACTTTACTTGGGTAGTTATGTTAGTATCTTATTATTGTTTTATTTCGGGAGCCGACTTGTTTAGTCGAGCTGTTGTATTTATTTAGAAGTTATTATGTCATCTTCCCGAGCAAGGTTTTAGCTCGCATGTTCTAGTATTATGTTATGGTTATTTCTATCTCCGGCAATTTTAGTCGTGAGTCCTTGGTTTAGTTGTTAGTATTTGAATCTCTTATTCTTTTAGTTGATGTATTCCTCCGGCATGTTATAGCCGTAGAGTTGTTGTTTATCAGGTTGGGTTCTTGTTGCTTCGCCGGCCTTATGTTGCCGATGGTTTGTTGTCCGTGCGCAATGTTGCGTCACGCGAGTCGTAGATTTGTCGAGAGATAGTCGTCTCTCAGCCTTGTATTCCTTAGTTTATAATTATAGGCTTTGGTCCCACTTATGATTCGCTTCCGCAGACGTTGGTTTTTATTATTCCGTATCGCCGTTATGGCTTTACATTCCTGTTTTGAGCTTTATGGCTCAACTCTTGACTCGTACCATGATGCTTAGCAGGTGCTTGTCCATTGTTTAGCTTGTCTTGATGGCACGACCTTGGGATTTCGCATTGGAGTCCGGGTCGGGCTGTCACAAGACTACTCCTCAAAACAAAAGCAAGTTCAAACCTGTTCAATATGGGAAGTTCGGAAATTCGAAACTAGCTTTGCAAGGTAGGTTGGATTGACATCTTCGGGCATGATAAAAACAATCTTTGGTTCCATTTCTGGCTGTAATACAATAACAATCTTACTCGATGATAGTGGAGGAGATGGGCGAAGATTATGATGTGGGTGTCAAAGAGTATGATGTGGAAGTCGTTATCTATGATTTGGGCAACGACGCCCAAATTAGAAGCAACGACGCCCAAATTGGAGGCAACGACACCCAAATTCGATACAACGACGCACAACATGCAAGTATGGTGGTATTGCATATAAAGAGTACAATCATTATCATGGCAGCTCCAGTGAATATAAAGCATTTTGTTTTTGAGCTTATGAATCATGTCTTCATTTATTTCTTCTATTTTTCATGTGTTACATATGAAGTGGGTGTGTTGGCCATGGCAACGACGCCCAAATTTGAGGCAATGACGCCCAAATTTGAGGCAACGATGCCCAAATTGGAGGCAACGATGCCCAAATTAGAGGCAATGACGCCCAAATTGGAGGCAACGACGTCCAATGTTTTGAGCCCCACAAAAATAAACAACGTCCAATCATGCATCAGTGTTATTAATTAGGCGTCATTTCTTTATTATGGTGACAAACTTCAATTTATTTTTCCAATCCAGCCAGAATTTTTCATCTACTTACGGGTCAAAAAGAAATATTACTTTTTGTATTGATCGATGCAAAAAATTAATTATCAATGCCAAATTTTTTAATTATGAAGCTCAATTTTTGTATTGCGACGCCCAAATTTGGGCAGTGGCTTTGAGCGACACCCAAATTTTTTTGACTGACGCCTAAATTTTTTTACCGACGCACAAATTAGGACAGTGACTTTGTGTGCGCACCTTTCCTTCATTAAGAGTATTTTCGTTGTTTCCCCCCCCCCCCCACCCAAAAAAAAGTGCACTGTATCGATTTAAAAAAATCATGATGAACTTTTGCGGTTATAATTTCACCGCATGGTGCCGGCCCAGTTATCACCCTAAAAAAACATACTCCCTCTGTTCCTAAATTATAATAGTTTTCTTTGACCTAGTACATCATTTAAAAACAATAATTGATTGGATTATAAATCTTGGTGTAATGTGTGGTTTGTTTTAATGGCCTTGTATATGTGGATATGTAAAAAAAAAAAGTAGGGTAAATTGTAAAGTATTTTCCTAAAAATGAAAGTTTTGAAAAAAGACAATTAATATAGAATGGATAAAAAATAAGAGGTGAACAACTATTTGGGAACTGAGAGAGTATGCGTTTTGAACAACAATATGTAATTTTTAAAAATAAACATATGCTCCCTTCGTCCAAAGAAATTGTTTGATAAGCAAATTTTCGCGGCTCTCGCGACCCACTGAATCACCCAAAAAAGGAAGGGTGAAAATTAGGACAGTCCCCTTCTTACAATTTATAAGTGCTAACAACTCATATGTTTTTTTTTAAAACGGAAGAATACATTTTTATGAGGATATGACAATTGTACCCTTAATGAACCAACTACGAGCGCAAAACACAAAATCATGCATCGTGAAGCACAAAATTTAATTGCGATGCACAAATTTGGTTTCAACATATATTGAATCACGATGCTTGATTTTTGAATCAATATGCATGATTCCAAATTTAGTAACTGTTATTTCCATTTCATAGAGATGTATCGCTATTTTAAATCGATGTATCTCAATTCAAAATCGAGGCATCACGATTGAAATTCGATACATCACGATTCAAAATAATCAAATTTGATGCATCCTCAGGTTTTTCTCATTCTTGAATAATTCCATTTTTATCTTATCACGGGTCTGGACTCCATCCCAAAATCCATATAACCGGAGAAAGTATGCAAGTCAAATGAAAGTGCTTTTCTTTATTTATTTTGTAATTTACATCAAATTAAAGTTTTCGAGGAAAGAAAGCGGGACACTCACTTCCATTTTGGTAATCGACTTGTTTTGAACAGACTCCTTTCAAAACAATCACATATCCTTTGAATATCCCCATTTCATTACTCAAACAATTGTGGTTTTTGAATAATAGGAAGATTACGTTTGAGCAATGAAAGGAGACATATCAGGGCATTTTAGAAAGAATAAGTGTCTTAATCCGATTAAAAAAGAGTACTAAACATATTCAAAATTTTCAAAAAGAGACCAACTAACAATTTCTCAAAAAAGAAGGAATAATTGCGACTTAGTACACTTTGGAAAATTTCCAACCACTTTAGTCCCCTTTTCTTTCTTTTTTTGGGAATAAGGCAATTTCGTAAAACTTTTCTTAATCTACCCCCACGACACACTGTTTGATTGTTTCTTTCAAAAATCTTTCAATTAACCCTTCTTTCCTTTCGAATCATGCATCGGGTTTCAAAATCATTCATTGTGAATTTGTCATGCACAGATCATGCATCGCAATGCACATAATCATACATGATGCATGATTATGTGCATCACAATGCATAAACCGATACTTTCGCCCACGTCTTTTCTCAATAAAAGTGTCGTCTACCGGTTAGAAAAAAGTACTATTAGGGTTTAAAGCGGCTGAGACTTATAGAACATGAACATACCCGCTTTTCACAAAAAAAAAAAAAAAACAAACAGTGTTTTTAGGATTACCACCAGTGTACCACCCTAGTGAAAACTATGCATTGAAGATGCTTATTCACCTCACATGTAATTTTTGTATATGACAAAGTTGTTAACAAAGTAATAATCCCGGTGAGAACTCGAACATTATTGAAAAAAAAAATACAATACTATTGTTCAGCGCCAAGTAGTTTAAAGATTAGAGTAGGCCCAAATCTATGATGTACAATTGTATATGGACACTTAGGTCATGTAAAATAGGGGATTCTTGGGGAGTTAAATGGGTAGCTTATGAAATAATAGGGTTTTATGGTGTATTAAAAGGATAACTTCGTGAGGAAAAAGGTGGGAGGGTGACTTAGTTTGCTCACGGAGCTTAGCAAGGGAAAAATGTCAAAAAAAAAAAATTATTTTTGTGTTTTTGACAATTTTTTACCTTAAAAATATTTTGATTTTTTTTTTATAAAAAAACAAATAGAATAAATAAAACAAAAAAAGTAAGCGCCTATATAGCTATTGCAAAAGAAGAATTATACAATGGTTGTCGTTATCTCAATTCTCAAAAGGGAAAATAATATAAATTGTGAACATCAAGTTGTGGTTCAGGTTTACAAGTATAAAACTTGTAGACGGTGTATTATGACAAAACTTTCACTAATTAAAAATTGTAAATATTACAATATGAAAAACACTTTGAGAGTGAAAATCCTATGAAAATTCCTAAGACAGTGCATGAAAAACTATTTAGTACAAATCACAATTGGAAACACACTGTTATGAAAACTAAATAAATGGCGAATAACATAAATTGTGAACATCACACTGGATGAAGCTTAGGATAATTCTTCATTCACGCACATCCTTGTTTCGTGTAAGCTCTATGCTAAATCTATCTTAAATTCACAACTTGGTAACTGATGTCAAATGATGTTTGTAAGTCCAGTAGACAACGAAATAAGGCTAAGGAGGGGGGGGGGGTTAATAGTCTTTTAAAGACTTTAAGGGTTATTTTTAAAACCTTCAAAAACTGGCAGCGAAAATAATGAGTTATCAGCAAATAGAAAAATTGTTCTATCAGCTAATGACTAAAACACTCTGTGTCAGCTTGTTGGCACAGGTTTAAGTAGTAAAGGTTTTAAGCAAGTCACTTAATATAATAAATGAACTGAAAGACAATTTATAGGACAATTAAGTAAATTATTCAAGAATGTAACTAGCTGACAGATGCTTAAGTGTGAGAAACAGTTATATCAGCTGAAAGAATAAATGACAGAGTATTTATGAGTGGTTCATAGTGTAAAAACTGATACGTTCACTACCAAGATGGTCAAATTTGGATTTTGAAGTGCATTAAGATTATATATATTCTAAGTGATTACTAACGGATCAGTGTACAACAAAAATAAGTGTTTGAGTAGTATGATTGTGAAACAATCAAACTCGCGCATCAAGCAAAAGTTCCTTAATTATTTGAAAGAATAAAGGAACTACCGAAACAGTGATTGTTCAAATAAGAACTAGAAAGAGATCCATGTGCAGAAGTTGAAGAGGTATGTTTGTTGACATGACAAACTTTCTTTTGAAGGAATACTTGGAAAGTTTTCCTAATTGGCAAGCTTTACAACTTCTGTCATGGTCGGCAGACACCGTAGGTAGACCTTTGACAAGCCCATCTTTGGAGAGCTTGGAGAGGTGCTTGAGGTTGAGTGACTGAGACGCTTGTGCCATAGCCAACTGTTGTCTCGAACGTTGTTAGCAACTAGGCAAAGGCTGGAGAATCTCCCTAGAAGATTTAAGTCTACGACATAGACGTTTCCTTGTTTATTGCCGGTCAGTATTGTTGAGAAGGTTTCACGATCTTTGATAAGACATTGGTTGGTGTTGAATTGGCATATTAGTCCTTTGTCGCAGAATTGAGATATGCTCAGTAGATTATGCTTTAAGCCGTTCACTAGAGAAACTTTGTTGATGGAGAGACTTCCTCTGGTGATTGAGCCATACCCAATTGTTTTCCCTCTTGCATTGTCTCCGAAAATAACTGTTGGACCTTTGGCTTCAGCTATATCTGAGAGTAGACTTTTGTTCCCTGTCATGTGTCTTGAGCAGCCACTGTCCAGGTACAAGATGTCTTTATCTTCTGAATCTATAGCCATGAAGCATACCTGAAAAAGATTTAAAGAAACAAGGTCCCCTTTATTTTCTTTTGGGTCCTAAGGATTAGCAACCTTTTGGAACCCATACCTACTTAACCTTGAGAGAACTAGGTCTCTCAGATTTTGGAGTGAACTTTAGCAGGCATTCTGGGGCCAGATGGCCTAGGCAATTGCAAGAATGACATATATGGAAGGTCCATAGAGAACTGTCAGTGGTCTTAGCTGAAGAGTGATTGTGATTGTCTTTGACCTTAACAGCCGTCCTTGGTTCAGCTTGCTTGTTGACGGTAGACTTAATTGGTTTCTTTTGGATCTTCCTAGGTATGTTACCAGCAGATTTAGCCTTGGCTGGTCTGTTGATAATCCTTTTAGGAAGATTTGGTAAAATACCTTTAAGTTTACTTTCAACAGGTACAGGGGCCTTGCCTGTTTCATAGACAAACTTGATAGTCACCGATAGAGATTTAGTAGGTCTACCGCCAGCAGACTTTGCCTTGGCAGAGTTGTTGTCGGCAGACTTTAGTTTCTCTACTGTTACTTTCTCAGGTTTCTGATTTGAAGCAGTAATCTTGGCTTTCCCTTTCTGAGGCTTGGGGTAAACATAAGGTACACTGGTATAACCAAGACCTTGTTTCCCCTTGTTTCCGAACGTCTGTTTAGAGAAGGAGATATCATAAGCATACTCGGAGGATTCACCTTTCTCTGTGACAGATGATAATGTCATATTGGGCTCATCAGAATATCCTATGCCAGATTTATCTTTACATGACTTTTGGCTTGAAAGGATTTCTTCAAAGGTATCCTTGGAGCTGTTCCAAGAGTCAATTGTCTTTTGCAAGGCAATTTTCTCCAGGTCAAGTCCTTTGATGTGCTCAGTGAGACATTCGATTTTGTCACACAAGAATTTGTTTTCTCCTTTAAGCTTGATACTTTCTTGTTGACAGCTATTGAGAGTTTGAATCTCAGCTTCCATCAGAGATTTCTCAGCAGCAAGCTTCTCACAGTTCTTGGCGAGTTTTACATAGGCTAGTCTAAAGGAATTGAACTCTTCAAACATATCTTGATTATCCTTGAGAAGTTCTTCCTTACTGAAGTTCTCACATTTGATCTCACTTTTGTCCAAGGGACTAGGTGAGACTTCGACTTCATGTTCAGAGTCATAGGTGGGACCGGAATCATGAGCTATTAAGCATATGTTAACTTGCTCATAATCGTCCTCTTCCTCATCTGAATCAGTCTCAAACCATGTAGCAACCTATTTATCTTCTATATCTTCAGCCAGCATACCTTTTTGCTTTTGAAATTTTTTATAAGTAGGTCTTCGGTATGCTTCAAATTTTGGCTTTGGACATTTGGAGGCAAAGTGACCAGGTTTTCTACAATTGTAACACACAAGCTCTTCTTTAGATGAGCTTTCACCAGTCTTTCTAAAAGGTTGCTGGTGTGTGTCCTTCCTTCCATATTTTGCAAACTTTTGAAAACGTTTTACAAACATAGCAAATTGTTCGTCTGAGAGAAAATCATTTTCACTGGAGGAAGTGGAAGGTTTGTTTTCAACAGTGGTTTCTTCTTGAGTCATGGCTGGCAAGGACACAGTTCTGAACTGTTTGTCATGCTCTAGAGCTTGATTTACTTCGAGCTCATAAACCTTCAAACTTGCGTAAAGACTACAGAGAGTCATTTCGTTTAAGTTTTTGGATTCTTTCATGGCAGTGGTTTTAACATGCCACAAGCTACCTAGAGAGCCTAGAAATCTCATGTTCATTTTCTTTTTGTCATAGGTTTTACCAAGAGAAAAGCAACCGTTAATTACCTCACTAAAGCGATCATATGCTTGTCTCAAGGTTTTCTTCGGATCCTTTTTGAAAGAGTCAAACTGCTGGATGAATGTGTATTTTCTGTTATCTCTTGTGTCTTGGTCTCCTTCCAAGTATTCCACAAGAGCTTCCCACATCTCTTTTGCAGTGGTACATCAGATCACTTGTTGATACGTGCTTGTGTCTAGAGAGCTAGTTATGATGTTGATTGCTTTGCTATCTAGCTCTACTAGTTTTCTGTCGTCCTCTGTCCATTCTGATTCTTCTTTGGGTACTTCAGCAGGATTTCTAGCGATGGAGGCTAGAAGGTTGGCCTTCATTGGTACATGTTGTCCTGCTATTACGCACTTCCATAACCTGTTGTCAATGGAGTTCATAAAACGCATTACCTTATCCTTCCAAACATCGAAATGGCCTTCGTCCAATATTGGGACGTGGTTCGAATTTGATGTAGGCAGCATGTAGTGTCTTTGTGCCATTGGATCGAGTCTCTCAAGAGTTTAATCTCAGAAAAACTAGTTTTCAAAGAGTTAAGCTCTGATACCAATTGTGAGTCCAAAAGGACACAATAATAAGCTAGAAGGGGGGGGGGATTAAATAGCTTATTATACACTTAAAAACTTTTTAAGTAAGTTCCTTTGACAAGCACTTGCTATCTATTTGGGAGATTGAAGTAGCGGAAGTCTTGCAAGGAAATAGGTTCACGTCTGCCGATTAAGGACTACCAGTAGACTTGACTGATTACTCAAGTCTGCTGTTAAAGATATAGATAAAGGAAATAATAAACGATTCAAGAGTAAACAAGAAGTAAAGGAAGAACGCAAGTATTTTGGGATGGTTCACACTATAAAGAGTGCTACGTCCACCACCAAGGCAGTCAACCTTGGATTTAAAAGTGCACTATGTTTTCCACTAGTTCTATTACAAGGAATATACCCAATGGATCGTGTACAAAAATATTGACTTGTGTTTGGGGGTTTCAGAATTAAATATCTGGGTAAACAAGATATTTAATTCGTGCAGAAGAATAGCTTTGAAGGAAAACAGCAAGAAGTAAATTGATAGGAGTTGATGCAGATCTTCTTGTTGTTGTCGAGGACTTCTTGATCTGTTTAAGATCTCTTGAATGCACTGAGTATAAAGACTTTTAGTTGTTGTAGATTTTCAGAGCATTTCGTCAAGTGTATGTCTTCAGTCTTTAATGGCGGCTTTTTATAGCTGGAGCATTCTGGAGATCCGTTGGAGAAGACGAAGTGTAACAGCTCTATTAGGTTGAATACATTAAATGCATGGAGCTGTCTTGAAGATTTCGTCTTCACTGATATAGAGCAGTGAATGGGTGCAGAGATATTTACAGAGACTGGTAGGGGGCAGTCCGGATGTCAGATCTGCAAGAGTTGGTACATACTGTAGGTGACAGTCTTGTTCACCTGCTCTGTCACTGTTCAGACTTCAAAAGTCTTCCTGCTTTTCGGAAAGCTGTTTGTAGGCGTGTCTGAGAAGCCAGAGAATGTCTCAATTTAAATTCAAACTGTTGGGTATAAATTTAATTGATACACTAAGACTTGTTTGACTTGACACGTCATTCTTGATCATGTGTAGACAAGGTCTGCCGTTGGTTGCTGTTGCAAGTCTTCCGGTGAAGCACAACTGAGGTCTTCCGCAGAACCTGTGAAGTCCTATAAAACAAAACTATTTTAGGGCAAAGTTCTATGCACAGTTGTCACGCTAATTGATACGCAACCCAATTAGCCACTAATGTATAAAACTAATGTAATGTATGAGCAGATATAAATCTAGATACAATGAGAATCAACAATCTATCTGCTGAAAGATGCAACAGATAGATTTGGACTTGCTAAAGTTTAAGTAAAACAGTCTGAAGGTATTAATTAAAATATTTAAGACTGTTTTAACCTTAATGGTTTTAAGTAAATCGAAAACATACAAGTTTCTACAACGTTCATCTTTATATAGTGCTATAAGAAACTTGTCTTAAAAAAACACTTAAACATGACAATGTTAGATTTATGAAAGAATTTATATGATAATAAATCTCTAAGTGCTACAAGTTAGGACATGCAAAGTTAGAATTTTTATATAAAGTAGTAACCAAACTTTTTAAAAAGTCACCGCGAAAGACAACAACAACCTTGTAACCCAAGGAAGACGTGCCAACTTAATTTTTTATATATAAAGCAAAGCACTAAATAACAACTTAATTTTTATATATAAAGCGAAAATTTACTAAATACTAAAAATATCGGAAAATATCGGCTAGGCGGTCTAGACGGCCAACTACTTATTTTTCATATTTTTTTAATTTTTTAAAATTTTAGCCCTAAATAATGTTATTTTGGGTTTTTAAATAATAATAATAATAAATATCAATTTCAAATTATTAAATTATTTTTTAAATTTGTAATTGTCAATAGACCTATGGATAATTGAACTGTTGACTATTTTTGTACTATTTTGAACCTTATATGATATTAAATTTCTAGTTTTACTTTTAAAATTTAACATCATAATGTAATCTTTATTTTTAAATTATTAAGTGATAGTTAGTATTAGTATATTTAAAAAATTATTGTTTAATAATCAGGTTATAATAAAAAAAAATATTAAAAATAGGATATTATGTTTTATTTCTAGGCCCCGCCTATATCCCTCCAAGGTGCTCTAGGCACTGGTCTGACGTCTAGGGTTAGACTTAGCGATTATTAGAACCTTGCTTTTGCTTTTGATTTTGCTTTTGTAGAAGCAAATAAATATAGAATCATTGCATTACATATATAAGCAAACTTTGAAAAATAAATACTTGAACTATATATTACCAACTAGCAAAATACTGCATGTGTTGTACTTTTATGCATGCATGAGTTCTTAAACATATATATATATATATATATATATATATATATATATATATATATATATATATATATATATAAATGTGTGATTTTTGGAAAGTTCCCGCCGAAATTCACTTTTCAAAAATGGCAACACTTTTATTTTGTTTAGTTGCATTTTTTGCTTTGGGAATTGAAACTTGCCTTATTTTTTTAATGGAGAACTAATATTGAACAAATGTATTAAACATCTATCATCTCTTATAACATGAAGGGTTGTTATGATTGACTTTCAAATGAGTCCATTGAATATAAAAACACATTTAGTATATTTCGTGATCATGCATATATTTTATAATTTGGTAATTAAAACACAATTGGTGCATAATTTTGAACACTCAACAGTATATAAAATAATATTTACATCCTTTAATAGAATTGAAATAACATAATTTGAATAAATTTGGTAAATTTTCCCATTTTTAAAATAAATGTCTGGAGTAATATGATTTATATTCTAAAGGCTCAAATGTTTTGTGTATCATAAAATCCAAAACCGACTAATGGAAGGTAAAAAATTGTCAAATCTACAATAATAATGATGATGAAATTTGACGACTTAAATCACAATTTGATCACCCTACTTTCACACTTTTTCATATGCGAATTCTTTTTTTTTTTCAATTTAGTCATTGTACTTGACTATATATCGCACGTTCATCACTTCATCCAATTTTTTGGATGGAAAGCGTTAAACTTTTGTAGAAACCCAAAAATACCCTTACTTATATCACGTGTTACTCACGTGATTGTCTCACCTTCACCTTCAATGTAAGCTTTGGACACATGTTTTCAGGCAAGGAGTTGAAGGAGATAAGATTTTGCGACTTCAATTTGTTCATGTGCACGACATGTTCCGAACACAAAAGGATATTTATGTCTTTTCGATAATTTCTATACAACATAACTGATGGAAATGACTCTTGGTGACCAAAGTGTGATATATAGCCAGCCAAATACAATGAGTAAATTGAAAAAATAATAGTAGAGTTACCTTATTGCAAAAAAAGTGTGAAAGCAGGGTGTCCAAATTGTGATTTAAAACAAATTTGACAACAAAAGATTATTCGATAGAGTATATACATGTTCAAAGACCTGAAGTGACTTATTTGTGAAATATATATACGTACCTTAATGCACATATTTAATCTCTTCATAGCTATTATAGAGGGATCCATTTTTTGGGGAAGATGGGTCGAAGCAATAACAAGACTATTTCTAGTGGAAGAGCTTTCAGAATCCCAGGCGAGAAGGTGCACTAATAGACCGAGATATATGAAAGTCGAATTCAACTCCACCTCATGAATGTTTGGAATCCATATCATGCAAGGAGACATTGCTTTTGCTCATTCGAATTGAAGGCAGAGATAAAGTGCGGATAGGCGCCATATCGTATCCATGTCCTCAGTGTCATGCATCCTAGTTAGCCATCCTAGCTCCAAATATATATATATATATATATATATATATATATATATATATATATATATATATATATATATATAGCCAAATATGGAAAGTTCACGCCAAAATGCGCTTTTAAGATTTGGAAACATTTCACTTTTTAAAATTAAATAACTATTTACTTGAAACAAATTGAATATAATGCTAAATACTAGAAACAAACTGAAACAATGTCATTTTATATCAAACAAATTCATAAATGGATACGATTTATATATTTTAAATCATATTTTTTAAAATAATTATCTTAATTGCTCACATCTGCTAAATACATGTCTCTAAGTTTAGATATGTATTTGTTATAAAAATATTAAAAATATATACTACAAAATACTTCATTACATGCTAATACATAATACTTCATTAAAAATATATACTACAAAATACTTCATTATATTCAACCAGTTTCATGAATCAAAATGCATTTAGGAGGTTCTATTTAAAATAACTTTTTCCCCAATAATGGTAAGCTAAGCTTCAATAAAAGTTAAGAAATTATACCACTAAACAATCACATAAATTTGGCAAAGTACACACATTATTACCAACATCGTCTAAATTCAGTATTGTTGATACACACACACACACAACCATTATTCATAGAGACAAAACTTCATAGATAATAAGAGCAACAAAATAGATGAATTATGTGACGACCCGACCCGGATTGGAATACGAAATTATGAGGTCATACCGCTAAACTAACTAAAAAACGGACAGACGCATGCTAAGCACAATGTTGTCCATCTAACCAAGAGAGCCAAACAAGCTCTAACAAAAAGGTAAAACCATAACAGCGATATGAATCAACAAACTACAGAAGCGAAATATAAGAAAGGGGGCCTAAGCTATCAAGCTTCGGGGAAACACAATCACAAAAATAGAAAATCTCTCGGCTTAAAAGTTCGAACCGAATGGTGCAACATTGCACACACGCAACAAACCACCTGTGAAACAAAGAGAAGTATAAATCAAGTTATCGACGACACTACATGTCGGAACCCAACAAACTACAACGTTAATGTCCACAACATGCCGGAGACACCACAACCAAGCACTACGAGCTAAAATATGCTCGGGAAAGAAAAATGGATAAACTAGTAACGAAAAATAACCACGGCGCAACATAACTTGTCGGCTCCACAATAATGCAACTACAAATACCCAATATACTTCTACCTGAATTAAAGCTTATATATACAAACGTCCTCGCTGGAATTAACAATAAATATTAATAACAGTAATAATAATAATAATAATAATAATAATAATAATAATAATAATAATAATAATAATAATAATAATAATAATAATAATAATAATAATAATAATAATAATAATAATGAAACTCCATGAGCTAAGTCTCGAAAGCAACGTCGGCTACGACCGCAAACTACTCGACCTCATCGCGAGCTAACGATCAACTGCACACTAAAGAAATAAAAGCATGGGGTGAGTCATAATGACTCAACAAGTTACTAAAAATAAAAATATAGCATGATAATATATATCCAGCTATAAATAATCATGGAAATCTTTTAATCATGATAAATCTCATAAACAAGTACGACATAATAATAGGTACATAACAAAAATACCACAATTTTCACGTAGCATGGTGATGTTCACATAAGTGCTCACAACAAACCATATGAATCAGGGTGTGCTCCTTTGATTCACATCTGCCATGTTGCTCTTGCCATACACATGCAAAACAAAACTGTGCCCTCGAGTCCCACCTGAGTCACATGTGCCCTCGATACCCATCTCGTGGTATCGACGTCCCCGAGTCTCACTCGAGTTCCATAGCTTACCAAAGTCGTACACATTGTTATAGTAGTGGGGCTACATCCCCACTGTGGCCAATAAAGGAGAGGTGTGTGCAAACTATCTTCGATACGACAACCCATAGCGATCACAAACTTTGGCATTCGTAAAGGTGATGCGTCGTCTCATCATCGACCCAATCAAATCAACCACATATGCCAGTTGGACTTCCAATGCAATGCAAAATAGATCTATGATTCTACATTAACAAATTACCAAACACATATATGAAGGTAATGAACAATATACCTCAATGCTACATATTTAGTCTTGAATTACATAATCATACATGCACATATTTGCAAGTATTCTCAAATACAACTCGACCACATATTTAGTCCAAGTATCCAAACATTAGTCTAATTCTCATTCACATAATAAGACTACATATTTAGTCTATTAATAACAACATCACATCAAGGCCCTCTAATATCCTTAATTCACAAACAAGTAAAGACTACTAGGTTAGTCTACCAACAATAACACATTGTGGTCTTCCAAGATCCTTAACCCATAAACAAGTAAAGACTACTAGGTTAGTCTATAAACAACCCCAACTTTAGGCTATATACTTAGCCTTCAAATAAAACCATATTGACTCTCTATCTAGTCCAACAATCATATATTGAGGTCCTTAAAGATCCCCAACTTGCAAACAAATGTAGACTACTACGTTAGTCCACGGCCACCCAAGTCACGAGGTTACATACTTACCACCAACATATACATTCATTTAGTCCATAATTGTTGTGTATTAATCATTACACTCAAAGTCACACTCCAAACGTAAACAAGACTATCTCATAGTCTCATACACACGAGCCCCCATAACTGCACTAAACCTTAACTCGTATGGTGTGGTAGTCCATCCACCATCTCAATCACATAACCCCATTTTGAATCTATATAATGATCTCTAACATTCTCATGCCCAAATGTGCACGCCTATAGTCAACTCTCTTGAGTTACTAAACCAAGTCAACAATTCCCAACTCCGAGTATCTCGGTCATACGGCTTACTAAGTTAGTTAAGCGGCAACCTACCAACAAGGTAATAACCTTTAGGGTTTAAATGTCACATTGGACACTCACAAAGAATCATTCAGATCTTCACAAACAATACTTTACGCGCCTCCAATGTCGTAGGATTCCAACACTACTTTATTTAATGTATTATTGTTCTCTATTCGACTTTGTTAAGTCTTAACTCTATATTTCATCATTTTAGGTCATTATTGACTTAAGCCATAAAATCCATAATATCATCACTTAATTGATATTCATATATCAATTATCACAAAACCCAAATATCTCAAGTATATTATTATTGTTATCAAAATCATAACCCAAGACTTTCTAAATGGTCTCTAATGATAGAGTGCCCAAGAGTACACTCATAACCATCACATATGAATCGATCTTCTAACCATATTATCAATTCACCATTTATCACACAAGAATTACATCATAGATTCTCTAATACGTCGGTGAACTACTGTACACCAAAGAGGACTTCCCAAAATCCAATGCTCTCATTACTTTGCATTTTAATCATCATAGAGTTCCATATAAGGTTATTATACTTTATGAATACATTCACGGGGACTTATAATCAAGTCCTAAATCATTGAATATCACTACAACCCAAAATTTTCCCAAAAGTCATAATCTCGAGATTTCACGATTTAGGTTCAATGATCTCCAAGCGTCGTAGGATTCCATCCTAGGACTCACATAAACATACTGAAACTCTATTTGACTTCGTTGAGTCGATTTACTAACTTTCAAAAGTTAGGTCACAAACTCATTTCATGATTTAGCCAACATTTGGGTTCCTAAACCCATTTCACAAGTTCTTCAAGCATAAACACCCAACATAATCACAAGTAAACCCATTTACTTTCACATCTATATATTCTTAACATATAAAGCATCATAAACTCATCAAAACATAGTAGTATATACTACCAAAGCATGAAAATCAACTCTCAAACATCCTAGCATGATAATAAGCTAGAGATAAAGTGAAAAAAAGAGAAGAAACTTACCAAATATGGGTTTAACAAACCTATCAAAATTGAAAATGAATCAGTGGGAAACGATCTCCTCGCCGAGAGCTTTCCAATTATGGGTTCGGTTCGCAAATCCGATGGATGAATCAACGGGAAACAAAACACACACAAGACACCTATCAATGTAGGTGTTTTGTCTCTCTCCTGGATGAAAATGGAGGAAGATGAAGATGAGGAATGAGTGAAGGAGGGTTTTGGGGTTTTAAAAACCCCAATTGGGACCACAAATGAACAAAGGGTCAGACACATTAAAGGTAAGGGGGGATTTCACAGCCAAAATCAGAAAATAAGGGGCTGCCTCGAATTTGCTACAGTAGTCCCGTCTGCTACAGTAACCACAAAATGCTACAATGATTTTTCGACGGCCCAAGTTTGAACACCGCTTCAACGAAACGACGTGATTTCTTCTCCTGACACTCTGTAAATGTCCAAAGTAAAATCCTTAAAAACCCTAAACCAAACAAGAGTCTTCTCGACGGTTCCTCGATTAAAACAATTCAGCCGCGTACCAATAATCGGTCCGTAACTACTGTACGACGGACGAAATTACGCAGAACAAACTAACGATCGAACGAGTATACATAAATATTTTAAAGTATGTTAAAAGTTATTGAAAGGTCTCGAACACATACCCAAATTAAATTAAAATTAAGTCCAATAAAAGTACGAAAGACGGTACATTACGAAACTCGAATCGTAAAAATCAAACTTATGACGATGGCTATACTTTTAACGTCATGACCACATGCAAACTTTTTAAACATGATAATAAGGATATAAAATGTATCAAAGAAAGTACACGAAGAGCTAGGTATCTCAAAGGCCGTAAACAATAATTATGGAAGATAACACTCTACCGAATCGAGTTCTCAACGATACCAAGTTACTCATTGTAACTCCAACAACTCTAGGGCATTGGCTATGGTCCAATCAACCCAAAGATATGAACTCATACAACAAGTCAACTATGCAAGCAAGTTAAACTCGCAAGTTTCAGGGTCTTACAAATTATATATGTAACTCAACTTTGATATACTGTAATATATTTAACAGTCTTTATGCATAAAAAAAAACTAAGAAATTTAACCACTAAACAATCACGTAAATTTGACAAACTACACACCAAATTACCAACATCATCTAAATTAACCATTGTTGATAAATATATACACGCACCACCATTACTCATTGAAACAAAACTTCATACATATTTTGATTTGACTTGACGTAATTATAATTTGTTAATAATCTATATGCATGTGGAGACTTGGTATTTATAGATGCATTTTTCAATCTAGAAACATTTGTGTTTGTGAGTTTGTTTTAGTTATTATAGATAATAAATGCAACCAAATAAATAATTTGGATGATGATGGATCTCCAGTAAAATTAAAGACCTTATAAATACATATGAGCCATCAAAAACTAAGATCTAAAAATTACAAATATATATGTTAACTGTTTTTTTCTTCTTCTTAAATATAGATCTATAATTTAAAATTTATGTATTTTAAAGTTACAAATTTGATGTATTTTATTAAAAATTTAACAAACTTCATAGACAAACATATTTGTATATATTTTAAATTAATAAATACGTCTAAAAATACAATTATTTATATACACACGTCAGCAATTTCAAATGTGATAGTGATAGTTATAATAACCGTACATGTTAACAACAAAATGTTGTATATAAAGATGTATTCCAAAATTTATATATAATAATTTTGTCAAATTTGTATGATTTTCTATCTTTAATTTTAATGTTTATTAATCTTTTTTTTATTTCTTCCATAATAATTTTTTTAATTGTAATATATAATTTTACATCCATATATAAACCGTGCAACGCACGGATGCATCACTAGTAACTTACAAAGAACTCATGAAACAAATCGCAAAAAAAGCCGTTGGAACTCAATAATGATTTTAGGCTTGAAATCTATAATGCCTTGCCTTCTCTTTTATTTCATGTTTAATAGCTACAGGAGTAAACCTTTCATGTTCTTTGTATATATGTTGGAAACTTTATACTAGAAAAAACCTTCCCTCTTTTTTTAACCTTACATTTTTCTGGTCTCTGACCACCTTTTTAAAAGAAGAGAACCGACTCAAAGTTGGTCGTAGGGAAGAGAGTTTTAACCCTATTAATTTGATCCCTGGGTAGTCTTCATGCATGATTTTCCACCACCACCTTAGTAAATGTGTCATCATTAGTTATATATATATATATATATATATATATATATATATATATATATATATATATATAGATATATATAGATATATGATGTGTCAAAATCTCCGATTGGGTCGTCCGTGTGTTGGGCAGGATATCTGGGCTTGGATCAGCTTCCTTGAACCTGGCTAAGAACACAAGAAAACCTGAGTGGAAGTGCAAGGCAGGGCCTCGCGAAACCCCTTCGGCGTGAGAGTAAGTCTCGTGTGTAAGTCTGAAAGCAATTTGACAGAGTGCCAAGGCTCAAGAAAGTGTGTCTGTACCTTAGTATGGTTGATGGAGAGGTATTTATAGGCCCTCAAAGTGGTTGAATCCATCTAGGATTTAGTTTCCATAGCTACCTAATCAATCAAGGAGAGAATCCTTTGATTTTAGGCATGATGGACGGCTGACCGCATAGATGTAGGAGCTGATAAGGTAAGTGCCCTGCTCCAATATGGAAACCTTTGACTTGTCTTGGAGAGCAAATCTCCGGGGTTTCTTGCTCAATATGTACCCGGGCAAGCAGGGCTCTGCCCGGTTGTTCGATATGCATTGTTTCTGAACTTGATGTAGATCCAAGGTATGGCCCCTGGTCGGACAGGCAAGGCCAATGCTCGACTAGGTTTGGACGAGATGAATCTGGTTCCTTTGCTAGGCATGAGTGTGGTGTCCGTGTATGGCCCTTGGTCGGGCAGGCAAGGCTTGTTCCGGACCAGGTTTGGAAGAGAACTTCATTGCCCGCTGCTTAGTGATTCCATCATTTTGCCCGCTAGGTGGGCGGGCCCCACATCGGTCATGCTCGTGACTGGCACGTGATCGTAGCTCGTGACCCGGCTTGGGCCGGGCATATCAGTGGCCCCTAGCTCCTTGTCTGGAGAGCATTCATGCTCGGAGCGGGGAGCGTTCAGGTTGGAGGATACTCGCACGGGCTTCAACACTTGTGAATTTTCAGAAAATTACAAAGACTTCGGGAGTCATGTGTGTAGAGGGCACCGGAACTTAGTGGCCTATATCTGGAGCGTGTCGAAGAAGCTTGTTGATGTGGTCGTATAAGGCGAGTGGCGGCAGAGGCGCGTGAGCCGTCAGCAGCAGGGGTGACTTGATGGGGCACGAAGCACGAAGGGCCGCATTTAATGTGTCGTGATGATGGGCCGTCACCCCCAGGCGCCGTTTCGGGCTCCGTGCTTTTCCCCCCAAAACCGTTCAGAACCAGGCCTATGAAAGGTAGACCCCTCTCCCCTTTCTTCTCTTTACTGCCTTCGAATTTCAGAGAGAGAGATTTGAGTTTTTGCTACCGATATTCAGAGTGTTCCAGATTTCGGTGACTTCATTCAACAAGTCCCGCCGTTCATCTTCTTCCGGTGTCTCAAGCTTTGCTTTGGAAAGGTTTCCTCCTTCGATTGTTCACAGAAGACACTCCAATCCAGAATCGACAGTAAGTTTTCTAACCCTCTCTCACCCATTATGTTTTTGGTTTTTCTGAGTTTAGCAAAGGTTTTCTGTTTTCTCTCCTCATCTTCACATGTTTCTGTTAGGGTTTAAGAGGGTAGGACCACCCTTAGGTAGAGATCGAGGAATAAACCGTGTGGTCTTGCTCGCTAGGCGGGCATGGCTCCTTTTGTTGACCTAGACTTAGGGTTTATTTCCCTTCTTTACTTTGCTAGTTACCCGGGTAGAAGACTGATACCCGTCTTCCTCGATCTCTTTATAGATGTCTGATATGTCAGAGAATGACCGCGAGGCCTTTAGTTACGGCGAGAAGAATGACTCCCTGAGCAGCGAGAAAACTCCTCCTGTTGATTATGAGTCGGATGAGGGAGCTAGATCCGTGGCCGGGCCAACGGTTCAAAGGCGTGCAGCTGCCCCCGTGGTTGATTTAGTTGATTCCTTCAGCGAGAAAGACTCTGGAGAGGAGAGTGTGACTGGTGGCTTTGCTATCGGGCAGGGCCTCGACCAGCAGGCGGCCAATGT
This sequence comes from Codonopsis lanceolata, assembly GCA_013146195.2. Classification (NCBI taxonomy): domain Eukaryota; kingdom Viridiplantae; phylum Streptophyta; class Magnoliopsida; order Asterales; family Campanulaceae; genus Codonopsis; species Codonopsis lanceolata. Next base: position 33,634,441 of record CM028379.1, read on the forward strand.
TGAAGAAGTAGCCGAGCAAGTAAGGGCCGAACAGGGTGAGATGGCCGGAAAGGCCTTTGATGCTGACGTGGCGGATGACATGCCCCTTGCCCGACGCCTTAAGAAAACAGGCCGAACTCAAGTGGAGGCCACGCTTGAGGGTGATGCGGATGACCGGGACAACGTTCCCCTTGCTCGCTGCTACAAGATGGTTGGCGGCTCTCGAGTGGAGGTCACACTTGAGGAGGTCGTTGAGGAGGAAGAGAAGGAAGAGGAAGAGTCTGAGTGGTACGTGAACGCAGACGAGAGCCGGTACGCCGCTCACTGGGCCACACTAGATACGGCAGACAAGGTGACTGCGTGGCTCACATCCCTCGGTGTCGACCCTGCCTATTACCGGACGAGCAAAATGGACGTGCCCACTAGTGTCGAGCTCTCCTGCGAACAGGGGAACGAGCTTTTGTTTTTTGCTGACTTCTTCAGGGTCGGTCTATGCCTTCCGTTGGAGACCTTCTTGATGGATTTCTTACACAAAACCAAGGCCGTCCCCTGCGATCTGATGCTGAATACCGTCCGAGCCATTACAGCTTTCACAGTGGCGAGCCGGCTGCTAGGATTCGAGCCAGACATGTATTTGCTCCGAAAGCTATTCATTTTTTCCCCAAGCACAGGCGGGAGAATTGGAGTGAGGGCCAACTCTAATTTCTTGAGGTTGCTGTCCGAAGTCCCCGGGAAGGTGGAATCTTGGGAATAGAGAGTCATCTTCATTGAGTCCCGGGTAGGCTGGCTGTTCGTGCCCACAGTGACCAACGAGATAAAGATCCCCAAAGCTTCTAAACAAGACTTCAGCTCGGGGGAGATTGCTCGGCTGAAGGCATTGAAGGATGCCGTTGGAGTGACCGAGGAAAACGAGAAGCGTGTGGCCAGCAATTTCTGCTTGATTGGAAAGAGCTGGTCGGTAATCTACGCTATCTTTGCTTGGCCGGAGTGATGCGGGCAGAGATCCCCGACGTGGAGCCCCTTTTGGTTCATGTGCCCGAGAGCCCTCATCCGCGGAAAATCGATGATCGCTGAGTGCACGAAAAATGTTCAAGCACGAGTGCGTTGAGTGCCAACGGCTGGGCCCGGGTGCAGATTGTCGGCCAGTCTATAAAGATCGGGATGGTTGCCTGCTAAAAATATGATTTTGTTTCTGCTTTAGTTATTTTTTACTCGTAGCAGTAGTACTGATTCTGTCTCGCTTTTTCTCATTTCAGGGATGAAGAATCTGGCCGTGTTGAAGATGAGGAAGTCAGGCGCAACCGACCAAGGCTAACGAGTTTGGCCTTGCCTAAGGTGCCATTCGGTCCCCCCGCCAAGAAAACACCGGGCTTGGGCAAGGCCACAAGCCCAGTCAAAAAGGTGCCGGCACCGAAGGTCATCATCCCCTTCCGTAAAGAGACCGTGCCGAAAGAGGCCATCGTGACAGTTGTTGATGATGCCGCCGAGCAGCCAGGTGCCAACATCTCCGTGGCGCCCCTTGCCAAGGATGCCAAGGCAAAGGGCAAGAGGAAGAAAAGCTCCTCTCCTCCTCCTGTTCGAGATGTCCGCCGTCAGGGTTCGAGCCCGAGTCCCGCTTCACGCCTCTAGTCCCTGACCGCGACTTGGAGGCAGCCGGCTTCCGATGCCGACCACCACCTGCCACGCCGTGCTTTTGTAGACACCCCAATTTCACTCTCGGTATGTGATCGACATAAAATATCAAGAACTGTTAAACCTTAACAAATGTCAAGTTGCGTAAGTCAAAATGTCGAAAGGAAAAGGATGCGCGAAACAATGAACCTGTGGGGGAAAGTGTCAAAATTGCAAACTTCAAAAGTAGCTTGGTGCCACCTAAGAAGAGCTTGGTGCCGCACCAAGCAATAGCTTGGCCGCACTAAGCATGACTTTCATGCTCTCTCACATTTCAATTTAGTACAAGTCTTCAAGCGCACAAGCGGCCAATGCACCTGAGAGAAATCCAATAATTCCAGCCCGCCCTCAAGCTCCAAGATAAATAGAAGGCCCCGGCCTCTCATTTCAGTTGTTCAATTTTTACGCGAAGTTTATCGCAAATAAGCTCGCTCGCGATTTCTTCGATATCCTTAGTACGAGAGGTGCGAGATAGGTGAGTGGAAGCCCCTAAAATCTCCAAACCCCATCCAAACTCGCCAAACCAAAAACCCATAGGTTATAAGTGATCCCTAGCCTAGTTGTTAGGTATCCACCTTAAAACCCCAAATTCAAAAATCCCAAAATAAGCCGCTACTCCGCCCGGTAACGAGCTAAAAAGTCAAAACTTAAGTCTAGGTTCCGCCTAACCGAAAAGGCCAAACCTACCCAAATAAAGTCGCCACTCGCCTCGAGTTGACTAGCCCCACCTCAAAACCTCAATCAAATCCAGCTCAAATCCAGCTCAATTCATTCCAATTCAAAACAAAAAGACTCCCTCTCCGCAGAGGACGTTTAGCGAGCACACCACCGCTCTAAAAGGTAATACCTTTAAGGGCTTATTTTTATTTCATTTATATTTTTTCCTTTTATTTATTTTCAAAAGTTGTATTTTAAATCCGCACAATGTAGCCAATATAAGCCGTTGTGCCCGCCGGATTAGATTAGGAAAAATTATGTAAAAGAGCCATTATAATGGCCAAATATTCTTAAATGTGTTTGTAATTATCTGGAAGGAGGCGGTCATGAGTCCCAGAATAATGTAGCCACGAATGTATCTGCTTAATTTTCCCTTGTCAAAATAAGACCTTATTTATTTGCTAGATTAATATAACAATGAGCATATTTCACCAAAACGCTTTGAGATCGAAAGGGCGAGTTGGGTGCCTAGCACCTTCCCAACTCGTAACTTAGCCCCCGAACCCGCTCTAAAATCTCGGTTTTCTTCCGGTTTTCCTTTATTTTTGCCTTAAAATAAAGGTGGCGACTCTAAAAACTTTCAGATCCAAGTGGGGCCACGCAACATTCCCTCTTTGCACTTTCCTCGTTTCTCCCTAAAAAAGGGAGATACGGAATGGAGGGGTGATGTATTCTCATATCCTGGTATCCCCTAAACAAGGGATAACTTGATGCGGGAAACCCATAGCTCCCATAGCGATCTGATTGGGCCATAAGGCCATTTTAATAAATCCATAAGTGGGGGCGTCGCAATATCTTTTCTTGCACTTCTATTTTCCCCGATGTATAAAAAGGGGAGAATGAGAATGGAAAGGTAATGCATTCCCATATCCTGTTATCCACGAAATAAGGGATAACCTGACATGAGGAAACCCTTAGTTCCCATTTTGGATACAAAATCCACTCAAGGCAACCGAGGCACATTCCAACGTGCTAATATAGACAAAGACTCCTCTCGCACTTTGATTTCGCCTTCCCTAAACAAGGGAGGGTGGAACGAGAGCAGTGGTGTCCCGCATCCGCACGTACGCGCACCCCTAAACAAGGGCGCGCAGGGCGCGGGGGCACACCCCGGGAACCTCACAGTGGCGACTCTGCTGGGGAGTTGTTTTATTTTTAAAATGGAGGGCTAGACTCATAAAATAAAACCTTTTTTGGCTTTTCTTTGTTTTTGGCTGCAATATGCTCGTTATATTAATTTACGCATTTCAATAAAGTGTTCCCATTACTACCGTGGCTATATTTGTGGATATGATCCTCCATCTAGCAGCCAGCCTCGCTCCGATATCCGTTACATGTGCATGTTCGAGAGTATTAAAAAAAAGTCAATCAAATAAAAAAAATTCAAAAAATATATATAAAAAACAAAATTCGAAAAAATTTCAAAAAATAATAATAATAATAATATATATGTATATATATAAGGCGGTCTAAGTATATTGGCTGGAAACTTCATTGATACCCTTAAAGCATTCTGAATAGAGTGTGGTATCGCCGGAGCATACAACGCCGCGTACCTGGCCGACCAAAAACTTTCAAACACTATTATATATATATATATATATGTAATGTTTATTTTTTATTTCCGAAAAGACAACAAAAAAAAAAGAGCGGGCTTTACTTCCCGCCTATTCTCTTTCATTTATTTCTTTCAAGACATTTTTCTTTTTTCACTTTATTCTCAGAATCAGATATTTGTACATCTCTACATTCATTATGTCATTTTATTTTGGGGCATAGGACCAAAATTTGTAATTAATAGGATAGATAGTTTCCCCACTTTTCTTTCTATTTCTTAATGTGATGTGCTTATTGCTCGCGCCAAACTAAAAAGCCGAGAAAATCCACACAAACAAAGAAGACAGCCAAATTTGTTTTATTTTCTATATCCAGAAATAAATAAAGATTTTATCGCTTTTAGATACCGCATTACACACGTGCACGCATATAAATATATTCGAACTGTTACTCCTACACCATGGCCACCTACCCCCGCATAAGCCAACGTTAGAATGCATATAGTTTTTCAGACACTTCATTGCATCGACCGGTTTTTGCATCTTTGAATTGTGGGTCACCCGTCAAAAAAAAATCGAAAAAAATCAAATCAAAAAAATATACATGTCAAAAAAAAAATGCGCAAGTTCGAAAAAAATAAATAAATATAATAATTGCGCACAACAAAAAATAATATATCAATATAAATAATAAACAGGGGCTGACTTATAATTCTCAAATGCTCGACCTAGACCATTTCGAATGGTGGATCCCGAAAGAGTATAGGCCCTTCGCCTCGGGACCGCCCCCGGGAGTCGAAAGGTGTGGAATACGTTGGTCCTATACTCGGAGAAAGAATCCACTATTCCGTGAAAGTCCCGAGATCGCCAAAATAAAGTTGTGCTTATCCGTCAATTGTAGGGAACAAACAAATAATAATAAAATATACTAATAAAGGCACGCCTGCATCTCCAAACCCAAAAGCCTTCACCTCCTCTCGATACCTCCATAACCCATTTTCCTCAGAGACCTGGCCCAAATTTGGAAAGGCAAAAATAGTACTGGTCGATTGATAAGGAAAACAAGTGCAGAAATCAGAACAGAGGGTATCACTATCATATCGACAAAGGCGTAGTCAAGCATGTAAATACAGATCCAAGCAAGATGGCAAAGACAAAATGAACAATCCGCTATAGTCCCCCAAGAAGCATCAACCTTCCATGTTCCTCCAAATCCAATTTCCCAGCCAAACACCAACCCACCCAAATGCCTATTATTACAAAAAATTTAACCCTTTTTCATCACACCCTCCTTATCCTACCCAGAATCCTTATCCAACCCAACATCCATATCCTGCCCAAAATCCAGCTACCAAAAATCCACAATCCAAAATCCTTATCCAATTCAATATCCCTATCCAGCCCAATATCCATATCCAATCCAATATCCATATCCATATCCTGTCCAAAATCCTTATCCAATCCAAAATTCTTATCCAAACCAAAATCCCTATATTATCCAAAAACCCAATAACCCAAGACCTTTATCCAACCCAATACCCATATCCAAAAATCCTTATAATGCCCAAATTCCATTAACCCGTAACCCATATATCGTCCAAAATCCACCACCCTAATCCCTACCTTCAACCGTAAAATAACCCAGCCTTTCCTAAATCCAAATTAACATATACCAAAACCCAACTTTCCCTCCGCCAAATTGAGGCCGACATCGAAGATGTGAAAACCATGATGCTTCAAAATTCTAAACCAAGAAGTTTCTAATGAAAATTTGGGGAACAAATTTTCCGGGTATGATGGATAAAGGCACTTCTCAAAAAAAAAAAAAAGAGCTCCCCGCCGAAGTTTGAGTCCATTTCTAATAAACCTCTCTAACTAGTATACCACGAATCGCCCACTTTTGACGCCCGCAGATCCGATGGACTACTGGATATATTACCCCTATTCCTTTCCTCTAGCCTTTACTACGGATTTGGTCATCTACCAATCCGCCTCCCTAAAATTGAGGATCTCAAACCCCTGTCCTCAATAATGTAATAAACCCCAGACGATGTGCTTTTAATAATAATCTAAACGTTTTGCTTATTTCTTAGTTGCACCTCGCATTAAAAGACGCATTAAATAATTATAATAATGAGTCATTTAAAAGGACCCAAAAGATAAAAAAAAATGTTTGAGCTTGTAAAGTCAAGAGAGCGAGACATCATCAACAAAGAATCAAGATCGATCCACCATCAACTGGGCCGGACAAGGAAATCAAAAGAAGTCGACCCGAACTACCGCAAGGCTCCAAAAGAACACCACTCATGGATCTCCTCAAAAGTTCGTGGACATGCTCGCCTAGTCCTATAAAGATATGTCGAGTAGACCCACCATGGTTGCAAACACCGGATCCCCATATATCCTGATGCTCACCAATCGACAAAAGCTCCACCGCATCAAGTCGTAATGGTCACTACAAGTTGAAAAAAAAAAAAAGCATGAAACAGCCCAACGCCAACTTCATTCGGATAAAAAAAGAGTAAAAGAAAAAAAAATGGAAAATACCCGATCTGGCTGTCCAATGTAGTGACCATTCCCAAATCCAACAACAAGATGTCGGGCTATAGTCAAATCAAAAGCAAAGAAACCAAGAAAAGACCTCATTCATCTCCCTGGGGGACTATCGCTATCATGTCATGCCGCCTGGCTAAAAAATGTGCCGGGGGCTACTTATCAAAGGTCGCTACCCCCTCTTCCACGATGTGTCGTATATTGTCAAAAGGATCCTGGCCAGAGATGTCGCATCCCCACAAGCCAAGAAAGAATACCTTGTTCACCTCCGCCCAACGAGCTCAAAAGGTATGGTGCTCGATCCGCTCTATCCAACAAGTAAGCCTCTCCACTCGCAAAACCCGAAAGGGCGGTCTAGGCAAAAGTTAGCAAAAGAAAAAAAGCCCGCTAGGCCGAAACCCGAAAGGGCGGCCTAGGCAAAAGTTAGGGCATTCAAAAAAAATGAAAAATAAAAAGGAGAATAAGGGCTCGCTAGGGTAAAACCCGAAAGGGCGGCCTAGGCAAAATTAGAGCATAAAAAGAAAAAAAATATAATAAAAAATAAAAATAATAAGGGCTCGCTAGTTGTTGAAAACCCGAAAGGGCGCCTAGGCAAAAGTTAGAGCCAAACAAATAAAAAATATATATCAGAGAATAAGGAGAGGGAAGACACTCTTTGAAACCTCTAAGATCCTATCTCTGCCTTCAAGCAGCAAAGAGGCTAGACCGACATTTAAGAAAGAGAAAACCACTACATAAGCTCACAATAAAATACTAAAATATAATATTACGGGTCCTAAGGTGCAACTTAGAATAATTGCAAAAGAAATTTAGATTATGCATTAATGGCATGTACATATCTATTATTGCCTCGTCCCTTTGTTTTCCCTTAAACAATCCTTTTCTTGCAGCCATAGCCCCGAGTGGTCCATCGCTCTGGGCATGGCCCACCGAGTCGGCCCATATACTCCTCTCGCGAGGCGAAGAAGAAACCCTAGACTCATCAAGATGAGAGCCCCCGTATGTCCTCATCCTCATCATCAATGTCCCCATTATCCCTGATAGAGATGCCGCCTCGTACCATGATATTTCTGCTCCAACCATCATCCGCCGCTGCCTCGATCGCAAAAAGAAAAAAGAAAACCTACAAAAGGAAGCTACGGCCACTGACTAAACAACCACAATGCACCGAAAAGAATAAGAGATTCAGCCATCTTTCCGCTCCAATATCACCCAAAAGCCCGCTCTTATCCAAAGGTGTATTCTCAAAAACCCTTCTCGCAAAGTACAACAGGCTATTACATTTTAGATGTTTGGCATAGTTTTATTTTCTGTGTGAATTTATTTTTGCATGTGTAACATACTGCATCGTATACATTATATTGCATTATTTCATAATGTTTGTACAGATTTCTTTCACAAAAAAAAAATAAAAAAGAAAAAAAAAAGGGAAAAGAGATACTAATGTTCGCAGAACTCAAAGCTAATGTGCTCTGGACGAATGGCTTCTGAAGACCACCACCCCCGACTCGGGACTGGCTGCTAATCCCTCGACCTCTCCGCTGCTTGACCTGGCCATCAAGATCATCATCATCATTATCATCATCATCGTCACATCTTGACGTCCGCCGGCCGCCAGACTGAAATAAGCCTCCTTGCGAACCTCAAAAAAAAAAAACAACAACGGGTAAGTTCTCTACCCTTATCTCCTTCTTGCATGGCCCGTATTTTTAAGTAAATAATAAACATATCACATGTTTTATACTTCACTTTTTTACAATAAATTCTTTTTAATATAAAAATAATAAAAAAAAAATCTTGTTCATAACAAAAAAAAGAAAAAAAATTTTTAGATTGTCACATACTATTTTCATACATGTGCATAAATTTACATGTAAATAAACATCATTCTTTTCTCAAAATCATTATTTTTTCAAATTAATAAAATAAAAAAATTTCATTCATAAAAAAAAAAAAAAAGCAATTCATATATGTAATTAATTTTGCATCTTAATGTACATATTATAACTGCATTTGTCATGTGCATAATAAAATGTGAAAATTCATGCATCATCTTATAAATGTTCTCAGCAGACCGCATCAAATAAAAATAATTCATGCATTCATATTTTGCATTTCATTTGTCCAATAAGCCGCCATAGAATACAACAAAGAGAAGGTAAAATATCACTAATCATCAAAATAAATATCTTTGTGGTATTTACTATACCTCCTCAAAGATTTGCATGCTTGGAAAATAAGTCTAAGGGCATGAAAATATCTGCTTTGTCATGTTTTTATCCGAAAATATGCCCGAAAAGCTGCCTCTAAAAATTAAATTTATACTCCGAATATTCCGCTTTCGCCATTCTATTGCATGCAAAATGTGATTTAGTGTAAACATGCATCATAGCCTCATTTGCATTTACAACATAAATCATGCAT
>CM028379.1:33643440-33719576 GCA_013146195.2 Codonopsis lanceolata
GAGACCTTGAGACAAGCATACGACGCTTCAAAGGAGGTAATTAATAGTTGCTTTTTCTCTTGGTAAAATCTATGACAAGAAGGAAATGAATATGAGATTTCTAGGCTCTCTAGATAGTCTGTGGCATGTTAAGACCACTGCCATGAAATAATCTAAAAACTTAAATGAAATGACTCTCCGTAGTCTTTACGCAAGTTTAAAGGTTTATGAGCTCGAAGTGAATCAAGCTCTAGAGCATGACAAACAGTTCAGAATTGTGTCCTTGCCTGCCATGGTACAAGAAGAAACCATAGTTGAAAACAAACCTTCCACTTCCTCCAGTGAAAACGATTTTCTATCAGATGAACAATTTGCTATGTTCGTAAAACGCTTCAAAAGTTTGCAAAATATGGAAGGAAGGACACACACCAAAGAACCTTTTAGAAAATCGCCGAAAGCTCCTAATCTAAGAGCTTGTGTGTTATAATTGTAGAAAAACTCACTTCGCCTCTAAATGTCCAAAGCCAAAATTTGAAGCATACCGAAAGCCTTCATATAAGAAATTTCAAAAACATAAAGGTATGCTGGCTGAAGACATGGAATAAAAACATGTTGCTAAATGGTTTGAGACTGACTCAGAAGATGAAGAGGACGATTGTGAGCAAGCTAACATATGCTTAATAGCTCATGATTCAGGTCCCACCTATGACTCTGAACATGAAGTCGAAGCCTCACCTAGTCCTTTCGACAAAAGTGAGATCAACCGTGAGAACTTCAGTAAGGAAGAACTACTCAAAGATAATCAAGAAATGCTTGAAGAGTTCAATTCCTTTATAGTAGCCTATGTAAAACTCGCTAATAACTATAAGAAGCTTACTGCTGAGAAATCTCTGCTGGCAGCTGAGAATCAAACTCTCAATAGATGTCAACAGGAAAGTATCATGCTAAAAGGAGAAAACAAATTCCTTTGTGACAAAGTCGAATGTCTCACTGAGCACATCAAAGGACTTGACCTGGAGAAGATTGCCTTGCAAAAGACAATTGACACCTGGAACAGCTCCAAGGAAACCTTTGAAGGAATTTTTTCAAGCCAAAAGTCTAATAGAGATAAATCTGGCTTAGGCTACAATGATGAGCTAAGTTCGGCATACTCTTTTGTCACGGAATTCACCTTCCGAGACTGCTTATGATATCTCCTTCTCCAAACAGACGTTCGGAAACAAGGGTAAACAAGGACTTGGTTATACAAGTGTACCATACGTTTACCCCAAGGCTCAGAAAGGGAAAGCCAAAATCGCTTCTAATGAAGCTTGAGAAAGGAACGGTAGAGAAATCAAAGTCTACCGACAACTGCACTGTCAAGGCAAAGCCTGCTGGTAGTAGACCTACGAAATCTCTGCTGGTACCTGTCAAGTTTGTCTATGAAACGGCTAAGGCACCTAAGCTAGTTGACAATAAACTTAAAGATATTCTATCAAATCCTCCTAAAAGGGTTAACAATAGACCAACCAAGGCTAAGTCTGCTGGTAACAAATCAAGGAAGGTTGAACAGAAACCAATTAAGTCTACCGTCAACAAGCCAGCTGAACCCAAGACTGCTCTTAAGAACAAGGAAAGTCACAAGCACTCTACAGCTAAAGTTGATCACAGTCCTCCATGGAACTTTCATCTTTGTCATTCTTGCAATTGTTTAGACCATCTGGCCCCAGAATGCCTACTAAGGTTCACTCCAAAATCTGAGAGACCCAATTCTCTCAAGGTTAGGCAGGTATGGGTTCCAAAAGGTTGCTAATCCTCAGGACCCAAAAGAAAATAAAGGGGACCTTGTTTCTTTGATCTTTTTCAGGTCTGCTTCATGGCTATAGATTCATAAGATAAGGACATCTGGTACCTGGATAGTGGCTTTCAAGACACATGACAAGGAACAGAAGTCTACTCTCAGATATAACTGAAGCCAAAGGTCCTATGGTGATTTTTGACGACAATGCAAGACGGAAAACAATTGGGTATGGCTCAATCACTAAAGGAAGTCTCTCCATCAAGAATGTTTCTCTAGTGAATGGCTTAAAGCATAATCTTCTGAGCATATCCCAATTTTGCGACAAAGGACTCATCTGCCAATTCTCCTCCAACCATTGTCTCATCAAAGATCGTGAATCCTGCTCAAAGCTACTGACCGGCAATAGACAAGGAAATGTCTATGTCGTGGACTTAAATCTACTAGGGAGATCCTCCAGCCTTTGCCTAGTTGCTAACAACGTTCGTGACAACAGTTAGCTTTGGCACAAGCATCTCAGTCACCTCAACTTCAAGTACCTCTCCAAGCTCTCCAAAGATGGGCTTGTTAAAGGTCTACCTACGGTGTCTACCGACCATGACAGAAGTTGCAAAGCTTGCCAATTAGGAAAACTTTCCAAGTCTTCCTTCAAAAAAAAAAAGTCTGTCATGTCAACGACCAGACCTCTTCAACTTCTGCATATGGATCTCTTTGGACCTATCACTACAGTCAGTATCTCTGGAGACAAGTACACACTTGTAGTAGTTGATGACTACTCTAGGTTCACCTGGATCGAAGCAATGACTTCAAAAGATGAGACATATGGTCACCGCTCTTTTCAGAAGACTTCAAACCCAAAAGCTTGAAGATATTAGCGACATCAGATCAGACGACGACACTGAATTCAAGAACAGTGGTATTGAAAGGTATTGTGATGACCATGGGATCAGCCACAACTTCTCTGCTGCTAGAGCTCCTCAACAAAATGGTGTAGCTAAACGGAAGAACATAACACTCATCGAAGCAGCAAGAACTATGCTGGCAGAAGCTAAACTTCCAAAGTACTTATGGGCAGAAGCTGTCAACTCTGCATGTTTTACCCAGAATAGATCCCTGGTAAACAAGTTTCATAACAAAACTACATATGAAATATGGAAAGGAAAAGCCCCAAACATAGGATTTTTCAAAATTTTCGGCTGTAAATGTTTTATTCTATACAATGGAAAATAATATAGAGGAAAATTTGATTCAAAATCAGACGAAGGAATTTTTCTGGGCTATTCCAAACATTCAAAAGCATTTCGCATATTTAACAAAACTTCTTTGAAAATCTTAGAATATGTGCGTGTTACTTTTGATGAATATGATTTATTAGAGCCTCGAAAGGCTCCGAATGTTGCTGATGATTCTGATGATGATGAGACAGGTACAAATAAAGCTTCTACTTCTACTCCACTTTAGAATCCTCCAACTGCAGACCCTTCTAGTTCTGCTAACCCTGCACCGGCAGACTTCAACTGTGCTGGTGCCAGCTCAAACTCTTCTGTTGACCCTGAACCCATCTCTTCTGTTCTACCCCCAAACACCTTTGCAGATCACTCACCCTTCTTGTTCACCAGAAAATGAAGCTTTTGAAGATCCTATCTTTTCTGAACCTGATTTTGGTCAATCTCCTTCTCTACCCACTCTAGATTCGTTAAGGGAAGAACTCACCAGAAGTGATCTTCATCCAGCTGTAATTGAAACTAGAGATCACCCCATCTCTCAAATCATTGGTGATCTCAACTCAGGAATTCGTACGAGGAATAGAGTTGGAAGTGAAACTATTTTTGTATTCACATTCGTGTCTGAAATCGAGCCAAAGAAGATTGATGAAGCTATCAAAGACCATTACTGGATTGAAGCTATGCAAGAAGAGCTGGACCAGTTTAAAAGATGCAAAGTGTGGAGCTTAGTTCAAAGACCGACTGGCCATCCAGTTATCGGCACCAAGTGGGTATTCAGGAACAAGAGAGATGAAGATGGAAACGTCACCAGAAACAAAGCTAGATTGGTTACTCAAGGCTATCGATGAAGAAGGAATTGACTTCGATGAAACATTTGCCTCGTTGCCGCATTAGAGGCAATCAGACTCTTTCTAGCCTATGCTTCGTTCATGGACTTCAAAGTTTATCAGATGGATGTAAAGAGTGCCTTTCTCAATGGTGATCTTCAAGAAACGGTTTATGTGGAACAACCTCCAGGTTTTGTCATCCAGGACAAGCAGGATCATGTCTACCGACTCAAGAAAGCACTCTACGGCCTGAAACAAGCTCCCAGAGCTTGGTATGAAACTTTATCCAAGTTCTTAATTGAACAAGGATTCGTGAGAGGAAGAATAGACACGACTCTCTTCATACTAAAGCACAAAGGTCATTCTCTTCTGGTCCAAATCTACGTGGACGACATTATATTTGGATCTACCAATCAAAGCATGTGCAAAAGATTCGAGAAGTTGATGCAAAGAAAGTTCGAGATGAGCATGATGGGAGAGCTCACCTACTTTCTAAGACTGCAGATTCAACAGACTTCCGACGAGATCTTCATTAGCCAAACCAAATATGCAAAGGAACTCATCAAGAAATTTGGTCTTGATTCAGCAAAAGGATTCGAAACTCCAATGTCTACCAACTGCCATCTTGACAAAGATGAAAAGGGAAAACAAGAGAACGTGACCAAGTACCGAGGAATCATAGGTTCACTTCTTTACCTTCTTGCCAAGAGACCGATATTATGTTTCTTTGTGTTTGTTTGATTTCGCTAGATTTCAGTGATCCAAAGGAATCACATTTGCTTGCACGCCAAACGTATCATCGATATGTTTCAACAACTACAACTGGTATCCGTATTCAAAAGCGTAACAACTTCGATCTAGTTGGGTACTCGATGCAGAGATTATGCGATGCAAAGTGAAGCGTAAAAAAGCACCAGTGGGACCTGTGAATTTCTTGGAAATAGACTTATCTCATGGTCATGCAAGAAGCAAGGTTCAGTTGCAAACTCTACCACTGAGGCAGAATACATTGCTTGCCGAATTTGCTCTCAACTACTATGGATGAAGCAGCAACTAGTAGACTACAACATCAAGACTGCAAATTGTCCAATCATGTGTGACAACACTTCTGCAATTTCAGTCTCCAAGAATCCAGTGATGCACTCGAAGACAAAGCACATTGATATCCGTTATCACTTTCGCAAAGATCATGTGGAGAAAGGTAACATCAGTCTGGAATACGTTCCAACTGAACATCAATTGGTTGACATTCTCACCAAGCCACTAGATGCAACCAGGTTTGCTTATTTAAGGAGAAATCTTGGTATGATTGATCCTACTCCTTAATTTCAATTTTCAAGTTTTTCTTTCATACCGACAGACTTAAACTTCTACTAACCAGCAGACTTAATTTGCTGTCTAAAACGGAAGACTTAAGCTCTTCACTTTTACCAGGTTAGTATTTCAACTGTTTAATCTATTAAAGTGGGAAAGGTTTCTAAAAGGGAAAAGGGGTTAAAAGTCAAATTTTTTTAGTGCTTTGAAAATATCTTAAGTTACAGCTTTTTCGCTAAAAGATATTTTCCTCCTTTAAATAGACTTTGAACCGCCATTTCCAAAACTTTACGAAACCTCTCTCTCTCTCTCTCTCTCTCTCTCTCTCTCTCTCTCTCTCTCTCTACTCAAACCCTCCTCTCCTCTCTGCAACTGCTCCCTCTCTTTCCCGGTTATTCTTCGCTTCTTCTTCTGTACAAGCAACAATGGTAAGATTTTCAACACTCTTTAAGAAATTCCTCTTTAATTTTCACTTAAAATTTCTTTTTTGAAAACCTTGAAAAAACTTTTTTCTTGCTTTGAATATTTTATTTTATGTTTTGAGAAATCTTCTGTTAAGTGTTTCTATGTTGTATCTATCCAAAACATTCAAGGGTTTCAACTTTTTCATCTGAAATTTCAATTTATTTTCTCAAAAATGAAATCGTTGATTGTTTGTTCTGTAAGGTCAAAAGCCCTAATTTCTAAATTTGCTTTTGTAGGTGAAATCCTCTACAAAGTCAAAGAGCAACAACATGAAGGAGTTTGATCACGATAAGGTCATTCCACCTGGTCTGAACATCAACCTACCAGGATACCCTCCATTTCCTCTCCCTCATGATGTCATTGTGGCTCTGGACCTGAAGATGTATCTACCCGGCATGTGCATTGACCTCAAAACTGTCTGCACATTCACCGCCGGAGTCAAAGCTTGCGAGGATATGAACGAGTCGGGGATTCTACCGCTTTTCTGCTTACACGACGATAACTACAGTATCTTCCTTGCTAAGGAATTCTATCAGAGAATGGTCATCGACCCCAAGACTCCGTCTGCAATGCGCGGATGGATTCGAGGACGACCAATCTCCATCTCCGCCAAAATTATTTCCAGAATTATCAGTGTTTGATATGGCGGAGACTATGAAATTTCCATTGCTAAGGCTGACCATGCCTGGGAAGCAATGAGGGGAATTAACACTCCAAGGGAACCTCAAGGCAAAATGCTGAGGAACCTCTTCCCTTTAGACATTTACTGCTGATCGATATCTTATTTTAATCTTTTTCCTTGCAAGTGGACAAGACTATTATAAAATAGTATTGGAAGCAAGGATCGAACCCACAGAGACAAGAGATCACGAACAGTACAATTTATTGATAACAAATTATTAATCTAAAGGGGTTTTTATAATTATTTTATTATAATCTACTATTAATATTTAGGTGTTTAACTAATTAGCAGTAATTGCAGTTGTGAAGATCTTATAATAGGTGGCAATCTAGGATTCGGGTTTCACTTATATCTCCTTTATGTTTAATTCACAATAATTATCATTCAATTTCTTGGGTTCGTTCACTAAAGATAGATATAGTCTGTTGAACTATTGGTTCAGCCTCCATCCCCGCAACATTCATCCATTCTATATCCTAAGTACAAGAACATGCAATCTATCTGTCGCCTAGATTATGATCTATCTGTCACCTAGATCATGTATGAACCTGGCCCTAACTTATCACTCTCGTGCATCGATAGGTCCAATTTATTGTGATGGTGAGCCAGTGTACGACATATGAACATTGGTCATGCAGTTATCCGCACCTCTAGGTCTTTATTATTTGCGATTACAGTCATTTGTTCAAAGTGAAATAATATAGGGATTGATAAACACCACAATCAACAAGAATTAAATGAACATAAAGATGAATTAAAACATAATTTCGATACAAGTTACCTCCGACCTCCTAGATTATGGATGATTTAGTTCATCATAGACAATGAACATCACATGGAGATGAACGGAAACATGAATTGATCTTCAATACTTGTAATTACACAATCTAACTATGTTATACAACCTAAAAACTATCGAAAATCTATACAAAACTGTTTCTAGTCGTTTTTCTATATCTGTGGCTTTGGCATCCGATCTCTATTTATACACGGGAGTTGTAATCCAATCGAATTACTTGTGAAAATACGAAATTCACGCATTCTGACCACCTTGCGGTCTCAAGGTCTGAGGTACCTTGTGTCCGCAAGGTCTCCAGATTTCCGGTTTTTGATTTTCTGATGTCTTCATGTTACTGCCCACCTTGCGGGGGCAAGGTCTCCAGAATGTTGTTTCTTCTTTATTTCTTCATTTTACATCTTGGGCCTTTCTTGGAATTTGCATATAAAACCCTGGAGTTTTGCATATTTTCATTAATAACCTTGAAACTTACAAAACTCAATGAAAACACATATTAGTAGCCAAAAGCCTCTTGAAATAGCATAATTTAAGTCATAGAAACATATAAAATCGACTTATAAAATACATCGATCAACTGCACAAGCCACCTACTTGACAAGGGTCTTCTGTTCAAGAACGGGGCCCATGACATGTTCACTGCCCGATAGCTCAATCTCATAAGTGCCATCTTCCTACAGACTCAACTCAACTACGACACTATCATCTACAATGAGCTGTGGCACCACGTCGAAAAAGTGAAGGAGAGCCCCAACTTCAAAAGGCCTTTTTTCCGGCTCATCAATGCCCTTCTACGGGACACTCAAGAAATCAAGTCTTCCGTTAAGGTGGATGAGCTCATTGTTGTGGCCAAGGACAAACAGATGACAGCCACCTTCTTCAAGAAGTATGCCGACTATGAGAACAATCGAAGGAAGCAACGAGGACTTCCCAATATCTCTCTTGACAAAGTTTCCAAGCCTTCGTCAATGGTCGTCATGCGTTTCAACATGGACGCGTATGATGCTGCTAGTAAGGAATATCGCTCTGCAGCGACAAAATTTGGCCAACCCGCTTCGTCATGATATTCTCGAAGCAAAGGATCCGGCCGCAGAGAGGCGGCTATTAAAACAGAAGGAAGCCACTAAGGCCAAGAAGGCAAGGGCGGAAGAAGAGGCTGAAAAGCTTTAAGCAAAGTGGATACGGTAGGAAATGAAGGCCGGCAGACATGACAAGTCTGCTGGAAGCTCCTTTGCAGCTGCTGGTATGTCTTCATCACCCCAGCCTTCTAACCCAGAACCACCAACCTCCACTACCCAGCCATCCCCTAAACCCAAACGAAAACCCTCTTCTGACCAACCCTCACCTTCACCTAAACCTAAACGTAGGCGACTACGTAAAGGTCTTCCGACCCAGCCACCAGCAGACCTTGCTACCTCTACCGATGAAGCAGTTGAACCTCTTATTTAGTTGCTAAGGCAGAAAAAGAAGTCTGCTGGCACCCAACCCTCTACCGCTTCACAACCCATTCCTACTGAGTCATCTACTCAGAAGGAATCAACCCCTCTGAAGGAGTCTATCCCTCAGGAGGAGCCTACCAAAACACCCTCTCCAGCTCCCCCTTCACCCTTCAACTACTCACCAAACCCATCTACCCCTTCTTCACCCCAACGTAACCCAACCAACCCAACTACACCATCCGAACGAAACCAGACCACCCCTACAGAACCAAGCCTACATGTCCCTCTCATCCTAACCCCATGGTTTCCACCTACCCTTTCCTCTGCTTCTATGAGGTTCATCTTTGAACTCTCAACAATAGCAAACCTCTTTCCTCAACCTGCTCCCCCTCCACAAGAACCTACCCAAGTGAGACCAGAAGACCCTACCTATCCACCTCCTTCCTTCTGGTTCTCCACTGAACCCCTACCAGCCCTTCCGATATTTGTGATCACTCTGACACATATATCGAAATACCCCCAACCCCTCCTCCCTCTCCCCCAAAATCCACCTCCTCTTCTACCCATACCTTTCCCTCACGCGACTCAACTTCTTCCACCCCAACCACTCCACCTCTCCAGCAACCCCTCCGACCCATCACCTCTGCCGATGCCACCTCTTCTGCCGACAGTGAGCATATACACATTGGCATGGACCCTTCTCCATCTCAACCAGTCAGCTCTGAAATGTTGACCCGCCTGGACGCAATATATAACAGACTGGGAGAGCTTACCAGTATCTCTACAGCTGCCGCTGAGCAGCTACCACGTCCAAGGCAACGGATAGAAATGCTTCCCTCCTTCGACAGTTTCAAGACGATGTGTGGACACGGTTTGGACAGATGAGCACCAGTCCACTGATATCAAGATCAACGTGGAAGCTCAACGTATGGAATGCGTAAGGCTCTGCTCAACTCTGTTCTACCAGCTCTTCCACATCATCACTCTCCATCTCGGCCACAACCGCCCGCATGTTCTCGAGCTCAACAACATCGCTCTCAACGTGTCTCACGACAAGATCAACATAGAGCGTGATCATGATCTGGCCATCACGGAGGAGAGACAACTGAGGTCTATCAACAAGACTCTAATGGAAGAGAACAACCGTCTACGTGAAGAACTGGACTACCGTTCTCGCTCCACCAGACCTCCTACCTCTGCCGATGATGAGTACACCAGAAGAGTCGAAGAACTTGAATGGCAGAGAAGAAAAAAGGAAGCAGCAGACAAAGGCAAAGGGAAAAGACCGTGGTAGTTTTGTATCTTTTTCTCCCTTAACCTTTGTATCTATCTTAGTGTTTTTGAAAACTCTGTAACATTAAACTTCTCGTTTGAATACAGAAGATTATTGTCTTTCAAAAATTGTCTACTGTTTAAATTCTTGCTATTTCAATTCATATATCTGCTTAGAATTTAAACATTCAGTTTAAATCTATTTTGAACTGTTTATTACTAATCCTTGTTTGTTCTTTACTTCTCTTCTGTTGTAAGCACTTAGATTAGATTTTACACTTGAGGTGTTCTTCTGTTTGATAGAGGCATGTCTACCGTTATAAATCTAAAATACTTTTTGACATGCTATTATCTATCATATAGTTTTATAGCCCTCACTTGTAAGTAATGATGACCAGATGCAAATAGGAGGAGATTGTTGTTTCTCATTTGTATCTTGATTTACATATGTTCATACATTACATTAGTTTTATACATTAGTGGCTAATTGGGTTGCGTATCAATTAGCGTGGCAACTGCGTATAGAACTTTGCCATAGAATAGTTTTTATAGGCTTCACAGGATCAGTGGAAGACTTCAGCAAAGCTTCACCTAAGACCTCATTCAAGGCATCCGGCGGACCTTGTCTGACGTGTTCAAGCATGACGTGTCCAAATACCAAGTCTTAGTGGATTAATTAAATTCATCCTTTATCAGTTTGAATTTGAATTAAAACATCTTCTATGACTTCTCAGACACGCCTGACAGCTTTCGAAAAGCAAGAAGACTTTCGCCTTCTGAATAGTGACAAAGCAGGTGAATAGACTGACACTTACAGTCTATACCAACTGTTGCAAGTCTGCAACTCTGATTGCTCACCTACCAGCTACTGCAACATCTCTACACCAACTCCCTGCTCAGTATCAGTGAAGACGAAATCTACAAGTCAGCTCCATGCATTTAATGCATTCAACCTAATAGAGCTGTTACTCTTCGTCTTCTCCAACGGATCTCAAGAATGCCCCTGCTATAAATAATGCCATTAAAGACTGAAGAAAAAATGCTCTGAAATTCTCCAACAACTTCAAGTCCTATATACTTAGTGCAATCAAGAGATCATAAACTGATCAAGAAATCCTCGACAACAATCAAGAAGATCTTCATCAACACCTTATCATTTACTTCTTATTGTTGTTCTTTAACTATTCTTCTGCACAATTGAATATTCTGTTTTTCCAGATATTCAATTCCCAAACCCCCAAACACAAGTCAAATATTTTGTACACGATCCATTGGAACTCTTTGTAATAGAACTAGTGGAAAACATAGTACACATTTAAATCCAAGGTTGACTGCCTTGGTGGTGGACGTAGCACTCTTTATAGTGCGAACCATCTCAAAATAATTGTGTTCTTTCATTACTATTGATTACTGCTTAAAACTGTTTCATATCTATTTACTTATCACTTCAAACAGCAGATTTGAGTATTCAGCTAAGTCTACCGGTAGTGCTTCACCGGCAGACCTAAACTGTCTTCCTGACTTCCGCTACTTCAATCTCTTTAATAGATTGCAAGTGCTTGTTTTAGGAACTTATACGGCAATTTTTTAAGTGTCTAATAAGCTATTCAAACCCCCCTTCTAGCTTATTATTGTGCCCTTTGGGACTAACACGGGGCGTGTCTGAGAAGTCAAGCGCTGATCGAGATGATTTAATTAAAATTCAAACTGATTTAGGTTGAATTAAATAATCCACTTAAGCTTGAAGTTTGGAAGAGTTGGACACGCCATGCTTTCTGGATGCAGACAAGGTCTGCCGCTGGAGGCTGCTTGAAGTTTGCTGGTGAAGCCTTCAGCCGAAGTCTTCCGCTGAACCTGTGAAGTCTAGAAAACTATTCTAAGGCAAAGTTCTATACATAGTTGTCACGCTAACTGGTACGCAGCCCATTTAGCTACTAAGTATAGAACCTAATGTAATGAATGAACAAATGCAAATCAAGATACAATGAGAAATAACAATAATTCGCATAACATTGGTAAGCTAGATTTTTGGGTAAAGCTCGGACCAATGAGACTCCTAGTTAAATCCCAAGATTATTGGTTTTGGATACTAGTGGGTTTAGACATAAAAGGTCGCCTACAATTGTATATTCAGATTATGTGTTTAATTACGTTAAGTCAATGTGCATTATAACATGATCAACGTGATGTGTGCAAGTATATGTATATCTATACTAGATTGACCGATATGGTGTTTATAACATGTGCATAACAGCATGCCATGTAGTTCCATATAGTAACCTACTTAATTACCACTCATTCCGTTCATTTTATTTGTTTTCCTTAGATCCCAGTCAAGTGGGGGGTTCCCGGTGCGGTCGGTGAGGCACGCGTGAATAGCAGATTGTCTTTGGTTTGCAGCTCCATATGAGCTTGTACTTGTTTAGTTGTGAGAACGAGGGTATTGTGTAGAGTTATGTAAGTCTACTCTCGGTACT
The DNA here is from genome assembly GCA_013146195.2 of Codonopsis lanceolata. Classification (NCBI taxonomy): domain Eukaryota; kingdom Viridiplantae; phylum Streptophyta; class Magnoliopsida; order Asterales; family Campanulaceae; genus Codonopsis; species Codonopsis lanceolata. Next base: position 33,655,695 of record CM028379.1, read on the forward strand.
TGACATTACTGGTCTTGTATTATTCTTTTGATGTTGATAATATCGTGCTTGCGTATTATATTATACTAGTTGGTTGGTCGTGGTGCCATTGTGTTTAGTTCATGGGCAATAGCTCGTTGAATTTTGTTTTCCTAACTTTTCAAAAATTGTGGTGTTTATATTAATCAAAGTAGTGATTATGTTTTTATCAGGTCTGTTTATTTAGCCCTTAATTAGTAGGGGCTTTGCTTTTTTATGTGTTTGTTCGTATAGAGATTTGTGGTCGGGTCATCGCAACCTTGCCCTATGTTAGAAGTATTGAGGGTCTATTTGGTTTAAGTTATATGTTTGGGGTCATTTGTTTTATTATATTCTCTTTTTTTCTCCTTCTAAAATGGGATTAGAGCAGGAACTTCAATAATTCTCTGGCCTGATCGACTTCCATCTATTATTTCCTTCTTCTTTTTTCTTTCTTCTTCTTCTTTTGTTCTTTATTTAGGCACAAAATGTGGGTTTAATGTAATTGGTTAATATTTTAGGAGAGTTGTTGTCGCCAAGGTAGTTGTAAACATGATGTGCACAAAAACGCAACTCGGGCAAGATTACCCGGCCGTATCAAGTAATAAAGTTCGTAAGTATGAGTCGATCCCACGAGGAATGCGTGTAATTTCTCACTCCAACTAAGTACCAAAATTATGCTAACTAATTATATTTGAGCGAAAATAAAATGAATTAAAATCTAAAAATATAAACAACCTAGAAAGCAATTAAATCTAAACTAAAGCGGAGGTGGTTTGGCAACAACAAATCAAGCTAGAAATATAGGAACACGTTATTTCTAGTCTAGTCGGTGTTTAATTTAATCCTCTTTTTACTTTTCTTTAACTCAAGTATTGGTAGTCGAACGCGCTATTTTATTCACTACGGGCTTTCGCTACGTATAGCAAATCTAGCTATCTCTCAACCTTGCTACGGACTCATATCATCGCAACACATAACATAGGGGAGAAAATAACTGCATGTGTAAACAGACATCCAAAGACTATCTACGCACGATCTCCTTTCGGTCTCACATCACGCAAACTACTATTGTGATTTTCAGAATAATAGGAAGGGCTTTCGCTTCCTATCCTATAATTCTAGTGATCATCTAATGGTTCGCTACGCCATTAAAAGAATGAAGAATGCACAATAATAACCAAGCGCATGGGTAATACTTCGCAAAAAGAAACTCTCTATATTTTTCTACAATTCATGTTGGTAGCCGAGACAACTAAAATTTGTTAACTACGGGCTCTCGCATCTTATAGTCAACCCTAACCTCCCCGACCTCGCGAATGGCTAAGGTGGTTCGATCGCGTGTCAAATCTAGTCACATTATGGCTATCGGTGTGTGTCACAGAACACCAACTATTAAATTGATTGGTCCAAAATATAAAGGTAGCTCTTGCGGATCCTAAATATTTCTAAAATCATTTAATTATTGGCCAGATAATTAAAAGCATTAATTTCACAAAATAATAACCAACGTAATTGTGTACTAAAGAAAGAGATAAATTAAATTAAAACACTACATTGGACATAGAAAAAGAATTGCATTCCATAAATATTTTAAGCACAAACCAATTCCACATTTACAAATTTAATCAACCCAATAAACTATAACAATTATCAAAAATAGAGGTAGGAAGAATTAAACCGAAGAAATCGCGTTCCGGGGTTGAAATCATTTGTAAATGCATCCTTGGCCCTTGATTTGAAGCTCCAAACCTTCAATGGTGATCAAGCATCAGAGGTTTGATGAGAAAATCGGGTGAAAAGGGGCTGGTGCCCCATTTAGGGCTAATGCCCGTAAATGGGGGCTTCTTTTTCAAAATGAGGGTGCCTGAGATTAAAAATGGGGAAGTAGCAAAGGGCACACAAGGCAGGGGTAGATTAGGCAGATCCAAGGAGAGTTGAGGGAAGTTTTGGGAAGAAAAAGGGCAATGGGGCACTACTGAAGTTTTGCAAGAAAAAGGGCGCGGGCCAACCCGTGGGGCAGTGGCATGAGAGAGGGAGATGGGCTGCATGGCGGGCAGGTGGGCTAGATGGGCTGGAGATGGTCGCAGGTCACCCAGATCCGGATAGGAGAAGCGCGGGTCAGGCCATGGTGAAGGGGTGGCAGAGTGCGACACGTGGCTCCAGCGGGTGCACAACAACACACAGGGGCTTCTCTGGAAATTGCATCGGTTTCCCTACAGTTTTACATATTTGCTCCGGTGCCCCTAGGCTTACTGGACTGAGCGCCGCTTTCCAGCCCACTTCAGGCTTTGAATGGTCCTCAGTTAGCTCCATCAGCCTCCGTTAAGCCTGATTTGCCTTGAACTCCTTAACGGACTTAACGGGCTTTGTCCAAATAATTTCCAAATTAACTTTTAAGCTCGGAATTGTCTCGAACTTCGTGCTAAACACCATATAAAATGTTGATTATGCATGAAAACCTGTATTAAGCATAAAAACACAAATAAAAATATTTCCAAAGCATAATTAACTCAAAAATAGCACAAAATAGCAGAAATTCCCGGGAAAATTAGTGGAAATCTTGGGCTCATCAAAACACCCCAATTTCGTACCCCCCAAATGTCCTAAAAATATATATGTTATATGAATGGACTAACGAACGTTACTTCCGTTAACCTTTCAGGGAGCAGAATGAAAGATTGAAGAATTTATGAAGGGGAATAAGTCAGGGCGCGTCCAATCTTGCATGTGTCGTGCCTCGTATTATTTTTTCTCTTCTCCAACTTTGTTGTACTGGCTACGCTGCATGAACAAATTTTCTTGCTCTGTGTACAAGCTTTTGAGCCATGCTTCCACCGGTTGCCTGGCCTGATTTCTCCTTATAAATACAGCCTTCCCCCTTCCTTCATTTCTCACCCCAAGCCTTCTCCTCTTCAGGCCTCCATCTCCCTCTCTATTCTCCCTTCACTAGTGAAACAAGCTAAGGCTCCTAGCCTCCTCCTCCTTTGCCACGTGCAAGTGAGCCTTTGAGCCCCCGCCCCCCTGACCCCTCGGCAGCCGATTGCATGAGCAAGCGAGCCCCTTCCATCCTCGCCCCTACGAGACAATCTAAAAAGCCAAAAAGTGTGGTTACGTTGTCCTGATTAAAAGAAGAAACAACAAAAAAGCAACAACAACAACCACAAAAGCAACAACAAAGAAAAAAGACTTTTTCTTTCAAGAAGATAGGGAAGCACATCTGAAAACTACGAGTGCCTAGTGGGCTTAAGCCTAGACGTATATATCGAGATCAGAATTTCACGCTACAAGAGGTAGTTATCTATTTATTATTATGTCTCGTAGTAAATAGAATAAATATAGATATAAATATTATTATTATGCGATGATAATTAGTTAATATTTTGTTTATATGTTAAATGTAAATTAAAGTATAATCTTTTTTTATTTAAATTAGTAAATAAAGTAGTATTAACATAAATGTACATAAAATATAAAAGTAGTTATCAGCATGCTTAAATAATGGCTAGCACACTTTAATTGTTAAGAACCATGAAATAGTCATTATCATGCCCAAACAATATAGATCTCTGCCACTTTTCCAAACTAAACACACAAACTAAGCATTTTTTTTTGTTTGCAAAAACCCAAATGAGACCAAAAGGGTGAGCTAAGTGTCTAACCCCTTCCCAACTCGTAGCTTAACCCCTAGAATTATGGTGTTTTTGGTTTATTTATCTAATTTATTCTACTAGAAAGCATGTAATCTAATTAACAGTTGTTAAATCAGTAATCACAATTATGAAGATCTTATGGTGGAGGGAAATCTAGGAATGTGGATTCACTTGTATCTACTCTAATGCACTTTTGCCTAACGTATCAATCAATTTAATCTTGGGTTCGTTCACGAAAGATTGGTATAAATCGTCAAATTATAATTCAATCTCCATCCTAAATAATTCATCCGAATATATACCCTTAAGAACAAGAACATATGAATTTCCTATTTATCACTTAGGAACATATATATGAACCTGACCCTAACTTATCACTCTTATGCATCGATCAGGTCAATTTATCACAATGGTGAGCCAATGTATGACATATGCATATGGTCGTGCAGTTATCCACACCTTTTGGTCTTTACTACTGCGATACCATTCATTAGGAAAAAGTCAAATAGTAAAGAGATTGATAAACACCATGATCAACAAGATATGATTGAATAAAAATATATAGCAGACCAAAAGATTCGATACAAGTTACCTCCAATTCCTAGATTATGGAGTGGTTAGTTCATCCTTGGAGATGAACAAATCATTGTAATGAAAGAATACATGAACGATCTTCTAACTATGATTACAAACACTAAAAACTATGTATTACACACTAAAATCTAAGTAAAATTCGTCCTCTGGCGTGTGGCTACATGTATTTATACTAATGTGTATCGGGGTAGGAGATTCAATTAGGGTTCAACACACGTTCACAATTTCGGAAGGGCTTGCGGGGGCAAGGTGACCATGGGATGTGGTCGCAAGGCCTTTCCTCCTTCTAGGCATAGCTACTGGAGACCTTCTGGGGCAAGGTGCTTGAGCCTTGCGTCCGCAAGAGGTTCCAGATTTCTGTTCTTCTTCTTTTAATTTTTAGCACTTTGCACCCTTCCTTCAATTCATCACTTTAAGCCTTATAAATCCCAAAATTTCACCTAAAACCCTGAAACTCACAATAAAGCTCAAAAACATATATTAGTAGCCAAAAACCTCGTGGAATTGCTATTTCTTAGCTATGAAAGTATCCAATAGATGCGTATAAAACACATCTATCAACAAGCTTAGAAACTGGAGCCCGCTCAAGCAGCAAGAATACCGGGTAAAAAGGTCTAACAAACAACCACAGTGAACACCCACCAAGCCTGGTCGTATAATGGCCTTGTTTGTCCGGCCTGGGGCCATGCCCGGGAACGATCTACGAGCAGACATAACTTGTTTGGGCAGGGCCACGTCCACCTGGCCAAGCATGCGACCATCAAGCAATGAAGCCTTGATGCCCAAGGCAAATTAGAAGGTTTCCTTATATCAACGAACTCCTTTCTTATCTACTCGAAAATCAAGCGATAGTCACCCAATCACGCCTACGATTTAGGGATGGACTCCCTAACCCTAATAGGTTGCAACTAATCCTAATTCTACAAGGATTTTATCACTCGAGGGCCTATATATACCCCTCCATCAACCCTAAACAAGGTACACTGCACGTGTATTATTCTACCTAGAAACTCTTCAAATTGCTTTATCTAGCACTTAATACTTACTCTCACGTTAGAGTGGTTTCGCAAGGCCTTATCTTGCATTGTTACTAAGGTGTTTTTCATGTTCTAGACATGTTTTTTGGAAGATCCAACCCATACATAAACCCATATATCCATTCAAACGCAATGGCTCAACGTTGATTTTTGCATCATCAATATCAATAGTGATAACCGAATCAATCATCTTCTCTTAGGCTCCGTTTGTTTAATGGAAAACGATTTCCAGAAAATGATTTTCGAAAAATGAAAAGATTTCATTTTTAGGTGTTTGGTAAATCTTTTGAAAAATGCCGAAGAACATTTTCGGATGTTTGGCAGATAGACGAAAAATGTTACGGAAAACAATATGTGAATAAATACAAAAAGTATATTCTAATATTAGTACACATATTGAATATAAAATAGTGTCAAAGTTTAAGTAATTTTCTTTTAATAACCCTCAATTTATCATTAATGGTGTCAAATCAATAAGGTCTATTTTTTTCAAGTTCATAATTTTTTTTTTATAATTGATATGAAAAATTGTTTTAAAAAATAAAATAAATAATATTTTGGACGTCCTTAAATAATAATATAATATAGTGGATACTAATTTTAAGACGTAGTGAGCATTTTAAAATTACAATTTATAAATAATGTGCACAAACTCCATTTATATTTCTAAACTGTTTATTTGTTGAGTGAAATATTGTGCGTGTATGTAAATATGTGTAATTTTGGAAAGGCACGGATGGATGCTCGCACATTCGGAAAATGACTTATGGAAAATAAATCTGTAAGTCATTTTCCAGAAAAGAAAGTTTCATTTTCTGTTGACTACATTTTTCTAAGGTTACCAAACAACGAAAAATGAAGAAAACATTTTTTGAAAGTCATTTTCCATGAAACAAACGGAACCTTAATCCGTGTACCAAATCAAACAAGATAATAATTTTGGGAAAGTCAGCAAGACAATAACATTGGGACAGTTTAGGCTAGATACGGGGTTTTGGTCAGATGCATTTAAAGTGATGAGCGGGTCAATCAATCTGATTGTTTAAATGTTGGTAGTATTTGCTACTTCAAAGTTGTACTACTTTAATTCAACTATAGACCATTCCAAACGCCAAGAAATCCTTCAAAATCGCCGCCAATTCGTCCTAGATAGGGATGGTAAAATGGGTGTTATGGGTAATCATGGGTTATAGCCTATTATCCATGATTATCCATAGATAATAAACTAACTCATAATTATCCATAACACCCATTTTACCACCCCTAGTCCTAGAAGCCATCCTAGGCCACCAACGGCATAGCTTAATGGAACAAACGTTTGCTTTAGATATCAAATCTGAATAGCAGAAATAAGTCCATTGCATATAGTAAAGTAAAGTAGGAAATTTTCATCAATAGCAAAATTCTTTTTTAATCAATGGAAATGGCTCATGCTCATGCAGCCATGCTCATACTCATGGTGGAACGTCTAGAGTAGTACATACTGGGTTGAGACATAGTTACACATAATAAATGGTGAATTCATAGTCTTAATCACAGTGAGATCAAATTCAAAGCATCTTTATTTTTGATAAGCTTGTCAGTCTGATACTGCATTTGGGGCTTAATCTTGTCAGAGCACCAAACATCTTAAGGTTCAGTTTTATTGTATCTCGAGAGATAGTTTTCCAAGAAGCAACTGCTTGAAGTTGTGGGGGTCGGGTGAATGTTGTCTTGAGATTGCTAACGTGCTTGGAAGGCCTCATGGACCACTTCAATCTAGTTGTAGAAATTTCCCACTCGAGAATTCCCACCAACAGAAGGTTGATGATTGCTTAGTGGTAAAGGTGGCAAGGGCATCAGATAACAGAGAATCTGGATGGTTTGAAGAAATTCAATTGATCATCTCATTGTAAAGCACATAAGCTTCACTTTGAGAGACTCCCCTCTTTCTGCCATGGGTTTTTCCGGCATCTCTAACTGATTTACCAGAACTTGTTCGCCTTGTTACAGGTATCGTTTCAGACTGGAAAGCTAGTTTGTCATCATTCATGAGCTGATTTAGACTAGTACATCCCCTGGTCATCGATGCTACTTCTTTTGTATAAGAAATGACCTCTGGTTTCGTCTTACGAGCATACTCTTCCTGGTCCGAAGACTTGGGTACACTATTGAGTGAAGAGGACTTTGTTGGAGAAATGAAGGCTGTATTTCCTTGTATTATGTATTGTAGAACCTCAACCACCTACACTAGATGAAAATTATTTCAAAATTATGCTAAAAATGGTCAGTTGTAAAGAAAACAAAAATCTTCTCTCATGATTAGATGATCATCCATATACAAGAAAGAACTCCAGACTTACTAAATACGGAACAACAAAAAGGCAATTGTGTATATTCCACAATGATAAAATCTTTGTGAAACCTATAATCCTTGCATTTGCATGATTCTAACACTACAAACACTAGTTTATCAGTAATTCTTAATTTCTTATGTGCATCGATCCTTATTTCTTTGTTCAGCGTCAAAACCTATTGATTTTTTAGTTACCATGATTGTTGTGCTTACTTTTGTTATTAGTTTTCCTATTTTTGGCCTTCTGGCTTCTGGTATTCTTTTTGCATTTTTCTTGTTACTATTGTTGTTGTCCAGGGCTATACCTAGTTAAATTTCTTGGAGGCAGTACAATTAAGATTGGGGTTCTCACAACTTTCTTCGTGTCTGTTTAAAGCAATTTCCAGGAGTACGAGATAGGAATATCTCTCATCAGGAGTGAGGAAGGGAAAAACGATAATGGAAGAGACTGGGTAATACAACTTACCTTTGCCATGGAATATCTCTCTTTAGGATTATTGTGGAGACATCTTTCTACAACTCTTACCATCCAAAAGAGTTGGTGGACGTCATGAGTCTCGACAAGCCTATGATCAATCAAACCTGGATAATTCTTTTCTTCCAGAAGTGGCTTTGCCTGCAAAAAGAAAAAAAAATGTATTCATGCGAGATAAGGATTCAACTACAATTTAGTCATATGGGTTTTTGGTCCTTACCCATCCCACTAGACTTTTCCCTCCAAAAATCTCCTCTGTAGTTTTCAATCCAGTGATCAGCTGTAACAAAACCACACCAAAGGAGTAGACATCTGTCTTGGTTGACACTTTCCCGTACTCTGCATATTCCGGTGCCACATATCCCAGTGTCCCAACCACCCCAGTCTCTGTTGAGTGATCTGAATCATCATGGTGAGTTCTTGCGAGACCAAAATCTCCAAGCTAAAAATACATTGAATGTGTCAGATTAATTCTCTGGAGCGATAATTTTACATGTTTATACAATATTTAGTTACTGCACACTTAATTGCAGTACCCGTCTCAGTCTCTGCAAGGTATCACCAAGAAGTTGGCAATATGTGAAAATTATGAGCCATATGAATACAAAGTCGACAAATTTGACCCAATTGGGCATATGATTTTATGGTAAAGAAAGCACAAGTAACTTGTTCTGACGACATTCTAAATGGGTTTTTGATTTTACCTTGTACCAAGAGATTAAACCTAGATACTATACGTTCAAGCATGCATCTAAAACCTTATATGATTTTTTGAACATTACCAGTGCATCATGATCATGGGTTACAAGGATGTTGTTTGGTCTCATATCTCTGTGGATGATGTTGTTTCTGTGAAGATACTCCAAACCTTTGGCTGCATCCAATGCTACTTTGATCCTCTTGTCCCAATCTAGAGTGCTTGGCGCACTTTCTGCACAGGTATTTAGCATACAATTTTAGTTTTCTTCGGTTCACCTTTGTTGTCTCTTGTAAATTCACAAATAGATTTTGGTTTCGTACTTAATATGTGCTGATCCAACGAACCATTGCAGACAAACTCATAAACAAGCAACCGGTGACTTCCTTCTGAACATGACCCCAACAGCCTAACCAAATTCGGATGTCTGGCCTTGCTGAGTACACGAACTTCCGATTTAAACTCTTTCTCACCTTGAGAACTCACGTCCTTGTGTTGCTTAACTGCAACAGTCAGTCCGTTGTCCAGAATCCCTTTATAGACAGAACCAAATCCACCTTCTGATAGGAAGTTCTTAGACGAGAATCCTTTTGTGGCTTTCCAGAGCTCTGCATAAGTGAAGTCTTTCTCCCATCCAATATTTGGCCGTCTGTTATTGCAAACTGAGCAAACGGAATTTTCAAATTCCTCTTCCAAATATGGACTACCTGCATCCGTTGCATCAGTATTGTTAACCTTCTCTCGACTCTCAGGAACACAAGGTGCGGATTGTATTTCTGCTATTTCCTGTTTTGCATCAATGATATTACTTTGTTTTCCTTCCTGAAAATAGAGGGGTGTGGAGTTCTTCGCTTCTGTAGAAGTTGAAGCTTCAGTATTTCCCAAGCTCGAACATGAAACGATAGATCCAGAAGAGAACATTTGCTCATCATACGAGGATGAAAATGAAGTCTGATGATTATATTGGGACACTCCACCAACATGGTTGCCTTGTCCTTTACCTTTTGCGATATTTTGATTACTCGTTGATTCTGCGAGTGATTGATAAGAAATTACAGATTACGCCTGACCGAAATTTTTCTCTTCATCAAGAATTATTGTAATAAACTTCTCAAGAGATCAAAATAGTAAATCAAGATATCTCAAAGTTACTACATATAAAAGTACTCACTCTTTGGAGAAAGTTGTTTCTTTCGGTTCCCAGGGATCATTTCACCATATGAGAATTGGCCTGTTTTTCCGGGGGGCAACGACTTCTTGTCCACCATCTCAATCGGTCCTCTCAGCTGTTCAATTGTGTTGTCACGTTTCATCCTTGATATTCCACACAAGAGCTTCTCCATGAAGTACTTCTTGTCTTTCTTCATCTGTCTGCATCAACGAACCAATATTTGATAAATTTTCTCTTATCCGCTCTTCTGCTCTAATCAAATACAATAAGTCAACAGTCCTGAAACTTAACAGACCTGTCGAGAACTACCCATGTTGCCTTTAACCTTCTGGCAGCCTCTAGAGCAACTATCTTTGGAGAAGTTCCAGCATGCACCGATATGCGGAATTTTATCTACAAAAATGTTTTGCAGAGATATTTCTGTTAGCATTTATATGCAGGGAAGAAGAGACAGCAGACAACTCATTGCATAGTCCCTCATAACATTCTCAATGAAATGTCTCTCGTGACATCTCGTGGATTACATAGTGTTAACAGTTGGATTAATGTCAATAATACATATAAATATTTCAAGATAAAAACTTAGAAAAGACCGTCTTATGGGTATTTTCTGTAAGACAAATCTTCCTGACCGGACCCGTCCGTGTGTTGGTGGGCTGAACGGTGAGAGAATGGGGCTCCGTCTTACGAATTAAGATTCTCATACAACGGTCTCATATGAGACCTACTCATATTTTAAATATCAAAAAAGGGGATAAAAGAAAGGAGAACACTGAATAAGTAGCAAGTATCTGCAGTTTTCTGGCAGTAACAATAAGCAGATGAATTAAGATAAGCAATAAGTTGTTACTATCTGCAGTTTTCCTACAGTAACAGTAAGCAGATGAATTAAGATGGAAAAGCATAAAGCACATAAGATAAAGAACATTAAGATGAATAACCTTTTCCATCTCACACTGCTTAGACAGTTGCCATCACATCCACATTCTGGTTGTACTCTTCCATTTTCCTCGTAATTTCTTCCCTCACAATTCTGGGATTCGATCCAAATAATGAACTCGAATCAACTTTGCTCTTGTATCCCACTAGACGGTCAAAGAATAATCAGCAATATATATGATATAGTACAAAATTACAAAGAAATAGTGTTTCAAATGAATCAAGTATCTGTTTTTTTAAAATATTGGCTTTAAGTAAAACTAGTTGAAGCAAGTGTGAAATATGCCTTACACATTTTGCCAGGTCGTATGATAGAAAACGTACTAGGATTATTAACCTGGTGAAGAACTCCAAGAAGAGTGAGCTCATCTCCAGGCTTAAGGGTTAAGCCGAGTAGGGCCCATCTGATTGCGCTCCAACTAACATCTCTGGATGCATCAAGGATAACCACCACCTTCTGCGCTGCCATTTAGAGGGTTGACCTCATGATTGACTTGACTAGACAAGAATGCTTAGTTATCAATGACATTATATAATACCTGCAGTCTGTAAACTTAACATGCTTTCTCTCCTGTGCATCCTCTCCAACATGCCCATGTACTAAAGATTCTCATAAAGCTTCTATAACTCTTATGCTATACGCACAATCACACACACACACACTACTGATGATTGAATTGACTTGACTCGACTAGACAAGAAGGTTTAGTTATGAATGAACATGATATATACCAGTCTGTAAACTTAGCATGCTTTCTCTCCTGTGCATCCTCTCCAACATGCCCATGTACTAAAGATTCTCATAAAGCTTCTACAACTCTTATGCTATACGCACAATCACACACACACTACTGATGATTGACTTGACTTGACTCGACTCGACTAGACAAGAAGGCTTAGTTATGAATGAACATGATATAATACCAGTCTGTAAACTTAACATGCTTTCTCTCCTGTGTATCCTCTCCACATGCTCATGTACTAAAGATTCTCATAAAATTCTGAATTAGCGAGTGAAAAACGAAGGTGGTGTGTCCAAAAAGCATATCAGAGTGTGCTAGTTGAGTCGCATATTCTCGGATATCCGAAGAGGAGATGGGCCACTTAGTATTTTCATTCCTTAGTAAAGCTAGGCTGGATATTAGAAAGGATGATGTTTCTTAAGATACAATGGTTTGACAAAACCTATGCTAGCTAAAATGACAACCAAACTGGTGGAGATATAAACAAAGCTTTTTAGCAGAAATCTGCTATTGTTGGAATGTCATTGGAGTATCTATCTGTTCTCCTTTTTTTTATATTATTATTTTATTTCCTTTGTTTTTCTCCTCAAATCCCAACTTTTGCTGGGCTGGTTTTGTTATCTTGCTTCTAATTGTAAATGTAATATATTATAATTAACTAGTATATTCTCTGCCTTGTGTTTTAGCAATTGTTTCTCTTGAACCATACCAAAACCCTCAAAGTATCAGTAACTTTCTATGTTCCTTTCTATCATACAGACCCAAAAGCCACCAACAAGCATAGATTAGCTGGTAAGGGGCTGTTTCTAGCTTAACCAAGGTCTCATGTTCGAGACTTATGGAAACGCAGCTATGTTAAATACTTGTTGGGAGAGTTTCTACCACCACTTAGTAGTCATATCCGGCTCGGGTTAGTGTTCGGCTTTCAAGCCTACGGACACCCTTGGAAAACCAAAACAAAAAAAAAAAAAAAGACCCAAAAGACATCACCAAACGCGTAGTTCGGATGGTAGCCTGGTAGGGGTGTTTAGCTTAACCATAGATCTCGAATTCAAGCTATGGAAATGCAGCTGCGTTAAAACGTGGTAGGAAGAGATTAACCGTACTTGTGAGTTTGGGTCTAGGACTATGAATTACGAAAAAAACGCTCAAAGCCAGCTCAATGTTACCTCCAATTTGTTTTATTTAAAAATTATCTTAGTATGTCTGCTAGGTAAAGTTATCAATTAGCAAGCGGGATAAATATAATGCATGCAATTTTATACAAATATAAATATTGATTCCTCAGTATTTCGTTTTCTGAATCAACCTATTCTCCACATCCTGCCAAGCAGATGATTCCCACCGCCGCAAAAGAAAAGGAAAAAAAAAAAAAGCCCAAAGGGAAGTTATTCCCTACATTCCAAAATATATGATGTTTTGAGACTTTTCACATAAGCCAAGGAAATATATTGTAAAGACTAAATTGTCTTTATCCAAATATTAATGAGATGTCTTGATATTTTTGTCCAAAGAGCCAAACACCAGTTACGGAGTCAATAAATATGGGTATAATTGAAAAAAAAAAAGGAAGGAAAAAGTTTTTTGAAAATTGTAAAGTGCCATCCATTTTGAAGTAAAAAAACTCTCGCAAAAAGTCATATATATTTTAAGACGGAGGGAGTATATTGTTTTGTCTAGTCAACTTGTTTCCTTGATTTGCCTTTTGATTAGCAGAAGAGAGTGAGTGCCGTGGTTTGCTGCATTCTTCATGGTTTGAGAATTAGTTAGTCCTAGATTCGCACCAAAAAATTTAGGAAAATTTGTGAACCATTACAATTTGGCGGATTTTCAACTTGCTTCAAAACTAGATATTTTTTTCAAACCGGAAAAAGACATTTCTGATCCATGCGATGCAGTATTATGGATCGCGGTGCATGATTTGATAAAGAGATGCCTCGATTGACAGGGTTACGGGCGGTCATTTTCCCAAAAGTTTCTAATCTACCCTTGTGTGATTCCTGTTGAAGCATATACTGGGGGGGTGGGTGGGTGCAGGGCGGACGATTTGAAAGCATACTCCTCATTCATTAGATAGAGAAGATGGTCAAGATTTCGTGATCCGCTGCCGAACTTATTCCAATTCAAAGAGCTCGGATCGAATCGGTATTGCTATACCGACTCGATCCGAGCTCTCTTATTGAATTGCTCATTCAATGCGCATTCTCAATATTATGCCTTGAAGAGGACTCGAACCTCCATGCCTTTTAGCACGAGATTTTGAGTCTCGCGTGTCTACCATTTCACCACACATCAAACAATGCACACATTTGTACATCGCGATGCATGACAGGAATGGAAGTGTACAAACTTTTCCTATTTTAAAAGTATACCGAGAAGTAAAGCGGTTGAAAATCACTCAAAATGTACCAACCTAAATTTTTCCAAAAATTTTATGTTTGATTTTTGATAACTAGAGGTGGAAATTTTTTTCTCATAGCCATATGCTGGCCTAGACTAATTTTAAATTGATGGGTATGAGCGCATATATTATTGTTAACGACTGAAAATGTGCTACGTGGGTTTATGAGGGCATAAACAAGTGTCGAAAAAGCTATTAATATTTAATTCACATTAATTTATCGACAAGACAACCTCCGACGGTCACCACCACCACCGGTGCCAATCATCAATGGCCAGCACCACCTCCAGTGATAATCTCGAGCGACCACCGCTTTGTTATGTTTAATAATTAGAAAAAATTGCGGGTCGGTCCCTTTTTTCAAATTTTTATTCGCTAAAGTATCCTATTTTTATTTTCAACCACAAAAAGTCATTTTTTAACGAAAAAAGACCACGTTATCATTAATGAACAGGAGATGCGTGTAATGGATGACTAGTCTCTGAATCGCGGTCATAGTTGTATATACCGCGATGCAAAACCAATATTTCAAATTTAATTTGTACCGCTATGTATAATAATGTTGCAACACGATATAAATTCTTGTTTACTTACATTTTTCTATTCAAATACTGAGTTTTTTTTTTTTTTGGTATTGCAGTGTATAGTTTTTATATATCGCAATGCAAAACCTATATATAAAAACTATGAACCGCAATATATAAAAAATTGTACCGCGATATAAATATCTATTTACTTCAATTTTTCTATTAAAACTTAAATAATGTAAAAACTAATAAACATCAATTGCAATGAACACTGAGTAACAACATATGTGCACCGCGGTATATCTTTCAAAATCTTTGAATCGCAGTTAATATATTTGTGAACCGCGGTGTAAAAATATGTAAAATTAATTGATGAAAGAAACTTTAATTCCACCGTGATAAATAAATTTGCACCGGGACATATGAACTTACTGTAAAAAAATATTTTAAATTTTATCTTTAAATCGTGGTGCAAAAATATGTAAAATTAATTGATGAAAGAAACTTTGCACCGCGATACATAAACTTGCACTCTATAAACTTTGCACCGCGATATATAAACTTGACGTAGCCCGCCTATTGCTCATTAAGGGTATCGCAGTCTTTTCGTGTCCGAAAGTGACATTTTCCGATTTTTTTCAAAATTAGGGATTAGAAAATTGGGAAAGTGGACCGGCCCAAATTTTGACCTAACAATTAAGTAGGCATCCAAGCCCATAAATAAGGCCTGTCCATATATACATGTGTCGTTAATTGGACACTCACGTCCTGCACCTATTTAAGAGGTTTACTATTTGTGCTAGTTGAAACACTCGCACTAGAATCATCCAATGTATTGCGGAGTCTTCCGGAGTCCTCTAGTATCCCCTAGAGTACTCCGGAATATTATGGAAATTACTAGAGTCTTCTCGAATCCTCTAATTTGTTTTAGAGTATTCTGGAATATTCTGCAAGTTACTAGAAGTCTCTAGTAAATAGTTGTGTGAAGTAGAGTTGTTAGTCCCAAATGGCACAATACTAGCCTAGAATGAGGGGTTGAATAACCTAGGTACACTTAAAAACTTTTCGTGAGAGTTCCTAAAACAAGTACAAACAACTTATTAAAAAGGTTGAAGGAACGGAAGACTTGTAAGGAAGAAAGACTAAGTCTACTGGTGAAGCACTACCAATAGACTTGTCTGTTCATTGAAGTTTGATGCTCAAGAGAATAAGTTAAATAACCGATAATGAAATCAAATAGTAAATACGAGAACACAAAGAACATATGGATTTTGAGATGGTTCGTACTAAAAAAAGTACTATGTCCACCACCAAAGCAGTTAACCTTGGATTTTGTTTTCCACTAGTTCTATTACAGAAATCTCTAATTGATCGTGTACAAAATAGTTGACTTGTGTTTGGGGGTGAGGAAATGAATATCTGAAAAAACAGAATATTCACTGTGCTGAAGAACAGTTAATGAATACAACAAGAATAAGTAAATAAGTAGTAATTAATGAGCAGTCTTCTTGTTGTTGATGAGGACTTCGTTGGTCGGTTTATATATGATCTCTAGAATGCACTGAGTAAGATAACTTGATGTTGTTGAATAAGTTCAGAGCATTCTATCTTTCTTCAAGTCTTCAATGGCAGAATTTATATTCAAGCATCCTTGAGACCGTTGGAGAAGTCGAAGTGAGTAATAGCTATATTAGGTTGGATGCATTAAATGTACGGAGCTGTGTGTTGATTTCTTCTTCATTTGGAAACTGATCGAGGTATGGAGAGGAACATGTACTTGATTGAGTAGCGGGAAGACAACAAAGTTGCAGACCTGCAGGAATTGGTACAGTCTGTTTATGTCAGACTGTATATCTGCTATGTCCTGTTTAGGTGGCGAAAGTTTTCATTCTTCTGAAAAGCTGGAAAGGTGTATTCCTTGAATTCAGGAGTCAATTGTTAAAGGATTAATTCAAATTGATATTGTATAAAGATATGAATTAATAATCCTTTTGATAAGCGATGAGCTGGACATCCTGATACACGTCATACTAGTGTTCGAAGGCAGACAAGGTCTCCTGGTGAAGGCTGTTGGTGAAGCCTTTGCTGAAGTCTTCTGGAGAGGACTGTCGAAACCTATGAAGTCTTAAATGACTATTCTAAAGGAAAAGTTATATACACAGTTGTCACGCTAATACGTACGCAACCCATTAAGCCACTAAGCATAGAACTTAATGTAATGTATGAACAAATGCAATCTAAGATACAATGAGAAACAACAATCTCCTCATATTTGCATCTGGTCATCATTACATATAAATGAGGGCTATGAAAGCTTATGGATAGATAATAGAATGTTAAAAGATATTTTAAGTTTTATAACAGCAGACATGTCTTTATCAATAGGAACACCTCAAGTGTAATAACTAATCTAAGTGCTTACAACAGAAGAGATTTAAAGAGTACAATCACAAGAAGATTAGAGCAAACAGTTTAAATAAATTTAAACTAGATGTTTAATTTTCAAGCATATATATGAAATTTAAAGTACATGAAATTTAAACAGTAGATACTTTTGAAAAGAAGATACTTTTGTATTTCAAACAAGAATTTTGATAATTATAAAGTTTTCAAAAAATGATAGATACAAAGGATAAGGATTTAGATGATACAAGTTACCATGGTCTTTTTCCTTTTCCTTTGGCTACTTTGTTAGTTGCTTCCCTTTCTCGGTGTAGAGGCTCGAGTTCTTCAACTCTTCTGGCATACTCATCATCAGCTACATTCTGTTGTCTGACAGATCGAGAACGGTAGTCAAGTTCTTCACGCAGTCTGCTGTTCTCGTCCATCAGAACTTGGTTCATAGACCATAATTGTCTATCCTCCGTGATGGCCAGATCACGTTCACGCTCAGCTGTAATCCGATCATGTGTTGCAACAAGAGCTTGATCATTGATTTCTAACACAAAAGGGCAATTGTGACCAAGATGGAGGATGATGCTGTGAAAAAACTGGTAGAAAAGAGTTGAGCAGAGATAGACACACTCAATCCGTCGAGCTTCCATGTTGATTTTTAGGTCAGTAGACTCGTGCTTGACCTCTCCAAATCTAGTCCAAACATCCTCTTGAAATTGGCGGAGGATGTTGGTATTCCTTTCAGCAACCTTGGATGATGCAGTTGCTATTTCAGCAGCAACAGTGGAGATACTTGTCAATTCTCCAAGTCTATTGTAGATGGTATCTAGTCTGCTTAATATGTCTTTTTTTGCCAAGTTGGAGGGAGTGGGGTCGAGGTCTACTTGGACTTGCTCAGTAGAAGATGAGGTGGAGATAGAGGCAATAGCAGTAGCTGGTCAGAAGGGCTGCTGAAGGGGTGGAGTGGTAGATATTGAGGTTGAGGAGGAATCGTGTGAGGGGGACATTGGGGTGGATGAGGAAGAAATAGGTAGAGGTGGTGAAGAAGGAGGGGTTCGGCTCCTATTTGGACCTCCCGGTGGCAGTGAAGAAGGTTTTCATGATGGACTCTTATGGTTTTCACACTTTCCGTAAAGGCTGATTTGTTTCCTTTTGGTCTTTTTTTTCATGTTTCTTGTTAGATTGTCTTTGTTGTATTTCTTTTTCGAGGTTTGGCTCCTTTCCCCCCCCCCCAATTTATAAGGGTCAGGCTGGTTGTCCCCCTCAAGTTTGTACTCCTTTTATTTTAATAAAATATCGCAGGGTGCCTCCTCTGCTTCTTTAAAAAAAAAAAAAAAAGAGGGGTTCGGGGAATTTCAATATCTATGTCTGAATGATCACAGACATTGGAAGGGGTAGGGATTGGGCCAATGGAGAACCAGAAGGAAGGAGGGGTCTTCTGGTCTTGTTGGTTTGGTTTCAGGTGGAGGGGGAACATGCTTAGGGAATAGGTCTTCTACTGATGAAAGTTCAAAAATGAACTTTTTAGCAGTAGAGGATGAGATGGGGGATACCATGGTGTAAGTATGTAGTAGATGGATGGGTTTGGCTTGGATGGTGAAGTGATAGGGGGTGTGGAAGGGTTTCGTTGGGTAGGAAGGCGTGATGGTGGAGGAGTTAAGTTGGGTAAGTAGTTGAAAGGAGAGGGAGGTGTTTGAATAGGTGATTGGGTACGCTCCTCCTGAGGAATAGAGTCCTCAAGAATGATTGGCTCCTCTTGAGGTATAGACTTCTCCGGAGGGGTTGGCTCCTCCTGAGTAGATTACTCAGTATGAATGATTATTGTGGGGATGGAGATTGGGTTGCCAGCAGTCTTCCTTTTATGCCTCAGCAGCTTGGATAGGAGATCCAGAGGCTTCATCGGCAGAGTTGGTAGGGACTGCTAGTGGCTAGGTAGGTAGGCCTTTACACAATCACCTATTTTTGGGCTTATGTGTGGGTAGGTCATAAGAGGGTTTTCTTTTAGGGGTTTGGGTTGGCTTGGGAGAAGATGTTTTTGGTTCAAGTTGGGATGAGGGTTGAGAGGTGGAGGTTTGTCTAGTAGCAGAGGAGGAACTACCAACAAACTTTGTAGCATATCTGTTGGCCTTCAATTCAGCTTCCTGCCTTACCTTGGAAGCTTCCTTCTTCTTGGCCACAAGCTCAGCTTCATCTGGCGAGAAACCAGTCGCTTTCTTAGCTCGGGCTATCTTGAAGCGCTTGAGCAGCTTATCTAACTCAGCGACCAGTAGCTTTGCCTCGGCAAGAGTATCCTGGGCAAGAGTAGTGCTAGCATGATTGTTAGTCTTCTCCTTCCCTGCTTCCTTAGAGCACGAGCTGCAGTTTTAGCAACACCATTGGCAGCCATATCGAAGCACCTGACTATCATAGGGGAGAGCTTGGTAATCATTTCTGGAGAGATCTTGGAGAGCCCTTTCTGCTGCCACTGCTTGTTCTCACATTCAAAGTATTTTGTGAAGAAGGTAGCAATGAATTGCTTATCCTTAGTCACCTTCCTCAACTCTGTCGGCTCAATGGCAGAGTTGATATCTAGAGTGTCCCTTAGCAGGGCGTTGATCAGCCGAACTAAAGGCCACTTGTTATAGGGGCTAGCCTTGACAGAAGAGACGTGATCACGTATCTCTCTGTAGATGAGGGCGTCGTAGTTCAGGTGAATCCTCTGGTGGATGGCGCTTGAGAGAGTGAGCTGGTGAGAGGTAAGGACATCATGAGAGCCATTCTTGAAATGGAATGACTTGTCCAGCAGGTGGCTTGAACAGTAGACATCTAAGGGAAAGACATTTCTTATCATCTTTCGTTGGGGTTCCCTTGGAGTATCTGCTCCTCTCATTGCTTCCCAGGCTGCATCAGCCTCAGCATTAGACAGCTCGTTGTTGCCACTGTAGTGGACCCCAATCACTTTGGAAATATTTCGGGCAGTGAGGCTCAAAGGGCGACCACGAATCCATCCTCTCATAGAAGAGGGAGCTTTGGCATCTATCTCCATCCTCTGGTAGAACTCCTCAGCAAGCAGATTGTTGTAGGCAGTATCATGGAGAAGAAAGAGGGGGAGAATCCCTAACGTGTCCATATCTTCTCACATCTTTTTCTTTGACGGTGAAGGTGCGAACAGACTCCAACTCGATGCACATCCCAGGGAGGTAGACGTTGGACGGAAGTTCCTGGATGATGTCATAAGGGGATGGATAAAAGGGGAAACCATGAAGGTTGATAGACACATCTGGGGCAATTTCTTCCACAGGGTCCGTAACCTTCCCCTTGTTCTTGAGTGAACTAGATCGAGCGGATGATTTCACCTACAAAAATGTTCAAAAATTAGGGTTTTTTCCCTAAACAGAACAAACAACCAAGAATTTCATTTTTGAAAATATATATTTAAATAAAATTGAAACCTTTAAATGTTTTGAGTGCAGATTCTTAAGAAACAACAATGGATATATCTTCAAAGAAATAAACATTTTAAGCACTGAGATAACCAAAGGTTTCAAGGTTTTTTGAAAACACAACAATGGCAGAAAACAAAGAGTTACGCAAGGCGTCTTTCACATTCCTCAAAAACACAACCAAAATGAAATAAAAGTTATACACAGTATATTCGAAGATTCAGATAGGGATTAGAGTGCTTACCATTATTGCTTGAATCGAAAAGGAAAAAGACTAAAGAAGACAGAAAGGCAGTTGCAGCGAAAAAAAAAGGGGTTTTGAGGAGAAGGAGAGAGAGAGAGATTTAGAGTTAGACGGTTGGTAGGAGTTTTTGAAAATGGCGGTTCATTGTCTCTAGAAAGAAAAAAAAGTCACTTTATTGATGAGTAGATGGATGATTGACAGGTGTCTTTTACAATCCACTCATCTAGATATTTAGAAACTTAACAGCGAAAAGTGAATTTTAACCCCTTTTAAGTTTTCAAAAAGTTTTACCCTCTATTTAACTTTAACTGAAATACTAACCTGGACTTAACGCGTTGAGCTTAAATATAGAACAGAGTTAGTAACAATTAAAGTCTGCTAGTATGAAACAACTTTAAAAAATTAAGTTGTAAGATTGATCATACCAAGACCTCTCCTTAAATAAGCAAACCTGGTAGCATCCAGTATGGCTTGGTGAGTATGTCAGCCAATTGATGTTCAGTTGGAACATATTCCAAACTGATGTTACCTTTTTCCACATGATCTTTAAGGAAGTGATAATGTATATCAATGTGCGTTGTCTTTGAGTGCATCACTAGATTAGTTGAGACTGAAATTGCAAAAGTGTTGTCACATATGATTGGACAATTTGCAGTCTTGATGTTGTAGTCCACTAGTTGATTCTTCATCTAGAGTAGTTGAGAGAAATAGCTACAGGCAGCAATGTATTCTGCCTCTGTGGTTGAATTTGCAACTGAGCCTTGCTTCTTGCATGACCATGAGACAAGTCTATTTCCAAGAAATTGGCAGGTCCCACTGGTGCTTCTTCTGCTCACTTTGCAGGCTGCTTAATCTACATCTGAGTATCCAACTAGATCAAATTTGTTCCTTCTTGAGTACCAGATACCCAAATTTGAAGTTATTGAAACATATCTGGTGATACGTTTAACAACAAGCAAATATGATTCCCTTGGATCTGCCTGAAATCTAGTACAAACACAAATTACAAACATTATATCATGTTTGCTCGCAGTAAGGTAAAGAAGTGAACCTATGATTCATTGGTACTTGGTCACATTCTCGTGTTTTCCCTTCTCATCTTTGTCAAGATGACAATCAGTAGACATTGGTGTCTCAAATCGTTTAGCTGAATCAAGACCAAATTTCTTGATAAGTTCCTTTGCATATTTGGTTTGGCTGATGAAGATTCCATCTAAAGCCTGTTGGATCTGAAGTCCTAAAAAGTAGGTGAGCTCTCCCATCATGCTCATTTCGAACTTTTTTTGCATCAGCTTCTTGAATCTTTTGCACAGGCTTTCATTTGTAGATCCAAAGATGATGTCGTCCACACAGATCTGTACCAGCAGAGAATAGCCTTTATGCTTGAGGATGAACAAAGTTGTGTCAATTATTCCTCTCACGAATCATTGTTCAATTAAGAACTTGGATAGAGTCTCATACCATGCTCTGGGAGCTTGTTTAAGGCCGTAGAGTGCTTTCTTGAGTCAATATACTTGATCCTCTTTCTCTTTGATGACAAAACATAGAGGTTGTTCAATGTATATTGTTTCTTGAAGATCACCATTGAGAAAGACACTTTTCACATCTATCTGATACACTTTGAAGTCCATGAACGAAGCATAAGCTAGAAAGAGTTTGATTGCCTCTAACCTAGCAACAGGAGCAAACATTTCATCGTAGTCAATTTCTTCTTCCTGTCGGTAGCCTTGAGCAACTAGCCTAGCTTTGTTCCTTGTTACGTTTCCATCTTCATCTCTCTTGTTTCTGAATACCCACTTGGTGCCTATAACTGGATGACCAGAAGACCTTTGAACTAAGCTCCACACTTTGCATCTTTCAAACTAGTTCAGCTCTTCTTGTATAGCTTCAATCTAGTAGTGGTCTTCAATAGCTTCATCAATATTCTTTGGCTCGATCTCAGATATGAATGTGAATGCAAACATAGTCTCATTTCGAACACTCCTTCTTGTAATAACTCTTGTGTTGAGATCACCAATGATTTGAGAGATAGGGTGATCTCTTGCTTCAATAATCGCTGGATGAAGATAACTTCTGGTGGGTTTTTCCCTTAAGAATTTTGGAGTAGGGGGAGAAGGTGATTCACCAAAATCAGGTTCAGAAGAGGTTGGTTCTTCGTGACCTTTATTTTCTAGTGAAGAAGAAGGATGGGTAATCTGCAAATGTGTTTGAGGTAAAACAATAGAGATGGGCTCAGGATCAACAGAAGAGTTTGAGGAGGCACTAGCAGGATTAAATTCTGCTGGTGCTGAGTTTGGAGAAATTGGAGATGCTGGATTCTATGGAGATGAAGAAGTATAATCTTGATTTGTACCTGTCTCAACATCACCATAATCATCAGCAACATTTGGAGCCACTCGTGACTCTAATAAATCATATTCATCAAAAGTAACATGCACAAATTGAATAATTTTCAAAGAAGTTTTGTTAAATATGTGAAATGCTTTTGAATGATTGGAAATTGGAATAGCCCAGAAAAATTCCTTCGTTTGATTTTGAATCAAATTTTCCTCTATATTCTTTTCCATTATAAAGAATAAAACATTTACATCCATTTTTTAAAAAAATCCTACATTTGAGGCTCTTCCTCTCTATATTTCATATGGAGTTTTATTATGAAACTTGTTTACCAGGGATCGATTCTGAGTGAAGCAAGCAGAGTTGACAGCTTCTGCCCATAAATACTTAGGAAGTTTAACTTCTGCCAGTATAGTTCTTGTTACTTCAATAAGTGTTCTACTCTTTTGTTCAGCTACACCATTTTGTTGAGAAGTCCCGGCAGCAGAGAAGTTGTGGCCGATCCCGTGGTCATCGCAATATCTTTCAACACCGTTGTTCTTGAATTTGGTGTCGTTGTCTGATATGATGTCACTTATGTCTTCAAGATTTTAAGTTTAAAGTCTTCTGAATAGAGCGGTGACCAGATCATATGTCTTATCTTTAGATGTCATTGTTTTTATCCAAGTGAATCGAGAGTAGTCATCAACTACTACAAGTGTGTACTTGTCTCCAGAGATACTGACAGTAATGATTGGTCCAAAGAGATCCATGTGTAGAAGTTGAAGAGGTTTGGAAGTTGACATAACAGGCTTGCTCTTGAACGAAGACTTGAAAAGTTTTCCTAGTTGACAAGCTTTACCACTTCTGTCATGGTTGACAGACATCGTAGGTAGACCTTTGACAAGCCCATCTTTGGAGAGCTTGGAGAGGTTCTTGAAGTTGAGGTGACTGAGACATTTGTGCAAAAGCCAGCTGTTGTCACGAATGTTGTTGGCAACTAGGCAAAGGTTGGAGGATCTCCCAAATAAGTTAAATTCCACAACATAGACGTTTCCTTGTCTATTGCTGGTCAGCAAAGTTGAGCAGGATTCATTATCTTTGATTAGACATTGGTTGGTGGAGAATTGGAAGATAAGACCATTGTCGCAGAATTGGGATATGCTCAAAAGATTATACTTTAAGCCATTCACTAGAGAAACTTTGTTGATTGAGAGATTACCTCTAGTGCTTGAGCCATACCCAATTGTCTTCCCTCTTGCATTGTCGTCGAATATCACTATCGGACCTTTAGTTTCAGCTATATCTGAAAGTAGACTTATGTTCCCTATCATATGCCTTGAACAACCACTATCGAGGTACCAGATGTCCTTATTTCTGAATCTATAGCCATGAAGCAGAGCTCGCTAAAGCGATCGTTGGCTTGTCTCATGATTTCCTTACGATCTTTCTTGAAGGAGTCGAATTGTTGGATAAAGGTGTATTTCCTGTCGTCTCTTGTATCTTGGTCTCCTTCCAAGTATTCTACAAGAGCTTCCCACATCACTTTTGCAGATGTACACCGGATCACTTGTTGAGGTGCTAGTGTCTAGAGAGCTTGTGATTATGTTTATAACTTTACTATCTAGCTCCACTAGCTTCCTTTTGTCCTCTATCCATTATGATTCTTCTTTTGCAACTTCTGGAGGATTGCCACCAACGCTTGCAAGAAAATTTACCTTCATTGGCACATGACGCCCTTCTAGTATGTATTTCCATAACCTGTTATCAATGGAGTTCATATGACGCATTATCTTATCCTTCCAAACATCAAAATGGCCTTCATCCAATATTGGGACGTGGTTCGCATTTGACGTAGCTAGCATATAATGTGTTTGTGTCATTGGATCTTTATCTCTCAAGAGGTTAATCTTTGAAATTTTTGTTTTCGAAGAGTCAAGCTATGATACCAATTGTTAGTCCCAAATGGCGCAATACTATGCTAGAAAGGGGGGTTGAATAGCTTATGTACACTTCAAAACTTTTCATGAGAGTTCTAAAACAAGTACTAACAACCTATTGAAAAAGTTGAAGTAATCGAAGACTTGTAAGGAAGACATACTAAGTCTGCTGGTGAAGCATTACCAGTAGACTTGGTTGTTCACTGAAGTTTGATGCTCAAGGGAATAAGTTAAATAGTCGATAATGAAATCAAATAGTAAATACGAGAACACAAAGAACACGGGGATTTTGAGATGGTTCATACTATAAAGATTACTACGTCCACCACCAAAGCAGTCAACCTTGTATTTGAAAGTGCATTATGTTTTCCACTAGTTCTATTACAGAAATCTCTAATGGATCGTGTACAAAATAGTTGACTTGTGTTTGGGGGTGGAGAAGTCAAGATCTGGAAAAACAGAATATTCACTGTGCTGAAAAACAATTAATGAATACAACAAGAAGAAGCAAATAAGTAGTAATTAATGTGCAGTCTTCTTGTTGTTGATGAGGACTTCATTCATGTGTTTATGATCTCTAGAATGCACTGAGTATGATGACTTGATATTGTTGAATAAGTTCAGAGCATTATATCTTTTTTCAAGTCTTCAATGGCAGAATTTATATGCAAGCATCCTTGAAACCGTTGGAGAAGTCGAAGTGAGTAATAGCTCTATTAGGTTGGATGCATTAAATGCACGAAGTTGTGTGTTGACTTCTTCTTCATTTGGAAACTAATCGATGTATGGAGAGGAGCAGATACTGGATTGAGCAGTGGAAGACAACAGAGTTGAAGACCTGTAGGAGTTGGTACATTCTGTTTGTGTCAGACTGTATATATGCTATGTCCTGTTTAGGTGGCGAAATTCTTCATTCTTCTGAGAAAAACTGGAAAGGCGTGCCACTTGAATTTAGGAGTCAATCGTTGAAGGATTAATTCAAATTGATATTGTATAAATATCTGAATTAATAATCCTCTTGATAAGCGATGAGCTTGGCATCCTGATACACGTCATACTGCTGTTCGAAGGCAGACAAGGTCTACTGGTGAAGCCTTTGCCAAAGTCTTTTGGAGAGGACTGTCGAAACCTGTGAAGTCTTAAATAACTATTTTAAAGCCAAAGTTCTATACACAGTTGTCACACTAACTGGTACACAGCTCATTTAGCCGCTAAGTATAGAAATTAATGTAATGTATGAGCAAATGCAAATCTAAGATACAGTGAGAAACAACAAGAGTATTCCATAATATAGTGTAATGCTAGGAAATGGTAGGAATATCTTAGACTTTTTTAAAATATTCAAGAAATTTGTTGGATTGAAGGGTAGTAGCCTATAAATAGGTGATGTCTCATCTGTAACTTTCAACTTGGGAGAGCTCAATAAACATGTGTTTCCTTCTTTGAGTCTCTTTGAGTGTTCTCTTCTTTCCAACTTAGTTTCATGAGATTGTCACATAACTTGGGGTTGGCACTTGGGGATAGTTGGTAAGAAAGAGTGGAGTAAGGTTGACTAAGACTAACGAAATTGTCTTAGTACCGTATGGATTGGACAGAGTTAAGGCAAAAACTCTAAGTTCGTGACGAGTATAGAAAAGGTTTCCATATAAAAATATTCACTACTATTATCTAGATGGACCTATTATGTATAAGGGATGTGCATCGGAACTACTTGGTTTGGTTTGGTTTCGGTTTAAGACAGTTCAATTTTGTTTCAAAATTAAAAAAACAACCAGTTCAATTCACAGTTTTTGATATCGAACTAAATCAAATTAATTAAACTAACCCATATATTTTATAATATTATATATATATATATATATATATATATGTGTGTGTGTGTGTGTGTGTGTGTGTGTGTTATTAAACCAAACCAAATTTTAATTGTTTGATGACTTTATTTTATTGTTTGGGTTTATTTTAGAATTTACATCGTTTTATTTATGATAACTACATTTAATAGATTCTTTTCTAATGTTATATGTTATATGACAACGTCCGACGGTCACCACCACCACCGGTGCCAATCTTCTATTGCCACCACCACCTCCGGTGCCAATCTTCTATGGCCACCACCACCTCCGGTGATAATCTCGAGCGACCACCACTTTGAGGCTCTGCCGTAGTTCTTGGACACTCTTAAGTTGTCAGGCATTAAACTGCCACAATGTTCTTTATTTTTCTTCATATATAATAATAATGAGCTCATCCCCAGAAAAAAAAATATTATAAAAATAGCACTCATGCAATGTCTTATTCCCGATCAGGTATATTACCTCAACATGGCACCCAGGTGCCCACCCGGTTGAAAAACCAATTTAAACCGGAACCCTCCACGAACCGAAAACGATCAAAAGGTACCACCATTCGCCGAACCAAGAAAGCTCGGTTCCAAATCGGGGGCCAAAACAGCGCTTCCGAACCGGGATAAACCGCACATTTAACGACTTTTTTCAAAAAAATTAATCTTTTGGATATCTAATGGCTCAAATTTGATCAAAAACACAAAAAAAATAAATAAATAAATTTAAAAAATAAAAATTTGATGCTTTGAAACCGGAACCTCGACGGTTCAGTTTCGGTTTGAGGGTGATCAGTTTTGGGAACCAACAATTCATATCGGATGGACACCACTACCATTGCAGCACCCTCAAGGCAGGTATGTTAAAGCATGTTCAATGGTTTTGCTAAATCATATCAAAAATTAAATACAACTCATTAAAAACCAATAAAATAATTCATTAGATACGTATTTGATTCAAAACCAAAAAAACATTCACAATGGTGGCACAAAATTCAACACATTTACATACCTCCACCATCTTTATCTCCATTAATAATGATTAGAAATTTGAAAAAATCATATAATTTTTTTATGATATCCAAATTAAACAAACTAAGTCTATTTATATGTAAAAATGTGTACTTTAATTCAAGAAAAAAAATTAAAAATAAATTTGTTTAGCTTAAAATTGGTTAAGAAAGGTAATGAGGGAAAAATAAAATGGTTTTCACTCAAATGATGACACTTAGAAAGAAGACATAGGATTTAGGGACTTTGGGGTTCATGGGATGATTTTTTTTTTTTTTGTTAAAATCATTGGTTAATTTGAGGATGATTTTTTTAAATTCCTCATTGAAGGGGAAGATTTTGGTAGATTTAGGAAAAAAAAAAAAAAAAAACCTATTGTACATACTCTTAGAGCATCTCTAACGGTTAACCTTTAAAAAAGTTTTACGCTCCACATCATTTGCCATATAAAAAGTAACAAATTCATGTTTTCATGAAATTTTCTCCACAATAATGAACTCATTTTACAATAAAGATGTTTTAATGTTGAACTCCATTTTTATTACCTTTTTTTTTCCTCTATGAACCACTCTTTCCCTATAATCTTTCCATAATTGTAAGGTTCTTAAATAATCTGAATCATACCTCTATAAACATCGTATGAACATTACCACTTGAGATACCCTTACTAGCACCAACTAGAAGTCTTGTTCCCGATCAAGGCAGGCAAACTACCTCAACATGGCATCCCATATCGGCAGACGAATTACCTTGACAAACGCATTGCCTTGGCATGGCACCGATTATGGCACAACATGGCACCCCTATTAGAAGTCTTCATCCCCATATGGGCAAGGCGAATTACCTTGACAGACGCATTGCCTTGACATGGCACCAATTATGGCACCTATTGGAAGTCTGCGTGATCAAGGATTTTCGTACATTCACTGCAACCAACTTATCAACCACTCACAGAAAGATTACAACTAGTCAGCCCTACTAGAGCTAGGGGCAGCAGAACACATATTAAGGGACCTAATAAAATTGGGGCCTGCAACCCACAAGCAGAGAGCAAAACAAAACCCTCGCATATAAAAATTGCCAAAAATAACTCAAAAACTGAGGCTTACCATTAACGGGGCGAAGTCTTGTTCCAAAGCAGGTACCAACCAAGAAAGTTTACCCATCTTAACCAAGGAGCTTGCACGGACTCATCAAACAAATTAACCTTACATTCATGAATGATAGCTTTAATAAATGTGGAGGGGAAGAGAAGTAGCGGGGAGGCCCCTGTAACCTCTTTTAACGACAAATTTCTAAGATTTAAAACACTCTAGTCCCATACTGAAATAGGACCAAAATACTTGAACAAAAAAGACAGTAAAAAATGGAAAATACAAATAGCTTTACTCATTGGTACCTCTACTACTCCAACTGTGACACTACGAATCTCTTCCTACATATGCTTCTCAGTTGCATTCCGATCCTCCAAAGTTCACCGCGTATAAAATGGCAAAAACGGTGAAAAGGTGAAAAGGCGGGGAAAATATATGTTTTAAGGTGTAATGTAGCTTCATCTGTTAATAATGACTTGAGCCTGAACTAGTAGAATCAGACTACCATACCACAGAAAGACGAGTTTTCCATGGCGAGAGCTCAGGCAAACTACACAGTGCTCTTCTTGTTCCTGAAGTTCTCCTTCAACAATGCAAACTTCTTCTTGCACTGGTTAACTGTTTTCCCAGGTACAGCTGCTGCAACTCGTTCCCATCGCTGTGTAATATCCTTGGGGAACGTTTTCAAAGCTTGAACTAATGCTGTTTCTTGAACAGCAGACCAAATATCTTGATCTGAGCTCGAAGAAACTCCCCCACCACCATTTGCAGCAGCCACATCCTCCATTTTTTGGTGGCTTTCAGTTTGGCTGGAATTGGAATTGGAGGATATCCCCTCAACTTCCTCTCTAGTTGTGAGGGGAGACGAAATGGACACTGCTGGCTTTCTCTTTTCAAGGAAGGAATCAAATGCTTTGGCAGAGTCAGGCTTCTGGAGAAGTACTGTTTTGGTTGCCTTGAGAATCTCCTCTACTGATCTTCCAGTGCCAATGTACTCTGAGATGACCTCCCACCGCCGAGATGTTCCTTTAGGATACTTTTGAATCCCTTTTCTCAAGAGCTCAATCTCTTCTTTGCCCCAAGGTTTATCCTTTTTCTCACTACTACTACTCAAAGGAATGTTCCCATTGACCTTTATAGATCCATTTTGCTGCAGGCCCCTTTTCACATCTCTCTTCTCGCCATCATCCAATTTATGATCATTATTACCGCCAAGTGCTTCCTTGAGAAGTTGGGCTTGCCCCTGCTCTTCTTTTCCCTCTATATTGTTGCATAAACTCCTCAAATTATCAATGTCAAGTGACATGCAAAGACTTTCAACATCATCCTCAGTAAGATCAAGTAAATGCTGAGACAAAACAGACCCTGAGAGCGTCCGAAGGCGAGTTCGCTCTTTACGCAATAGCTTCTTTTCTTTTTCCTTGGCTTTCTTCTGGTTTAATGCAGCAGCAGCAGCCTGCTTTTCTTCCTCCTCTTTCTTGCGCCTCTCCTCCTCAGCAACCCTTGCTGCTTCCTCCTCCTCCAATTTCTTTGCCAGATTTTTGGCCTGCTTTTTCTTCTTTTTCTCAGCCTTCTCCTGTTCTTTTCTCCTCAAAACTCTAGGGTCCCTCTTATAGGCATTGTCAACAAGATTGCGTACTCGTGCATATTCCTCCTTCCTAGCCTTCTCTGAAAGCTTTGCATTCTGCCTTTCCATCCACCTCTTATGGTCGCGAGACTCCGCTTGCTCAAGATCAAACTCATCAGCATGTGGAAACTCCCTCCAACTTCTGAAACTGTACCAGAAATTATAAAAGTTGTCCACTTCGTTAAGTGGAGAACTGTCGTCTCCTAACGAAGGGACTGGTTGACTAACAGACCAGCGCCCATTCCTTGTAAAAGCTGGCCCAAAAACCTTGAAGAAGTCTTGAGGGGCACAGTCTGTGGGAATTTCGTCATCAAACTCATCCGTAGAGTCGTAAATTCTCCTCCTCACAGGATCCATCAACACCTCGTATGCTTCTTGAATGGCCTTGAAGCGGTTCTCAATTTCATCTTTTTTAGCTTGTTTTGCAGCTTCAGTTTCCTCCACAAGAAGTATAGCAGCCTGCTTGTCAGGATGATACTTTAAAGCAGTTTCGCGATAACTCTTTCGTATCTGTTCCTCAGTCGCTAGATACCTTAAATGCCCCAAGCCTAATAATGCATAATGATCCTGTTGATTCGCTCCATCACCCGATTTCTTCTTACCTTTGCTGCTATACGAGTCTGATGATTGCATATAATCATTTTCCTTGTCATTAGACACTTTCTCACTGTCACCATCTACATTTTCTTCCTCGAACCAACCACGGAGCCGAAGAGCTGCAGTGTGGAAAGAATGCCCAGCAGGTTCAAAGTTCAAAGCCTTTATTGGATGACAGTTTGAGGAAACATAGATTGCCTCTCCATTTAGAATCTCTTGTGAATATGTAATAAGGCGAATGCTTGTTTGGGTGGCCATAAATCCTCAGACTCACCAACACACAGCTTCAAACTACATTGAAGTACACAACCACTAATCAGTACATCTGCAAATGTGAGATTAAGCAGTACAAAAAGAATAGGCGGTAAATTGTACAACATCAAATAGTTGGCATGGCCTCCTACAGCACAGAATGATTCAAAATCAAACAAATTGAAATTTAAAAAAAAAAAAGTTTTCCTGAGATATGATACAAAAGCAGGATGGTAGAGGCAACCAGAATGTGAACTCGCTTACAACATACTTGCTTGACTATCAGAATGAGAAGACCCTAAAAGCTGCCTGTTTTAATGCATCTAATAAAGATGAGGGATTTTTTATATATAAACAAAAGACGATAAAACTTACCTCAGGTACCTTTTCAAATCCCTCCCTCCCTCCCTCCCTAATCCCTTCCCCCGCGGAAGGAAAAACAGAGGACAAAAGGCCAACCTACAACCCACCAGCAGCAAACCCATTGATGCCACCAACCTGAACTCTGGCTTTCTCAGCAGAAACATCATATTCAGTCAACACTTTTATCAGGGGTGCCCCAGTGAGCACACCCAGCACCCTTCTACCCCACTCTCTCAGCATCCGACCACCATGAAATGGCTCTCATGACAGCATGTTAAGATTGGAAGATACAAGCCGTTGTCTTGATGTAGTTTAAGGCATTTCAAAAGGAATGACATAGCAGCCCAAAGAATAGCTAATTACTTGGTAGATATTTATTTCTTTAAATTTCTGAAATTCAGTGTTTTTGTTTTCCTTTTTTCCATTACCAAGACATTATTAAGACAAGCTCAAGCATCAAACCACACCACACAAAGCACCATACAATTTGACTAAACCTAAAACATAGAAATTTGCTGCAAAACTCGAGCAGCAGCAACACTAAAAAAAAGAATATCAAGGCAAACACATCTTTAAGATGAGGTTGATTAAGATGAGCTGCGCCCTACAAAAATATAAATATGGAGTACATGCTAAAGCAATTACGAAAAATTCAGCTATTCCCCTCCTGCTCATGGCTAGGAAGTCCTCCCAAGCCCTTTAATAGTTCTAGAGCCAGTATGACAGCACAAAGAAAAAAGGCTTTGAGCAAGCGTAATGATCTGAATCTAATAACCTCCCCTCCCCTCCCCCAACAACAAAAAAAAAAAACCCCAACCACCACTAATCACAAACAATTCAAAGATTCTAATGCAATGCCCAATATAAAGAACACAAAGTTATCCATGAAACCAAATCTGTCAGTCACATGACAACCAAGTTATGGGCGATACAAGACATGATTTTCACATGGTCGCTTGCATAAAACAAATGCAATAATCTTGCAATGGACTGCTCTCCCTCTAAGTAGAGACCTTGGGTCATTGAAAGAAAAATCAAGAGGAATAATGGTTAATCTAATTAAAAAGAAAATAAAATGAGCCTTTTTAATGGATTTATCGATGCTCATTATAAATTAGAAGAAGTATGTCAGTAATGGGCTTACAATAAACCAATACTTATTTAAGATTGTTTGGCATTAACTTGTGTAAATTACCAATTAACCTTATAAAAAAGCATTTGACATGAACATGACCAGTGAAGTTGAAATATTTAATTTAATGAATTTGAATGGAAGGTGAAGACTGAACTAGTGAATCTTTTATTAACTGTGAATAGGAAATTGCTAGATTTGGAGGACAAGGCAAATTATGATACACAAAAATTAAGGTTTCTAGAAAAATGGTCGGAATTGGCTTCGTGGCAGACCAACTAATTTCCCAATTGCCATCAAAGCTCTGGTGATATACATCAGATCAAGGCATATTTGAAAAATATAGAATAAAAGTAATAATTGGGGCATCTAAAAGTACTTATTCATTTATCCTTTATATATCTATTTAGATCTTTTATGTAGGTCCATGTTCTTGTGTTTGTATTCTGAAGGTTTCCATGTCGGAGACCACATGCCAGTATAGACTTGTGATACTCGTGTCTGCATCCAGAAATATGAAAATTGAGTGAAATAGTGTACAAGGTTGACTCAAGTACATAGTTTTTTTTTTTGATAAGTAAATAATATATTAAATAACAAGCATCAAAAGAGGTGATGCGTCCTTTGTACACTAGCCGTATACCATCCCAAAGAACTATGTACTTGTTATTAAAGGCACTTGTCTAGGTCACGTGAGGCAAGGCGAGGGGGTTACGCCTCAGGGGTGTCCAGGACGAGGTAGTTTGCTTTTGTGACCTAGGGCGATCGCCTTTCATGCTTTTTGGGAAGGCGACAGCTGACAGGCGAGATATGGCGGAGTAAGGCGAAAAGACTCTTCAACGACATAGTTTTTAGGGTCAAGGTAAAAAGATAAATACCAAAAATTTTGATTTTGACTCCACCTATTTGAATTCAAACTGAGACTTCGACTCGCAACTAGGTCTTGTGCATTCGACTTTGACCTAGGGTTTGTGCGTCTGACTCACGTCTTCAAACAGACTTCCATAACTTTGCACATCGACAGAGATGCGACCATTCAACTTCGCAATGTCATTGAGTGCAATTGCTTGGCCACTGCGACCTAGGCTCTCTTCATTAGTTGTTTTGGACTGAAACAGATAATTTTGGTTTTATTTTCTTTCCCTTTTTTACCCTACAAGTTGAGTACATCTCTACTCTCTACTCTCTACTCTGTTTCTTCTTTAATGAGTTGTGAGTCTCTACTTTGGTTCTCTTTTTTGTTCTTTTTTAATCTGTTTCTCTTTTCAATTTTTACTATGTTTCTTTTATTTTCTTCTACTCAATTATGGTGATAATTCTCTATATCTATCTCTCTCCCCCCTTTAACAGCAACTAGTGGAACAAAAAACAAAAGAAAATAGTATATACATTTCTTATTTGATTATTTTTTTAATTTTTTTATTTTGAACTCTGTTTTTTTATTTGCATAACTATTTATTATATCTTATTTGAAGTTTTAATTAACGTGTAATTTTCTCTTTTCCAATAGAATTGTAGGCTTGAAAGTTGAATTTGTGTTGTCAACTTGTTGTTATTATATGTGAACTAAATTTCATATATTATTCTCATTTATACATGCTTTGGAATTTGTTGTAATAAAATAAATAAATATATATACTACTTGTCTTAATTTGTCGTCTTGCTCGCCTCTGGACTCACCTCTCGCCTTCTGCCTTTAATAACTATGCTTGTGTAGTTGATCTAACGACTAGCATAGCTTGCTGCAAGCCTCTACACCAGCAATAATAGTAACTAGTGAATAATTATAAGCATCCTGTATATCACTGTTGATTAGTGAAAATCATCCCATATAATATTCTTAAACTTCAACATACCATATCAGAATTTAGTACTACATCTAGTCTCCTGTGTGGAGTAACATGAAGAGTATCAGCTGATGCTGATAACCCATTTTCTTCCACTGTGTGTATCCAGCTTAGGAAGGTGGTGAAAAGTCTCCAACAAAATTAAGGGAAAGGGTCTTCCACCACAAGAAGGAAACTCACTCATTTGTAGTCTTATACACTTGAAACTATAAGGAGAGCTTTAAATAACCATGGTAATATACCATAGTGTCGCATCCAACGAGATTGCATTGTCTGCAACACTGATGGTTGTGAAGTAAGAATAAGCTCCAAGCATTGATAGTCCAAACAATGGAGGATTGATGAAAAATCATGCAAATTGTTTATTCACAAGGGACTTCGGCTAACATATTGATGGTTCTTTAGCGCAAGAGAAGTGTCCCCTTGGTTTATGTAAAATCTTAGTTACAAAGTAAAGCTCTTGAGACATATCAGTAGACAGTAATGGATACATGGGAAATGAGAATGCAACAAAGCTAGTCACAGAATAGGTACCAAATAGTAGGTGAGAAAAATCATTAACATTCAATTGCAGCTATGTTTACACATCAAAATCAACTTCTCATTCTCAAATGTAGTCTACAGTAATGAAAGGCCATATGACACCCACCCATTTAAGGGTCAAATAATGCATATTAGACAGACAGAAAATAAATCATAAGTCACAGCTAAATTATCATCCACAATGAGCTACCATTTGCAATGTTGAACAAGTTCTTAAAATTGACCCCAAGGGGTGGGGAGAGATGGCAAGGACACTCAAGCAATTACCTTGAGGTTCTTAATTCCAATCCTCGTACCAACAAGGGGTCACACTTACCTATCAAAAAAAAAAAAACAAATCAAAAAACAAGTTCTTGAAACTATATGTCACTGAATATCAACCAGTAATACACAGATTTCAATTTTTCCAACTTAAATACAAAGAATTGAACAAGCATAGATTTTTATGAGCCATTCTCAATGTTTCGTATCAATCTCATAAATCAAACAGAGTAATTTCAATCAACTCAAAAAATTAAAAGAATAAATAAATAACAGTTAGCGATTATATGTTGTCTCCTCATCAATTGCAGGACCATCAATTCGTAATCCATGAAAAATAAAATAAAGCTTAAAGTAAGGTCATTCATTAAGAACGATGTTTGGAGAACAACTTACATGAAGAAGGAAAGAATCAAAAGACAGCTCCGATAAGAGTAGAATCCGTCGGAAGAGGCAGCTCCGGCGACGATGACCGTCTCTTTGGCTCCTTCCTATTCCTGTCTCTCGCTCGAACGACTGCTCTCTCTTTTTCTCTCCCTCTCTTTCCTCCTGTCAGATTGATTACCTGGAAACCCTAATTCAGACTCGTATCCTTTATATTTCCTTTTCCTTTTCTTTTGTTAGGTTTAGGTGAAATCCTTCCTTATATGCATATTGCATCCCATCATTATTCTAAATTTACATTTTGGCCCTTTATGTTTCCTTTTTTTTTTTAAGTTTAGGTGCAATCCTTCTTTGTATGCAAAGGGGAGCGCTATTCACACCCTCAAAACCTCTAAGTATACTCCCTCCAGAATTTATAATCTTCTAAAACTCTAAGTATACCCCCGTGTTTTCTTATTTTGCCCTTTTGTATTTGTAACTTAAAATCTTACACAACTCCCCCTCCTCACCCACCCATATCTTGAATTCGGCTAGTATACCGACCCCCTCCTTCAAACACAAACCCATTCCCTTCTTTCTTTGAACAAGTCGAGCCTTCACTTTGACCAAAAAAAAAATCACCTATTCATCTTTTTTAAATGATTTTGGTTTGGTGTTTGTTACAATATAATTTGCATGTGGAGTAGGGTTGAGTTATGAATTAAGACATAAATTTTGTTGATTATGAATAGTTTTAGGGTCAAAACATTGAAAAAAAGGTGGATTTTGAAGGATGTTTGGCCCCGGTTCAATGGAACAAATCCTTACTGTTCGTCCAGAGTCAACAAAACGATATAACAATGTTCAGTTGGCTTTGAAGGAACATTCCGCAACTGTTCCACTTGCCCTGATGGAACATTTCTCACTTGTTCAATAAGAATGGAGCAATATATATGCAACATGTCTATTATTTTCAAGGTTAAAATGCACCATTGATCCCTTATAGGCTGATCTCACTATTAGTCTCTTAACAAATTTTTTACCATTTTGGCCATATAACTATTAAATATTCACGTAGTCAGTCCATTTGATGGATGTCGTTAGTCAATTGTCATTAAGTTGCTCATGTGCCTCCCACATGCGTTTGGAAAGGACTAAACTTGAATTCCCCACCTCCCCATTTTCTATAATAATGCAAACAAAAGGAAAGTTTAAATCAGTTGACTAAAACAAAAAAGAAAATTGATTCTAAGTCTCCATCTCCATCATCATCGTCCATTTGAGTAATTGATCAAAGGCATAATTGGGCACCTTGTGAGGTATTGGACAAATTGGCAAAGTAATCGACCCAGATCACCTTTACGGTAAGTATTCGAGATCCCATTTAATCTAGGTTTTTTTTTTCATCTTTACACAAACAATGATTGTTTCCCTAAACCCAAAAGTGAAGTCAATATTCTCTATCAAAAGTTTTTTTTAATTTTATTTTTGTCATATTGTCCACCTTTGAGGAAGCATGTAAGGAAAAACAAATGAAAGTAATATGTATATGTAAATGTTATATATTATATATATATATATATTCACACACAAACACATAGTTGTTTTTATGGTATATGTATATATGGTCTTTACATTTGATTTTTTGTTTATTGTGGTGTGGTCCCTTAGTGTATATGTGAATGTTAAATGTGATACTATTTCTAAGTCATTTTATTCTACATTTTCAATTCCAAATTCAATGTATTTTACATTGAAAATTCACCATGGGAGCTACATTGAATCCAATAGTGAGATGGTTTACAAGGAGGGTTTTATTGATTTTGTTAATTACGTGAATGGTGAAAAATTATCTGTAATGGACATTAATGACATGTTTAAAAAGTTAGGGTATGATGATGAAGAGAATGATTTCATGTTTTATCATTATTTAAAGCATGATTGTGATTTGAGAGATAGCTTGAAAGCATTAGGGGGGATATTTATGCTATTGAATTGATTACGTATGTGAAGGACCACAAAGTAATTCATATGTAAATCGAACATGGATATTTAGCTCATGAGATGGTTCACAAGCTGGACAAGAAAGTTCACAGAGGCAATGTCGTCTTCAAATTTGATATGTCCAAAGCTTATGACCGTTTAGAATGGGGTTTCTTGTTAAGGGCGCTACAGGTGTATGGGTTTAGTGTAGAGAATTGTAGGTTGATCTCAAGGTTGATAGACAATGTTTGGTACACTTTTCGGATAAATGGAGATAATTACGGCTTCTTCAAGTCATCCCGGGGGGTTCGACAAGGCGACCCTCTTTCGCCGTTGCTTTTTATTATGGCTCAGGAAATCTTCACCTACAATATTAACAAAGCTATCATCGAAAGGAAAATCAGACCCTATGATCATGGTCGAGGAGGGATCCACATCTCCCATCTTTTATATGCCGATGATATGTTACTGTTCTCTAATGCAAGCAAAAGGTCGATTGTGGCGCTTCGGAAGGTGATCAGTGACTATGAGGAAGCCTCTGGACAGCTTTTAAACTTTCAAAAAAGTGGTTTTTATGTTGCTTCCAGTTGTTCGAGGTGGAAAGTTTAGTTGATTGCTAGATGGTCGGGTTGTACTCAGCGTGCTTGGCCCATGAAGTACTTAGGGATTCCTCTGTTTAAAGGGAGAATTAAGTGGGTTTATTTCAGAGATTTGGAAACCAAAATTATGAGACGAATCTATGGTTGGAAGAGTCGTCTTTTGTCGTTTGGAACTAAGTTGGTCCTGTTAAAAGCGGTTCTTGGCAGCATCCCGGTGTTTTCCCTTGCGGCTATTAAAGTTCCTAATTATGTGCTCTATCGTAGTAACGGGGAGCACCGTAGTCATTGGGTTTCTTGGAGGCGGATTTGCCGGCCTGTAGAAGAGGGGGGGTTGGGTATTAGATCTTTGAGACAGACCATGGATTCTTTGCATGCTAAATTAGCCTGAAGCGTGCTTCAAGGGAAAGGGCTTTGGGCTCGTTTTGCTCAGGCCAAGTATGGTACCTCCCATTGTGGTTTTGTTCAGCCTTTACACGCGTCTCATACGTGGCGTGCTGTTATGATGCAAATGGGTCAGGTTCAATTGCACAGTAGATGGGTTATTGGTTCAGGTTTGGTCTCTTTCTGGAACTCCAACTGGAGTGGTGAAGTTTTGCATGGTCCTCGCCCGGTGGATGTAAAGCTCACAGTTTCAGAGGTGATACAATGTATGGATCAGCTCTTGCCTTTGATTCCAACTGAGCATCATGTTGTCATTCAAGGGGTTAGGGTCCAAGAGGATAGCCCTGACTGGTTAGTGTGTACTTTTAACCTCTTCTGGTGAATTTGAGTCGGCGGCTTATTATCATAAGTGGAGAGATAGATTGCAGTAGGTGGATTGGGGGAAGAAAATTTGGCAAAAGTGGATTCTGCAAAAAATTAGCATGTGCGTTTGGAGGCTTTTTCACCGTGCTCTTCCTGTGGATATGCTTCTGCACAAGAAGTGTATTAATATCGTTTCTAAATGTGTTTGTTGTATTGGGCAGCATGATCAAGAGTCACTGGATCATTTGTTCCTTCGATCAGACATCGCGACTAATTTGTGGGCTAGGCTTGCTCGGCCTTTTGGAAATATACATCATTATGTGAGCATTCGGCATCTGTTTGAAGTCTGGACGATGGGTATTTCTTTACGCAATCAAATTAGTGCTTGTTATTTAGGGATTTTTATGTTTACGTGTTGGGAGATTTGGAAAGCCAGGTACCCTGCTGTCTTTGAGGATATTCCTATGAATGCCGATGAGATTTTCAACCGCATCCGCACTCATCTATTTGATATGCATTCACAGTATACTCCTAAATCGAAAGTTACTACTTTGGGTGGGCTTGGTATTCAGCAGTTAGGGATCAATGTTGTGCAATGCGAGAATAGGAATGGCCAATGGTTAAGGTGGCTTCCTCCGGTTGATCACAGTTTTAAATTAAACACTGATGGGTCTAGCATTGGAAATAAATGTATGGGGGGGGGGGGGAATTATCAGAGATAGCCATGGTAGTCTGGTTGGTGCTTTTTCGAAATTTTATGGTGATGGTTCTAACATGTGGGCTGAAATTTTAGCTCTTCGAGATGGTTTACAGTTATGTATGGATTTGGGTTTGGAGTCAGTGGAGGTTGAAACTGACTTTGTGGTGGTTGTTTTAGTTCTTCAGAGGAAGCAAAGGTCTCCTTGGCAGAATACTTATGATTTGCGTATTTGTCAAGAGCTGTTGGGTTCTTTTGCTTTAGCTCATGTTTATCGAGAACGAAACCATGTTGCGGATAGGTTGGCTGCGGAGGCACATGATCCCCAGGGGAGCTGTATTTTCACTAGTAGGACGACTCTCCCTCGTACCGTCCAGCTGGCTCTCATTCATGAATAGAGGGGTTTTTATAGCTATCGCTATTAAGGTTTTGTTTTGTTTTTCTGTATTTGCTTTTAGAGGTAAGGCTCCTTTGTCCCCCTTCTTGGGTAAGGCTGGTTGTCCCCCTCCTGTTAAACCAAAAAAAAAAAAAAAAAGACCTTTGAAAAAAAGAAAGATATTTAGTAATTAATTATAGTTCTAATTGAAGAGCTAGATGATGGTGATGAACAAGTTTTTCAACAAAAAAATAATACAAGAGGGTCTTTAGGAGAAAGGGTTAGTGTGGCAAAGTAAAACTTATTGGTTGGGTTAATAGGTCAGATAATGGGGTATGTGGTGGGGATAATGGGCCAATTGATGGGCCAGATGATGTGGGAAATGAAGGTGATGCTCATAATGGGACCGGTAATGGGCCAAATGATGATATGGATAATGGGCTAGGTAATATGCCAAGTAATGTGTTAGGTGGTAATAGGGATGATGAGCCAGGCAATAAGCCAGCTAATGAAATTGAAGAGAGTGATGAAGATAGTGAGTTTGATGGAGAGAATGACGAAGATAGTGATTTAGAACATGAGTTGCATGCTAAGAAGCTTATCAAGCTCAAATGAAGAAGAGATTTTCAGAAAGGGTAGGAATAGCTATCCTGACTTTGACATTTAAAATGATTTAAAAGATCCTTGTTGTGGACCCGACTCAGATTCCAACATGGAATCCCGAGGTTGTGCCGCTAAACCAACTAAACAAGGGACAATGGCGCACATCGAACCAATGAGCTAACAAGCTCCAACAAGAAAGTAAAGTCGTCATGGTGATACAAAACAACATCAACAAAACTACGGAAGCGAATAATAAGATGATGCCCGAGCTATAAAGCTCTAAGCTAAAACACAACCAAAGAGATAGTTAATCTCTCGGTCTAAAAATTTGAATCATGTGCCGCAACAATCTGCACGTACAGCAAAACCACCTGCTAAACAAAATGGAATATGATACTCAAGTCATAAGTAACACTACATGCCGAAACCCAACAACTACAACCGCGGGTCTACAATTCGGGAACATAACAACAACATCAACGGCCACAACATGTCGGATAAACCACAACTAAACACCACAAGCTAAAGACATGATTGGGAAAGAAACTGGAATAAAACTTCTAATATAAATACAACGACACGACATAACTTGTCGGCTCCAAATGAATACAACTAACAATACCCAACATAATTCTACCCAGGGTAACTTAAATAACTTTGCATAACACTTGTCCTCACTAGAATGAACGACAATAATTAACAACAACAACAATAATAATATCAATAATACTCCACGAGCTAAGTCTTAGAAGAAACACCGGCTACAACCACGAACTACTTGACCTCAACGTGAGCTAACGAACCAACTGCACACTAAGGAAAACAAACGCATGGGATGAGTCATAATGACCCAATAAGTTACTAAATGCAGCAATATGACATGGCTAAATGCTCAATCATATATAATGAACATGTCATCAACATAAGTATACCAAATCATAAACATGTACCGCATAATCTTAAGCACATAAATCATGCCAACACATAAACCACATAGCATAGTGATGTTCACATAAGTGCTCATAATAAATCACATAAGAGGAGAATATAAATATTACTCCAATCGATGTTGCCGCATTGCTCCTGCAATACACGTACAAAACCAATTCGTGCCCTCGAGTCCCACTCAAGTCACATGTGCCCTCGATACCCATCTCGTGGTATCGACGTCCCCGAGTCCCACTCGAATTCCATAGTTATTCCAAGTCATGTGTATTGCTACAACAAGGTCAACTACATCCCCACTACGCCAATAGTATAGGGGTGTGTGCAAACTATCTTTGATACGACGACCCATAGCGATCAAGAATTTGACATTTGTGGAGGCGATGTATCGTCCCATCATCAACCCAATCAAATCAACCAAATATGGCAGTTGGACTTCCAATGCAATGCACAAGTAGATATTTACTCGTAACATATCAAACTAATAAGTTCCAAAATAGGGAACCTTATCCGCATAAGCAGATCCATGATTCTACTTTAACACATTAGCAGACACATATTGGAAGGTAATAAACAACACATCTCAAAAATACATACTTAGTTTTGAATCACATAAT
The DNA here is from genome assembly GCA_013146195.2 of Codonopsis lanceolata. Taxonomy (NCBI): domain Eukaryota; kingdom Viridiplantae; phylum Streptophyta; class Magnoliopsida; order Asterales; family Campanulaceae; genus Codonopsis; species Codonopsis lanceolata. The sequence continues at coordinate 33,698,074 of CM028379.1, forward strand.
CATACATGCACATATTTGCAAGTATTCCCAAATACAAATTGACCACATATTTAGTCCAAGTATCCAAACATTATGGTACACGATGATCCCCAGAACGGACTTAACTGTGCTAACGGCGCTAACGCAAAGGAAAATGACGCTAACTCCATGAAATCCAGGGGCACCGGAGTAAACTTCAGATCGCTAGGGAAGGCTGGAGCAATTTCTAGAAGTTGTCCATTGTGTTGTCAACCTTTAGCCGGAGCCACGTGTCGCCTACAGCCTCTCCCCCACAAGTGCCTGACCCGCGTGCATTTCTTGGTGGATCCATGTATCCCGCTTCATTCCAGCCCATTCTCCCTTCTTCCAGCACATTTCCTCTCACACTCCCTCACTTGCCAACCCAGCCCTAACCCGCCAACTCCCCACCTAGATCCCCACTTTCCAGCCGTTTCCATCTGCCTTAATTCTTCCATTTCAGCCCCTAAATCCTTCTTGCATTTCCTATTCTACCCCTGCCTCTATTACCTTCTCCATTTTTAATCCCTCCCAGCCTCCTTCATTTTTTACCAAGTCCCCATTGCGGGACATTGCTCCCAAATGGGGCACCAGCCCCATTTTACCCAAAAAATTATCCTTTCCTCCAAATGAAACATCTACAAATGATATCATCCCCGGAGATACGATTTGTTCGGTTTAATTCTTCCTATCTATATTTTATGATGGTTGTTATAATTTATTGGGTTGATTAATTTTGTAAATGAAGAATTGGTTTATGCTTAATTTATTTATGGAAATGCAATTATTTTTCTATGTCCAATGTAGTGATTAAATTTAATCTCTCTCTTTATTCAGTACGCATTCATGTTTGGTTATTATTTTGTGAACTTAATGCTTTTAATTAATTGACCATTAATTAAATGATTTTAGAAATATGTAGGATCCGCGAGAGCTACCTTTATATTTCGGGCCAATCAATTTAATAGTTGGTGTTTTGTGACACACACCGATCGCCATTGTGAGACTTGCTTTGACACGCGATCAAACCATCTTAGCCATTTGTGAGGTCAGGGAGGTTAGAGTTGACTATAAGATGCGAAAGCTCGTAGTTAACCAATTTTGTTTGTCTCGGCTACCAACATGATTTGTAGAAAAATTTAGAGAATTTCTTTTTGCGAAGTATTACTCATGCTCTTTGTTATTATTGTGTGTTTTTCATGCTGTTAATGTCATAGCGAACTATTAAATGATCACTAGAATTATATGATAAGATGCGAGAGCACGTTCTATTAATTCTGAAAATCACAATAATTGTTTGTGTTACGTGAGACCAAGAGGAGATCGTGTGTAGATAGTCATTGGGTTCTTGCTTTGACATGCGACTATTTTCTCCTATGTTATAAGACGCGAGAGCCCATAGGTAGGAGTTGTAACTAGATTTGCTATACGTTGCGAGAGTCCGTAGTGAATATTATAGTGCGCCCGACTACTAAGACTTGAGTTAAAGGAAAGCAGAAAGATGATTAAATTTAAACACCGGCTAGACTAGAAATATTGCACTCCTATCTTTTTATCTTGATTTGTTGTTGCCAAACCACCTTTGCAGTAGTGTAGATTTAATTGCTTTCTAGGTTGTTTATATTTTTATATTTTAATTCATTTTCTTTTTGCTCAAATATAATTAGTTAGCCTGATTTTGGTACTTAGTCGGAGTGAGAATTACGTACGTTCCCTGTGGGATCGATAACTCATACTTAGGTACACTTTATTACTTGATACGACCGGGTATTCTTGCCCGAGTTGCATTTTTGAGTGCATCATGTCACATTGGACACTCACAACGAATTCATCCGGGTCTTCATAAACAAGACCATACGCGTCTCAAACGTCGTAGGATTTCAACACTACTTTATTTAGTGTATTATCAATCTTTATTTGACTTCATTGAGTCTTAACTCTATGTTTCATCTTTTAGGTCATTATTGACTTGAACCATAAAATCTATCAAATCATAACTTAATCGATATTCTTATATCAATCATCACAAACCCAAATATCTCAAGCATATTATAATTGCTATTGAATTTACAACCCAATACTATCTCCTTAGTCTCTAATCATAGAGTGTCCCAGATTACACTCATAACCATCACACATGAATCGGTCATCTAATCATATTCCCAATTCACCATTAATCACACAAGAATCACATCTTAGATTCTCTAACAAGTCGGTGCACTATTGTGCACTAAAGAGGACTTCCCAAAATTCAACACTCGCATTAGTTTGCACTCTAGCTATTGTAGAGATCCATATAAGGTTATTAGACTTTACTAACACTATCATGAGGACTTATATAATGAATTTCTAAATCATCAAATATCACACAAACCCGAAATCTCCCAAAATGTCATAATCTCGAGATTTCACAAATGAGACTTAATGATCTCCAAACGTTGTAGGATTTCATCCTAGGACTCACATAAACTCATTAAAACCATATTTGACTCCGTTGAGTCTAATTCCTAAGCTTCAAAAGTTAGGTCACAAACTCATTTTGTGATTTATCCAAATTTGGGTTCCTAAACCCATTTAACATGTTCTTCTAGGCATAAACACCCAGCAAACATAATCAAACCCACCAACATTCAAACTCATATGTTCTCAACATATAAACCATCATAAACTCATCACAACATGGTATGATATTCCACCAAAGCATGAAAATCAACTCTCTAACATCCTAGCATGATATTAAGCTAAAGAGAGAAATAAAAAGGGGGATAGTAAATTACCAAATCCAAACCACAAACCTATATAGAAATGAAAATGGATAGAAAGGAAATGATCTCCTCGTCGAGAGCTTTCCAACAGTGGTCTCGCATCGCAATTCCGATGAGTGAATCAATGGGAATCAAAACACACACAAACACCTATTGAAGGTGTTTCTGTCTCTAATCTTGGTGAAGAGGATGGAGAAGGGGTTTGGGGGCTCAAATACCCCAAATGGGAGGTCATAAGACTAAGGGCACGGATCTATTAAGGGCAAGAGGGACATTTCACATGAAAAAATAAAAAAAACTACAGATCTGACTACTGCGCGGTCGCATGTCCTCCTAGGTGCGAGAACGCCATACAACTTTATGAGGTGTTTCGTTTTGCTTTGCGATGTGATTTTGGATGCGATCATCCCTCCTGACTGACTATAATATTCCAAAGTAAAAGCCTTAAAATCCCCAAAACAAATTAAAGCCTCCTTGGATGTTTCCTCGATCGAAACGATTTCGCCACGTACCGAATAGTCGTCCGTATCTACCGTACAAAGGATGAAACTACACAAAACAAACCAAAGATCAAAACAACGAATCTCGCTCACTGATCGCTCACTGCGTTAAAAATACGCAGAGTTTCTTCGGGCTTCAAGCCTTCGTCGAAATTCTGTCCTGAAATCGTAGCCGAGCACTGATATTTATAGATGGATTTGTGTTTCATCGGCTTGTACCGTGCGCTGAGAGAATTGTGCAATGCGTTAACTCTGAGTGCACTATTTGGGACCTTGGCGCGGACAACAAGCTCCCTTGGCGCGGCGCCAAGGACTTCTTATGGCGGCGCCAAGCCTCCATTTCTAGCCTATTTTTGACACTTTGACCCCCTACAATTCACTATTCATGCTACCTACTTTTTCCTTTTGCATTTTCAACCCCGTAACTTGACATTTTGTTAAGTTTAAACGGTTCTTGATATCACATGCCAGAGTTACATACCAGGGGTACGAAATTGGGGTGTCTACAGAGCCCCTCAACGATGGAGTCTACGGGTAACCCGAGGCTTACTAAGTAGACGAACATCGTTGATACACAATAGACTCTCCAATTTCGTTCAATTATAAAACGGGGAAGAGATGCAATAGGTAGTAGTTATAATGCAATAGTTTATCATGCTAACCAAACTCCATAGCCTAGACATATTTAGTCCGTTATAACAGGTTATCGTAGTTTTTAAGCAGATATGCAATGAAATGCTCTAATGGTCGGACCTACTAGTGTAGGCTGCCTATGTATCCCTTAATAGAGGAACTTAGACCAAAACGTAGTTTAGGCCAAAACCTAAATTGTCACTCGTGCAACGGTCGTGCCTACCGAAATAGGCTGCCTACGTATCCTTATACAAGGAATCAGACCGAGACGTAGTTCGTCCTGCCAGGGATGAAATGTTGCGGTGCAAGTGCGGCAATGCTAAATGAGCAAGTGCTACAAAGCTTTATCAAATGAGTGCTGCAAAGCTTTATCAAATGAGTGCTGCAAAGGTAATTATAACGTGCTGTGATGGTCGCGTCTACCGAGATAGACTGCCTACGTATCCTTAGTCATGGAATCAGACCAATCGTAGTTCATCTGCGGCTGTGCAGCATGAATTGTCTCCTCAGGAACGCAACCTTCGTCGGAGGACAAGACCTTTCCCTCTGATCCAGGGTTGCATGCCCCTTAAAAAAAAGTTTTCCAACACAGTGATTGATGTCTGGAATTTAATGTCTCCTTAGGAACTCAGCCTTCACTGGAGGACAAAGCCTTTCCCTTGCCCCGGGGTTGTCTGCCCCGTTAGGAAAGTCTTCCAAACATCATACGAATGCACAGAAATAGGAAAATACCTTCCTTTTCTTACCCTTGTCGTGCCCATGAGGCAAATTGCCGCTGCGGTTGCTTTGCTGCTTCTTGCTGCTTTATGTTGTTCTTTGCTGCTCCTGCTGCACTTTGCTGGGGATTCTTCTTTTGTCACAGTTCCAGCCTTCACTGGAAAATTGCTTTCCCTGTTCCGCTATATTTTCGGCTTTAGCTGGAATGTGAGAACCCAAACCCCATTTCGTATTTGTCATCATTATGACATGTTTGTAATATGTCTTTACATATTTGAGACTTCATTTCATTCTTATCGTGTTGGCATTGAATTGGTTAAGATCATAATAGAGTAATGGTCTTCCATGCGTTGCATGCCTTGTTGTTGTTGTTTCAGGTGTTCGTATTAACGTGTTAGCACCTTAATAAGTCTCATGAGAGTCTTAATACCTTGCATACAAGATTTACAATGTTCATCTTAGTTGTTTCATGCTTGGTTGGAAGTTTAGAAGCTTCGTTGCTTCGTTTGTGTTTTGAGGTTGTACATCATTGCTTGTATTGCCTTCTTTTCGTCTCGAGAGATGTTTGGTTGAGTTCTAGGCCTTGAATACAAGCCATAACCATGTTTAAACAAGCCTTATACATGTTCATAGATTGGTTGCATTTGGAAATAAGATAATCAACTTATTACTTCACAGATTCAGTCCGGTTTTTGGGCGAACTTCGGGAAAATTCTGGTACCAATCTACTAAAGAGAATTTTCTAAAATTTTAGTATGTTCTACCTACATATGTTAGGATACTCCCTGTAAAATATTATATTTTTCCAAGGTGTATAAGTACCTCATTTAGGTCTTGACTTACGGCTGTGCCAGAATTCTGTTTTCAGGAAATCAGCTTCTGTACTTGAACTTGTAGTAGCCATATTTTGATGAATATAAGTCCAAATTGAGTAATTTAAAAGGCTAAACTATATTTTAAAGAGTCTAGTTTCATAAAAATCAATAATCACCTCATTTAGAGGTGTGAGATATTTATGGTCGATTTTACAAGATTGACTGTCTGTTGTCCAGTTTTCTGCATTTGTGAGTTTTGAGTGGATTTGGCTAATGACTCTTAACCCCTTGGCCCTTGGACGTCCTTGGTCACTCAAAGCCCTCTTTGTTGACTTGTTTAAAACCATTTTGAGCCTTTGATCATTTGCTTATCAATGGCTCACATGCCATAGCCAATGAGAAGCCTCTAAAGCCCTTCACTTGGATTGGGAGTTTGAGGGAAGTATATAAACACAAATTCAGCCCTTTCAGCCATTTTTGTCTAACATAACCAGAGAATCAGCTTGAGCTCCAATTTTCGTCCATGGTGGTCACACAAACTTAGGGGACCATTTCCTGAGATCCGGTGGTCCGATTGTCGAACCGAGACCGCCAAATCGAAGCTCTTGATCATCTCTACAAGAATCCTCTCTTTAATCAATCTTTCCTCCATTAATCATAGGACTAAGGTGAGTGACAATTCCCTGAGATTTTCATGTTAAACAAAATAGCATGACCCCTTCATTATAGTTGTTTTAATGTTGATTGTGAACATCTTTTGTGAAGACAAAACCTTCAATTCAACATATAAAATATGGGTATGATTTTATGAAATCTCTATGAAGTTATGATTTTGACATTTTGTAAAGCATGAATGTTGTTTGTAATAAGCTTGGGAATAACTCTTGTGAAAGAATTCGGTTCAATTCAAGGTTTAACAAAATCACCGAAACTAGGGTTTGAAACTCGAGATTGTGTTTAAGGCTAGTTTAAGAACATGAACGGCTTAGTTATCGAGTTCTAAATGAACGGAGAACTTAGAAAAGGGCAATGTGATACATATAGTATCAATGCTCTACTTGGTTGAATTTTAGTAAAACTCACCGGAGTTGAAATTAGGGAGTTATGAACATTAACGACTCCACAATCAATCCCTACGACGAATGTAGTTCGTTAGACTAATGAATTAGCTTACGATACTTTGAGATGGATTGATGTTTATGCCTTGATGTTTGTGTGCTTTTAAGACTCGATTGAGTTCTTATGCAGTTTGTTTGATCGTGTGAAGTAAATGCATGATTGAGAGCATGTTGTAGAATAATGTATCTATTTGACATGTTGAATTCGCTCTTGTCTAATTCTTGTTTGATTCCTTAAATGAGTAAACAACTACTTGTTGACTAAGTTCGCTCTTGTCGAACTTATTCCTTATTTGAGATTACATGACGAGTAAACATCTACTTGGCATTGCATGAGTCCAGCTGGCATATTTGGTTGAGTCGTTGGTGTGACAATGCATCGCCGTCACGAGTTATGGGACTCGTGATAGTGATGGGTTGTTATACCGGGTTTTTATCACACACACCTCCACTGTTGGCCACAAGTGGGAAGTAGCCCTTTTTGTAACCAAGAGAGCACATTGGCATGTCTAAGTACCATGGAGAGAGCTTGGTACCCGAGTAGAGAACTCGGCACTTTGATACACTCATCACGGGTATCATTGGCACGAATATTAACGCTGTATTGCAGAGCTACGTAGCGGCACCTGTTCCATAACATATCCTCCTTATATGTGATTTACTTTATAGCACTTTTGTGAAACAATGTGCTACCATGGATATGTGATTTAAGTGTTTATTAAATGAATGCTTTGAGTGACTTGATATTAAAGATGATATCTTGCTATGTATGTTGCATAATGCCATGACATGCATAATTGTTAACTCACAAAGTCTTTATGACTTACCCCTCCCTTTTATCGCTTTTAGATCCGAGCCGTTTGTACCGCTCGTTGAGGTGTTGCAGATTTGCGCTTGTCCGTGATCGCACGCGACGAGGTTGTGGGTTTTAGATGTCCTTATTTTGTTCTGTTTTGTAAGGACGTTGGGTATAGCAAGTCATTTAGACTTCGCTTGGGAATTTGGTTTCGTTGTCTTTATGTCTATACTTGTATCTTATTTTTGAGCGTCGGCGCATGTACGCCGAGCCTTGTATAGATGTATTATGGTTCACATGTTTTAAAACTTCCGCTGGGCATTACTTTAGCTCTTATTTAATTATGTTGTTCTCCGGCATATTGTAGCCGTCGAGGTATATTTCCATGAGCTGTGTAGTGTTGGGTTCCGGTAGTAAAGTCGCCGATGATTTGATATACTTGTCTTAAATTATTATATCAGGTGTAAAAAGTTTTAAAAATTTCCGGCCTTTTGGTGCCGAGTCGCGCTTCAACTAAAATGTTGTGTCACGCCGTTTTCTTTAATTGAGTATTTGCATGCATTGTTGTCCTATTTGGACGACTTGACTTGTGATTCCATCTCGGGGTCCGGGTCGGGTCGTCACATGGAAAATCTTTCTTGATGCTGCTGCATTTTTCTTTGCTGCTCTTTCTGACCTTGGTTAGAAATTTCCTTTCCTTGCTGCCGCATCTTTTGATTCCAGCTGAAATAATCTTTTCTTTACTGATGTTTTCTTTTTGATCCATTTTCTAGCTTCAGCCGAAAATTTCTTCTTCTGCCACCGCATTTTCTTTTGTTGTATGCACTTATAAATTTTTCCTTTTCTTTTCTTGTACATGCATTTTCACCTCTCCCGATTTTTTTTCTTTTATTCTGCATGCTCGTCACTTCTCTTTATTTGCATGCTTATTATCTGTTTACTCTCTCTGTTTTTTTTCTTTTTCACCTTCTTTATTCTTTTCTTCTTCTTCTTTTTTTGTTTTGTTTTTTCAATATTCCTCTTTTTTTTGTTTCAATATTCCTCTTTTTTTTGTTTTTTCAATATTCCTCTTTTTTTGTTTTTTTAATATTCCTTTTTTTGTTAAATGATATATATACAAATATTTATTATGCAATGCAGTACAATTTTATATGAAGTAATAAATTAAAAATGCAGACTCAAAACGCATGCACAAAGTAAAGTTATATCGATATCTAATGGGTAATGGCACGCTGTATCTCAGAAACAGATTTTAAAGGAATATACATTTGGGCTCGAGCAGGCCTTTCTGATGATATGCGAGGAGGAAGGGGCAGCCGCCTCCTCTTGTTCTTGGCCATATAATTGTTGCAGGGCTATACTTGGCATTAGGCTATTTTCATGGCCCCTGCTTTTTTTCTTCGCAATCAGACAGGGCAGCAGTGAATGGTCGAAACCCAAGTCGTCTGACTGTTTCAAGACAACGGCAATACGGATAATGAATAAGACAAGGACACTTCTGGTGCTTCTCAGTCTGATTAGATTGAGCCCTTTCTGTGCCTCGCAGAAGAAGTATATGGGCCCGACTGGGCGGACGCCGCAGGCACTGATGGACCAGCTTGGGGCTTAAGTTACAAAAGAGGGATAGTTTGGGGGAACAAAGGGGTAGAGGCAATAATAGATATGTACAGGCGTATAATGCATAACCTAGATTTCTTTAGCAATTATTCCTAAGTTGGACCTTACGACCTGTAATATTATATTTTAGTGTTTTAATGTGAGCCTCTGTCGTGGTTTTTCTTTTCCTTTTGTCAGTCGAGCCCCTTGCATACTGAAGACTAGAGGTAGGATGCCGAGGTTTCAAAGAGTGCCTTCCCTCCCCTTTTTCTCCTGATATATATATATTTTTTATTTTTCTCTAACTTTTGCCTAGGCTGCCCTTTCGGGTTTTCAACCTAGCGAGCCTTTATTTCCCCTTTTTATTTTATTTTATTTATTGTTTTATTTTGCTCTAATTTTTGTCTGGGCCGCCCTTTCGGGTTTTCAGCCTAGCGAGCCCTTATTTCTCTTTTTTATTTTATTTTTTTATTTGCTCTAATTTTTGTCTAGGCCGCCCTTTCGAGTTTTTAGCCTAGCGAGCCCTTATTTCTTTTTTTTTATTTTATTTTTTTATTTGCTCTAATTTTTGCCTAGGCCGCCCTTTCGGGTTTTCAGCCTAGCGAGCTGGAGGGGGAAGCAATTTCTTAGATAGGGTGGCTCAAGCATAATACCTTTTGAGCTTGTCGAGATTGAAGGGCTGAACAAGGTCTTCTCTTTCCTGGTTTGTGAAGAGTACAACACCTCCTGACCGGATCTCTTTGACAATATACGGTCTCATCCATGGAGATTTCCATTTTCTTATGGATCATGTCGTGGAAGAGAGTGGTGGTAGCCCTTTGATAAGTAGCCTCGACATTTTTCAGCTCAAATGGCATGACATGATAGTAGTAGGTTCCCCAAGGGGTGGTGAGTGAGGTGTTTTCTTGGTCTTCTGCTGCCATTTTGATTTGATTATAGCCCAGCTGTGAGGTTCTCGGGATGCGACCCGTGCCCCGCGCGCTCTTGGGGATGCGGGTACGTGCGGATGCGGGACACCACTGCTCTCGTTCCACCCTCCCTTGTTTAAGGGAAGACGAAATCAAAAGTGCGAGAGGAGTGCTGTCTATGTTAGCGCGCTGGAATGCACCTCGGTTGCCTTTAGTGGATTTTTTATCCAATATGGGAACTTATGGTTTCCCGCATCAAGTTATCCCTTTTTTAGGGTATACCAAGATATGGGAATGTATTACTCTTTCATTCCCATTTTCCATTTTTTAGGGGAAAACGGAAAAGTGCAAAAAAGGATATTGCGACACCCCCACTTATGAATTTTATTAAAAATAGCTTTATGGCCCGTTTCAGATCACTATGGGAGCTTTGGGTTTCCCGCATCAAGTTATCCATTTTTTAGGGGATATCAGGATATGGGAATACATCACCCTTCCATTCCCATTCTCCCTTTTTTAGGGGAGAACGGAAAAGTGCAAAGAAGGAGTGTTGTGAGGCCCCACTGGATCCGAAAGTTTTAGAGTCGCCATCTTTATTTTAAGGCAAAATAAAGCAAAACCAAAGAAAGAGAAAATAAACCGAGTAGAAAAAGAAAACGGGTTCGAGGCTAAGTTACGAGTTGGGAAGGTGCTAGGCACCCAACTCGCCCTTTCGGTCTCAAAAGTGGTTTTTGGCTGAAGTATGCTTATTGTTATATTTATTTAGCAAATAAATAAAGCATTAAAAGACAGAAAATTAAAACAAATACATCCGTGGCTACATTATTTACGGACTTGCAGTCATTTCTTTACAATTATTACAAATGTATTTAAAAATATTTGGTCATTATAACGTCTCTTTTACATACTATTTCATATTTTAATCCGGGCAGCACAACAGCTTATACTGACTACATTGTGCCGGATTTAAATAACAACTCTAAATAATAAATGAACGGAAAAGTAAATAAATAAATAAAATAACGCCCTTAAAAGCTTTACCTTTTAGAGCGGTAGTGTGCTCGCTCTGTCCTTCAGGGAGAGGGAGTCTTTTTTGTTGTTTGTTGTGTGGTTGTTGTTTTGATTTGGGCAGAGTAACTGCTTATTTTGGTGACTTTTGGCTTGTCTACTTGGACGGAATAACGGCTTAGTTTTGGTTTTTCAGCTCATTACTCGGGGCAGAGTAACGGCTTACTTTGAGATTTTTGGGCCGGGGAAGTGAGGTGGATACCTAACAACTAGGCTAGGAATCACTTATAACTGGTGGATATTTATTTTGGCGGAGTTTGGACGGGGTTTGAAGACTTTAGTGGGCTTCACTCACCTATCTCACACCTCTCGTAACTATTCTCTCGAAGGAACGCGGAGAAATCTCTCAGCGTTTCTCTACAAATTTTCTGAACGATTTTTGTGAACACTGAATGAGGGAGTTGGGGCCTCTTATTTATAAGTGGAGAGTGAGGAGTCATCGGGAATTTCTCGATTTCTTTCAGCCGCTTTGATCAATTGTACACCGAGCTTCAACAGTTGTACAATGCGTTAACTGAGAGAGGCTACAGTAGCACTCATGGTGCGGCATAATTCCCCCCTTGGCGTGGCACCCACAGCCTTTTTAGGCCGCGCCAAGGCCACTATTCAACTTTGATTTTGACACTTTCACCCCTTGCAATTTACTGTTTTGCGCATCCTGCTTTGCCTTTCGCATTTTTAACTCCTGTAACTTGACATTTGTTAAGTTTGAACAGTTCTTGATATCATATATTAGAGTCACATACCAGGGGTACGAAATTGGGGTGTCTACAAATCCCCTCAACGATGGAGTCTACGGGTAACCCAAGGCTTACTGAGTAGACGAACATTGTTGATAAACAATAGACTCTCCAATTTCGTTCATTTTAAAACGGGAGAGAAATACAATTGGTAGCAGTTATAATGCACATTTGATCATGCTATCCAAACTCCATAACCTAGACATTTTTAGTCTGTTATAAAAGGTTATCGTAGTTTTTAAGCAGATATGAATTTAAAGTGCTTTGATGGTCGTACCTACTAGTGTAGGCTACCTACGTATTCCTTATTAAAGGAAATCAGACCAAATGTAGTTCAGGCCAAAAACCTAAACTACAACCAAATGAGGATGTCATGTTCTTCGGGTCAAGACCCGATCGAGAACACAACAGGAAAAAGATTTTTGTGTTTTTTCGAAAAGTCGTATCCAACAGAAACCCGTCAAATACGGTATGAAGATTTGAATGTTTTTCGGGAATCACATTTCAACCGGTCAATACCTTGTCATTGAAACATGTTAAGAAGAATTTTCAAAATCGTGTCTGGTTGGTCAATACCTTGTGTGGGTCCCAATGAGCACAATAATAAGCTAGAAGAGGGGGGGGGGTTGAATAGCTTATTAACACTTTAAAAACTTTTAAGTAAGTTCCTTGAAAGTTACTTGCAATCTATGAAAAGAATCAAGTAGCGGAAGACCTTCAAGAAAATTGTTCCGTGTCCGCGATAAGGACTACCGTAGACCTTTTACTGATTACTTAAGTTCAAATTGAAATGGATAATATAAACAATGAAACTAAGCAGCTCAATAAATAGCATGTAAGGAAATAACACAAGTATTTTGGGATGGTTCACACTATAATGAGTGCTACGCTCACCACCAAGGCAGTCAACCTTGGATTTAAATTGTGCACTATGTTTTCCACTTAGATCAATTACAAAGAATATCCCTAATGGATCGTGTACAAAATATTGACTTGTGTTTGTCTAGGGAATTAAATATCTGGAAATACAAGATATTTAATTCGCAAGTATATAGTTAATGGAAGTAAACAACAAGAAGAATAAAACAATAATTGTTGAAGAGCCTTCTTGTTGTTGATAAGGACTTCTAGATCCGTTGAGGATCTATTGAATGCACCTGAAATGAAAGACTTGGAGTTGTGTAGATTCGAGCAATTCTTTAAGTGTTCGATTGATTCTGCAGCTTGTCTCTTTGTTCCAGCCTTCAATGGCGGTATTTAAAGCAGTATCTCAAAAGAATCCGTTGGAGACGAAGACTTCAACAACTCTATTCATAAATACATTAAATGCATGGGGTCAAGCGATCAAGGATTTTCGTCTTCACGATATCTAGAGCGTATAATCATTTCGAGATCTTCAAAAAGGTGGGCGATTTGGTGTCGATCTAAGAGATGAAGCGAAAGTAGGGACCGCTTTTCGCTTTCAGCTCGAGGCGAAAAGTATTCCTCGCTCGAAAAGTTGCTTTCGGCGGCTTGACATGTCGGGAAAAAGACTTGGATTAATTCAAATAATATATGGGAATAAGTTTGAATTAATCCAGCTAGCTTTGATTTGGGAGGACACGTAGAAGCGGCATCACCGGACACGAGGTCTACCGATCTTAAGCTTTGAGGTCTTCCGGTGAAGGCTGAAAAGTGGTCTTCCGATGAACCCGAAAAGTCCTACAAAAACTATACAAGGCAAAGTTCTATACACGGTTGCCACGCTAATCGATACGCCCGATTAGCCACCGAAGTATAAAACTAATGTAATGTATCTTGATCATATATAAATTTAACATAAGAATCAACAATCTCCTCCTATTTATATCTGGTCATCATTACTACAAATGAGGGTTTTAAAGCAAACTATTTAATAGATAATAGCATGTCTGAGAAAGTTTATATATTACGTAATCGGTAGACATGCCTCTATTAAACAGAATAACACCTCAAATGTAAGGGAGTAGTCTACGAGCATACAAGAATAAGAGAGTCAAAGAACAAAGACACGATTAGCATTAGTTTAAATCAATTTAAACCGAAAGTTTAAATTCTAATTTAGATAAACAATAAAGCAAAGAAGAATTTAAACAATATAAATTTTGAAAAAGCAAGTAATCATCGTATTCATAAACAAGATGTTTACATTAACGAGTTTTCAAAAATAAGATAAATACACAAAGGAAAGAAAAGATACAAAAGCTACCAAGGTCTTTTCCCTTTGCCTTTGTCTGCAGCCTCCTTTTCTCTTCTTTCTCGCTCTAGCTCTTCCATTCTTCGTTGGTATTCGGTATCTGCATCAGTTGGAGGTCTGTGGAACGAGAACGGTAGTCCAGCTTCTTCACGAAGACGGCCGTTTCTCTTCCATCGAAGATTCGTTGATAGATCTCATTTGTTTCTCCTCCGTGATGGCCAGATCACGATCCCGGTTGGCATTCATAATGTCATGAGCAGAGTTTCGAGCGAGGTTGTTGAGTTCCATAATAGGAGTACGACCGTGGCTGAGATGGAGAGTGATGGCGTGGAATAGCTCGTAGAAAATGGAACCTATGATACGGCAGCCTTCATCTCGTTGAGCTTCTATGTTGATCTTGACATCGGTGAAGTCGTGCCGCATCTGTCCAAAACGAGTCCAGACATCCTCTTGAAATTGTCGAAGAGTAGTGGCAGTCCGGTCGTTGGCCTTGGCCGCAGCGGCTACTTCGGTGTAGCGTAGATATGCTTGTGAGTTCGCCTAGGCCGGTAGATGGCATCTAGCCGGGACAAAACTTCAGCATTGGTCGGTGATTGAAGTAGATGCTTGGCCAATGTGAATGGTGTCGGCAGAGGCGAGTCCGCAGCCCGATGGGTCATTGGATATGGGGAGTTCGGAGGCGTAAGAGGATAAGTCTTGGGTTGGTATGGTTTTGGTGGAAGAGGATAGGGTTATAGGGGATGGTGGAGGTGGAGTTGGTGGGGAATCCAGTTCCATATCAGTGTCAGAATTTTCACTGATGTGGGAGGATTGGGGAATGGGTTCGGTAGAGAACCAGAAAGAAGGGGCAGGGTAGAATAGGAATTTTGGTTTTTGAAGAGAAGGTTGAGGAGGTTGATGAGAAGGTTGAGGAGGTTGATGAGAAGGGTGAATAGATCACGCTCGAAAGTTCAAGAGAACTTGGCAGCAAGAGGTCTAAGGGCGTGGTGTGGTTGAAGAAGTTGGTTGGGATTGGGGTGGTGAGGAAGGTGTGGATGGGTCAGGTGAGTAGTTAAAGGGAGAGGGAGGAGGAGGAGTTGGGGTTCTGGCTGGCTCCTCCTGATTTTGAGGCTCCTCCTGAGGGATAGACTCCTCCGGAGGTGGTGAATTCCTCTGAGTAGATGACTCAGAAGGAATAGATGAAGGGTTGATAGGTATAGTTGAAGGGTTGACAGTTGAGTGTTGGGCGTCGGTAGAGGTAGTTGGTTGGGAGGGTAGAGGTTGGGTAGGTAGCTCTCCTTTTCTTCCTCGGTACGAATAGGAGACTCACCGCTTCATCGGTAGAGGTTGGAGGGATCGCCGTGGCTGGTCTTCAAAGGTTTTACTGAAGTTTTCTTCGCTTTGGTTTGAGAGTGGGTGCGTGGTGGTGAAGGTGGTTGGCCGGATTGGGTAGGTGGTTGAGGGATGGCTTGGCTTGGGTAGATGGAGGAGAGGAATGGCTAGATTGGCTCGGTGCCTTCTTCTTCGGCTTTCCTTCATCTCCTTTCCATCCATTTGATCCATTTGCCTGCTCCTCTTCGGTTGGAGGTGCCACTTCCGATGTTGTCTTCTTGGCTTTGCCCCTTGCGCTATTTTGGACCTTAGCAAGTAGTTCGCCTCATCACCTGTGCCTTTGGCCTTTAAGTGGAGGTCCGTGGCCACTTGTTCGTCAAATTTAGCAGAGGCCTTTTTGTAGGTCCTGCTTGCCGCTACATGCGCTTCCATATTGAAGCGAGTGACCAAGATAGGTGCAGGCTTGGTCACTTTTTCAAGAGAGACCGGCGGAAGACCTTTCTGCATCCGGCGCTTGTTCTCGTATTCGTGTTTTTACCGAAAACGAGGTATGAGTTGTTTGTCCTTGGCCACAAGATACAACTCATCTTCTTTCAAAGAAGAGTTGATGGTCGCATCATCCCTTAAAAGGGCATTGATCGGCTGACGAAGGGCGCTTTTGCAAGTGGGGTTGCTCTTTGCTTTCTCCACCCAACGCTTGCTTTAGCTCGCCGAAGATGATGAGCCCCCGCTTGAGACGAAGCTATAGAAATACAAAGGGTCGATTGATCTTGGCCAAGAAGAACATGTCATGTGCTCCACTCTTGAATAGGAGCCCTTGTCTAGAAGGTGGGCTGGAGCAGAGACGCCAAGAGGGAACAAGTTTCGAGCATCTTCCCTTGTGGCTCCTGGAGAGTGTCTACTCCCCTCATGGCTTCCCTGTGCATGTAAAGCCTCATCCGAGGAGTTGCCGAAATAGCTCCTCCGTAATGCACGCCAATGATGGTGGAAATAGATTTGGCGGTGACAGATGGGACGGCCTCGAATCCACCCACGAAGAGCAGATTACCCTGTTCATGAGCTCCATTCGTTGATAAAATTCTTCCTCCGCCAGAAGATATCAGTAGGTTTTGTCGCTTGAGGCGTAAGAGGGGTAATCCCGTAGGCGCCCATATCCTCGCAAGCTTTGACGCCGCGGCTATAGAATTGATTGACGTAAGGTCAATGCACATGCCAGAATTTATAGCTGGGGTCCAAAGCGACAATGATGTCATGAGAGGCGGGATAGATTGGATATCCCGAAGGTTGATATTGGGCGGGAGGAATGACATTTCGGTCATAAGCCTTCCATTGTCGCATAGATTTTTGAAGTTCTTGCTGAAAGAAAAACAAAATAAAGTTAGGGCTTTTCATCTAGACATCTAAACAAGTAGGAATTTCAGTTTTCCAAAATAAATTGAAATTTTTGACGCAAAACTTGAAACCTTAGAATGTTTAGAGAAACCACACTCGAGAAATGCGTATGTAGTTTTCATAAGAATGAACAATGAATAAACAAAAAGCATTTGTTAGTATTCAGATTATAACAACAACAATGGCGAATATCAGTATAAACTCGAAAATGACTTTTGAATTCCAAAAAGGATTTTTAGGTTGATATTGAAATGCGTAAACGACATAGAAAATTACGAGTAAAGTAGAGAGAAGCGCACTATTGTTGAAGATGAGAAGAAGAAACAAGAAGAAGAATGGATTTGCAGAAAGTAGTTACTCAGAGAGAGAGAGAGAGAAAGTTGCTCAAAGGGGGTTTCGTAAAGTTTGGAAATGACGGTTCGAGGACTATTTAAAGAGAAAATATCGGTTTTGGCAGGGAACTTAAGATATTTTCTTAAGTACCAAATTTGTCCTTGACCCCTTTTATTGCTTTAGAAACCTCTTTAGCGAAAATAGACTAAGTAAGAGTACTAACCTTTAGGTCTTCAGGTAAAGAAGAACTTACGTCTTCCGATTAGTCTAATCTGGGTCTAGGTATGAAAGAAACATTAACAAAATTTTTAAAATTAAGCATTAGGATCAATCATACCAAGATTTCTCCTTAAATAAGCAAACGGTGGCATCCGGTGGTTTTGTGAGAATGTACGCCAATTGATGCTCGGTTGGAACATATTCGGTGATGTTACCTTTTCACATGATCTTTGAGAAAATGATAACGAATATCAATGTGCTTTGTCTTTGAATGCATCATTGGATTTTTGGAACGAGATAGGCGATGTGTTGTCACACATGATTGGCGGTTTGATCTTGATGTTGTAGTCCACAGTTGTTGCTTCATCCATAGCGATTGAAACAACATTTGTTGCGGCAATATATTACGCTACGTGGTTGAGTTTGCCAGCGATCCTTGTTTCTTGCAAGACCATGAGGCAGTGCGTTTCCAAGAAATTGACAAGTCATTGGTGCTTCTTTCACTTTGGGTTATAATCTGCATCAGAGTATCCAACTAGATTGAAGTTGTTGGATTTTGAATACCGAATGCCTAGATTTGTTGTTTTTGAAACATATCGATGATACGTTTGGCGGCAAGCAAATGTGACTCCTTTGGATGCACTTGAAATCTAGCCAAACAAACAGCGGCAAACATAATGTCAGGTCACTAGCGATAAAGGTAAAGAAGTGAACCTATGATTCCTCGATACTTGGTCATGTTCTCTTGCTTTCCCTTTTCATCTTTGTCAAGATGGCGATCGGTAGACATTGGAGTTTCAAATCCTTTGGCTGAATCAAGACCAAACTTCTTGATTAGTTCCTTTGCATATTTGGTTTGGTGATGAAGATTCAGTCGAAATGCATTGTATGCTGATCTAGAAAATAGGTAAGTTCACCCATCATGCTCATCTCGAACTTGCTTTGCATCGACTTCTCGAATCTTTTGCAGGCTTTGGTTAGTTGATCCAAAGATGATGTCGTCCACATAGATTTGTACGAGAAGAGAATGGCCTTTGTGCTTGAGGATGAATAAAGTAGTGTCGATTCTTCCTCTCCACGAATCCTTGTTCAATTAAGAACTTGGATAGAGTTTCATACCAAGCTCTAGGAGCTTGCTTGGTAAGTAGAGAGCTTTCTTGAGTCGGTAGGCGTGGTCGATTTATGCGAGATGACAAATCACGGAGGTTGTTCACGTATCTGATTTCTTGAAGATCACCATTCGGAAAGGCACTCTTAACATCCATCGATACACTTTGAAGTCCATGAGCGAGGCATAAGCTAGAAAGATTACGATTGCTTCTAGTCTAGCAACAGGAGCAAAAGTTTCATCAAAGTCAATTCCTTCTTCACATGCACTGACAACCAATCTAGCTTTGTTTGGTGACATTTCCATCTTCATCTCTTTTATTTAGAATACCCACTTGGTGCCGATAGTGGATGATCGATCGGTCTTTGAACTAAGCTCCACACCTTACATCTTTCAAATGGTTCGGCTCTTCTTGCATAGCTTCAATCCGGTTATGATCTTCGATGGCTTCATCAATCTTCTTTGGTTCGAGTTCGATACAAATGCATAAGCAAACAAAGTTTCTTCTCGAACCTTATTTCTCGTGCGAACTCTGTATTGAGATCACCAATGATTTGAGAAATGGGATGATCTCTTGCTTCAATAACGGTTGGAGGAAGATCACTTGGTGGATTCTTCCCTTAAATTAAGGAGTTGGTTGAGAAGAGATTCACCAAAATGCAGTTCGAGAAGAAATAGAGTCTTCAAAACTTTCATTTTACGGTGAACAAGAAGGATGAGAGATACGTAAAGGTGCTTGGGGTAAAAGCGAAGAGATGGGTTCAGGGTCACAGATGAGTTGTTATCGGTATCGGTAGAGGTCTCTTCTACCGGTGAAGGGTTATCGATATTTGGATCTGCTGATTTCCGTTTTCGATGAGGATTGGAAGTAGATCTTTGTACTGTCTCATCATTATAGAATCATTAGCAGTTGGAGCCATTCTAGGCTCTAACAAGTCATATTCATCAAAAGAAACATGCAATTCTAAGATTTTTAAGTTAGATTTCTTGAAAATAAAATGCTTTTGAATGTTTGGAATACTGAAAAAATTCCTTAAATCGATTTTGCATCAAATTTTCCTCTATACTCTTTTCCATTAAAGAATAAAACATTCTGTGAAGATTTTAAGAAATCAATGTTTGGGGATCTTCCTCTCCATATTTCATATGGAGTTTTATTATGAAACTTGTTTACGAGGATCTATTTTGGGTAAAACAGCGGTATTGGCCCTTACGCTTATATTGGAAGTTTAGCACGCGGCATTGTTCTAGCAGCTTCAATCGGTGTTACGTTCTTAGTTCGGCTACACCATTTTGTTGAGGAGTATCGGCGGAGAGATTGTGGCCGATCCATGGTCATCAGTACTTTTTCTACCATTGTTTTTGAATTGATTGGTTATGCGATCTTATGTCAAATGTCTTCAATTTGTTTGAAGTCTTTAAAAGTGCGGTGACTAGATCATACGTTTCATCTTTAGATGTGCATAGTTCGATCCAAGTGAATCTAGAGTAGTCATCAACTACTACAAGGAGTGTGTGTCTCCAGAAATCTTGGCTGTTGTATGGGTCCAAAGAGATCCATATGCGAAGTTGAAGGAATACGTTTGTTGATGGAGAGATTTCTTTTAAGGTGAGCCATATCAGTTATCTTTCCTCTTGCATTGTCTAGAAAATAACGTGGGTCCTTTTGTGACTATATTGAAGGCTTGTTCCCAGTCATGTGTCTTGAGCAGCCACTTGTCTAGTACCGGATGTCTTTATTTTTACGATTCATAGCCATGAAGCATTCACGTAAGAGTTAAAGCAAAACAAGGTACCCTTTATTTGGGTCTGGATTAGCAACCTTTGCAACCCATACCTTGACCTTGGAGAACTAGGTCTCGAGATCTTGGAGTGAACCTTAGCATTACAGTGCTGATGGCTAACAATGGCATAAATGGAAGACCATAGAAACTGTTAGAGTCTTCCTGAGAGTTGACATGATCATTCTTTTCTTGACATTCATTTTTCGGTTGGCTTGCTTGTTGACGGTAGACTTAATTGGTTTCTTCGAGCTCTTCTAGGTAGGTTACCAACGGACTTGGCTTTTGGCTTTTGCGTTGAATACCTTTTCAGGAGGATTCGGTAGGAATACCTTTAAGTTTACCTTGACGAATGCTTGACTTTGCTGTTTCATAGACAAACTTGATGATTCAGGAGGGTTTAGTAGGTCTGGTCGGCCGGACTTTGCCTTGGCATGTGCCAGTGAACTTCACTTTCTACCTTATCTTCTCGGGTTTCTCATTTGAATCATTCATTTTGGCTTTTCCTTCGAGCTTTAGGGTAAACATAAGAACACTTGAGTAACCAAGGCCTTGTTTCCTATATTTCCAAATGTCGTTTAGAAAAGATATATCATTTGCGGTTTGATTCTCCTTTCTCTTTGGAGAAGAAGGTTGTCAGGAAGAGACACATCTGAATATCCTGTGCTTTTGTTTTATCATTGCTAGATTTTTGGCTTGTAATTTCTTCAAATGCGTCCTTGGAACTATTCCGAGTCAATTGTCTTTTGCAAGGCAATTTTCTCTAGGTCTAGTCCTTTGATGTGCTCGGTCAGACAGTCAATTTTGTCATGAAGAAATTTGTTTTCTTCCTTCGATTTGATACTCTCTTGTTGTGACTATTGAGAGTTTGAATCTCATTTGCCATCAAAGATTTCTCAGTGTGAGTTTCTCACGGTTCTTGGCCAATTTAACATAGGCTACTCTAAAGGAATTAAATTCTTCAAGCATATCTGATTATCCTTGAGTTCTTCCTACTGAAGCTATCACTTCTTTGGTTTCATTTTTGTCCAAAGGACTTGGTGAAACTACAACTTCATTTTCAGTCATAGGTAGGACATGAATCATGAGCTATTAAGCATATGTTAGCTTGCTCACAATCCTCTTCCTCCTCTTGAATCGATTTCAAACCATGTTTTATCTTCTATGTCTTAGACCAACATACCTTTTTTTGAAATTTTCTAAACGAGGGTTTTTGGTATGCTTCAAATTTTGGCTTAGGACATTTGAGGCAAAATGACCGGGTTTCCTCAGTTATAACACACAAGCTCTTCCTTAGATGCTTTCAATCTTCTGAAAGGTTGTTGGTGAGTGTTCTTCCTTCCATATTTTGCAAAATTTTTGAAAACGTTTAACAAACATAGCAAAATTGTTCATGGATAAAAATCATTTTCCTTGGAAGAAGTAGAAGGTTTGTTTTCAACAGTGATTTCTTCTTGGACCATGGGCTGGCAGAGACGATTACGACTGTTT